>JAXLQG010000002.1:104665-302236 GCA_035928285.1 Vermiconidia calcicola | reverse complement strand
CCACCACCACCACCACCACCACCACCGCCACCGTCATCATCATGGCACCAACAGCCATTTCCTCTGCCTCATCGCACACACCAATTCCCTCGAAAGCCCAACCTACCTCTCCCTCTAAAGAGATCGACCGTTCAATCTTCCCGGACGGCTTCAAAACCTCGGGCCAGCACCCGCCCCTGTACGACAAACTGTACCCTTACTCCGCCTTCCCCAAACACATCACAGGCCCAACCGTCTGGTCGTCTTCCGACTACGCCTCGCACGCCGAACAATGGACGCACGTCTTCTCCGCCACCGAGATCGCCGAACTCTCGTCCGCTGCCGACGCCTTCCTCGCGCAGAACCTGCCCCTAACGGGCATCAACCAGGGCAATTTCCCCTTGCCCAGCATGGCGGCCAGCCTGTCCGCCATGCGCAACGAACTCCTCAACGGCAAGGGCTTCATCCTGTACAAGGGATTCCCCGTGGACGAATGGGGCAACCACAAGTCCGCAGTGGCCTATATGGGGTTGGGCACGTACATCGGCTACCCGGTCTCGCAGAACGGGCGGGGCCACATCCTGGGCCACGTCAAGGACCTGGGCGAAGACAGCCGGGCCATTGATAAAGTGCGCATCTACCGGACCAACGCGCGGCAATTCTTCCACGCCGACGACAGCGATGTAGTCGGGTTGTTGTGTATCGCGCGCGCCCAAGAGGGCGGCGAGAGCGACGTCGCGTGCGTGCACGCCGTCTGGAACATCTTGCAAGCTGAGTACCCGGATGTTGCGGAGCTCTTGACGCAGCCCATCTGGTACTTTGACCGCAAGGGCGAGGTGAGCGTAGGCGAGGAGCCGTACATTCGCACCAGTGTCTTCTACCTCGAGACACCGCAGCCGCAGCCGGAGCCGGACGACCACCAGAACCAGACCGGTGCCGAGCAGAGGGTCTATTGTAAATGGGACCCGTACTACGTGCGCAGTCTGTCGCGCTTCAGCGACGCGGGACTCATACCGGCTCTGTCCGCCGCGCAAGTCCACGCACTTGAGACGCTGGAGGCCGTGTGTAACAGAGTCAAGCTGCATATGATTCTTGAGATCGGCGATATTCAGTTCCTGAGTAACGAACACATTCTGCATGCCAGGACCGAGTATAGGGATTACGCTCCCGAGACTGGGATGCCGAGACGGCATCTGATGAGGTTATGGTTGAGTACGCCTGTCAGTGAGGGCGGCTGGAGACTGCCGTTCCATGATGCGGATGAGAGAAAGAGAGGCGGCATTCAGGTCGATGATACGCCGCCCGTCGCGAGGTTGGATGCAGATTGATTAAAAAAACCGTGTACAGAGATGTAGAGTCGACCCAAGCGAGCTCGCTGCGGTGTCAGCTCGAGAATACAAGTATTGACGATCAGACGACTTGTAACTGGTTTGACCTGCTTGATGAGCGTCGGCAAACATCACTATCATCTGTCAATTTGGGAGGCACCATGAAGGCATTGAGGTGAAAGTAATGATGCATTGTCATGCTGCTCAGCTTTGTCACCACAATGGTACGTTTGTTTGTCGCTGTGCCTCCCGTCCGTCTCCAGCTCGATGCTACCAGTCATGCTCTCCAAAATCCCGGTACACTTATTTGTCCTTGACCTCCCGCGTGTCCAACCTGCGTCTTCACATAATGGTACATCCGCACCCAGGATCCTGGCGCGGCCGTGCCATCCTCGTCACCCCACACGACGTAGTCGTATAGCCGCCGGCGTAGCCTGGACCCCAGTGGTAGTATGATGAAGCCTGGTAGACTGGTAAAGCATTGCCATATCCATCAGTCAGCGTGTACCCATTGCCCAGTGTCCCCCGGTCCATTCTGTTATCCACTATCATCCTCGTCCTTTTGGAGTCGTAGTCCGCCTTCTTGTCGCACTCGGGACATGTGTTCGCAGCGGCGGAAGCGTATCTCGGTTGGAAAAGACCCGTCCTTGCAGGCTTGAATTTGTGGCAGTGATTGCCGTTGAAGCCTGCGCCGTTTTCGCATTCTTTCACGATGGTCAGCCATTTATGGTGGCAGGTGTGGGATTTATTGAGTTCGACTTTGCACATTTTGTGTGTATGGTATGGTACACACGCCAGGATTTGAGGTGGATGGGTTTCGATTTGTGAGATGCTGGTCCTGTGATAGATTTCTGTAGTGAGACTTCTCAGTTGGGGCGCAGTCTAATGATGCAAACTTTATGCTCGAGTAATGGAAACAAAACGTGAATCTTGTAGCGGCTTCGTAGGTGTCGTCGTTCGTTCGGCAGGAGTGAACCTGAAGCTGAAGGCTAGCCGAGTCACTTTGCAGTTGGCTTCCATCTATTGTGTCCCGAGCTGCCTCACCTGCACCTTGTTATAGATCACTGTCAGAGCCGTCACCTACAGTGCCTATTGCGGCAAGATTCTATGCGTGCGAGCTCTTCACGACTTTTTGCCTCCCGTCGAAGCTTCCTCAATAGCCTCGAGTATGCGACCCTCCTCTTCCTCGTCCACCATATCCCGTCCTGTCTTCTGTATTGCCTGCATGAGCTCGTACATTTGACCAATCTGTTGGTCGCTCATTTTGTCCACTAAGGCCGGGTCAATCCTTTGTTCTTTCCAGCCCTCTCCTTCAAGCTGTTGTCCGTAGTTTTGCCATTCGGTCAGAAATCCCACAATGTGCAAAGGATTCTCAATGTCGCGGTGCCTGCGAAACTCGGCTTTCAGATATGTATCTCCAAAGATTCGTTCTTCTGGACCCAGCTTCTTGCGATGAATGCGTAGCAGTCTTCGGTATAGAGGTATGGGTGGGAGGAGAGCAAATGCTTGAGTTCGTTGACCAGGACGAAATGGTTGAGTGGCAGGAGCCGCAAGGGCCCGATAGCTTGGCCGCATGCTGGAAGAGGTCTGGAGAAACAAGTCAACTGCTTTCAGTCTTGAAAGAACTACGAGTACAAAAGACGATGGTGATCATGATGCTGTCAAATACGGACTACACATGAGATCATTGGGACAGTTTCTGAAGCCTTGTCCGATGATTAGCCGGCACCCTACATACAAGTAGGTAGCAACATACGGCGAGGACGGGGAGCGAGCCTCGCGAGAAAGCATTGAAGTGATGTCGAGAAAGGAAGACGACCATTTTGAGAAATTTTCATTTTGAACTCTACGCCAGTATCTAGAGACTCAAAAGCGTAGTATCTAGAGCCAGTTCTGTTGTGTATTCATACACATGAGTATGGTCGCAGCGCACTTTGTACGACCTTTCCACAAAAGCATGATCTTTCTCCCAATGCACCGTGATAAATCAAGGCCGACACGATTGAATCGAAAAGAAACTTTCTGAAAACATAACCATAAAACTCCGAAATTGATGGGTATCCGCTGTCGTCCGTTTCTCGTAACAATGCAACATTTCGTAATGTACAGGTAGTGAGGGAAAAGTCGTAAGCTCGTATGGTACATTGAACCGGTGTCAATCAAGGTGAAACCTGAGGACAGCCACTAGGCGCTGCAATCCATGTCTGACAATTCGGAGTCGATTTCCTCGTCGAGCTCATCGTCAGAAAAAGGTCCGAACTCGGTGCGGAGGTCGTCAGGATCGGCAAAATCGTCTTGCTCGAGTGGGTGGAAGTCGTCGTTCTCATCTTCCCCTTCGAAGTCCCATCCACCTGTCACGTAGACGTCGAGGGAATCTGCCATGGTCAACTCCACAAAGTCTTCGGTATATGCTTCTGCATCGATGAAATGCATTGGGTGCATCTGTTCGGAATCTTCCAAAATACCATGCGCATCAAAGAAGCCGAGTTTCAGCTCTCTTCGGAAGACGCGAGTTGCTTCTGTCCAAGTACCTTTCTCAAGAGTAATGAATCCCAGCTTGAAATGGTGAAGAGACGGTTGGCGCTTCAACATAGCAATAAGGTCATCCTGAGTCGTCGACATGCAATCTATGTCCAAGTGGGTGAGATTTGGCCAGGAATGCTCTCCTAGAATAATCTTCATGTCTGCGCAGGGTCCTTGATAACCGTAATCCTCGAAATTGACGGTGAGTTTTTCCAAGCCTGTAGCAGCACCCAAGGCATCGCAGAGGTGTCCCTTTCGGAGGTCTCCATAGCAGCGGTCTGCAGGCAAGATATCACCCCAACCAAGACTGTCGTCTCGTTCCAGGCGTAGTCCCAGCTCTACGATCTTGAGATTTTTGAATGCTTGACAGAGCATGTCGCGGGGCACGTAACCAGAGAAGAATTTCGGACTGATGACGTGGACCAAGAGCTCACGAACAGTGGTCAGCGGTCGGTCTTGAGGCAGAAGCAAGTGCTTGAGTTGTTCTTTGGTATGCTGAGTATCACCTTCGATGGGCATTGCACAGTCGACAGCGAACGTCTCGAGGAATCTCTCCGAAAGTACGTGTTTGCATCGTCCGACAGTATTGAGCGCGATCTTGTTCAATCGTGGAAAGCGGTTGATGCTGGGGTCAAGTAACTCGGCGTAGGCTGTGCCTGTGATCAATCTCTGCTGGGCTTCAAAGACATCGTGGTAGCGGTCATATTTGTTCTCGATCTCCTTCTGAAACTTGAGCAGGTTTCGTTCAAACAGTCTCTTCTCACGTGCCGTAGCAGTTCTTGGTGGAGGCTGTGGTCTTTCGTTCTTGTGATGCTCCAATTCGTAGTGGGCGGAATAGGCGTGGATGCAGCCAATGTTTGCTAAGATGTTGCCTTCAAAGATTACGGTGTCGACGTATTTGCAGAAGACATCGTGGGTAGCCAGGTCATTGAGGCGCTGAAGAGAGTTTTGACTGCAATGAAAACGAACTTTTGTGACCAAAGCTTCAGCTCCGATTTCAGCAAGACGCTTGTTACCAAGTCGCAGGTTTGCCAAGCTCTCGAAATCCAGACGACTACAGATCTTGACAAGGACCTCGTCCGGACATTGCTCCATCTTGCGCGAGGTTTAGGATAAGAAGGTGACACAGGAAGGGTCGTCGACGTGGTATGATCGGACGAAGATGGAGGGTGGGGAGGTCGATGGACGCAGGCCCTTCAAGGTCGCAGGCGGCAGCAGCTGAAGTGGCTGAGGAAGTAGGCGGCCTTGAAGGCTCTTAGGCGAGAGCGGGATGAATGTAGAGGTTTAATCAAGCCATCCAGAGATGATTGAGATTGAAGGAGATGTACTGTGAAGGTCACGAAAAAGAATGGTAGTGGAGTGACGTCGGAGCAAGCACGGCAGTGACTTGCTTGCTTTGTTAGGTACCTACCTACCTTAGGGAAGGCATGCTACAAACTCGCGCAGGCGATGGCAGGCGCAGAGGGGCGTCAGTCATCAAAGTTTAGGCACTGATGGGCCTTGACGGGGCCTTGATGGGTCTTCCCCTCTGTTTATTTCTCCGCCCATGATGGCCCGTTGAAACACCACATTAACACCACCATGGTGCACCTATCACACCTATCGTGATCTACAAATACATGAGTTCCAGAGCCATAATTGCCCCTCGTTTCCTTTGGCGTGCCTTGCGTGGAGCGCGTAAAGTGGTGCCTTTGCCCAACACTAAACCCCGGTGGTGACTAGCGGTATTTCAGCTCCCCGGCCAACCCTCAAGTTAGCCGCCTGCATCACTCATTCTATTCGGGCCTTACTCGAACTCAGTCCTACCACTCCTGCCATTTATTCAGTCATTCATTCATTCATTCACCACATTCACTCGCCAGCTGATGGACTCTGTGCGTAAAGGGACCAGAGTGTGACAACCTGACAGCTTGCCCAACCCCATCTTCAATCCAACCGCTTATCGTCGCTTCACTTCGTCACCTGTCCACCACTCACAAGCGCTGCTCCGTGACACCTTGATGCTCAGATTATAGCCACTGGCTGGCTCAGGGCTTGTGCTCTGAGCCTCTTATGAGAAACAAAACACGCCTTTCTACCACGTCGAGTCCGCACGCATCTCTGAAATCCTTCTCTCGGCGGTCACCGAAACATAAAGCCTCAAGATGGAGTCGGGCGCCGAGGGAGAGGACGGGCCGCAAAAGATGAAAAGAGTCGGACCCCATACACTTCTGGCTAAGCATTTACAAGGAAAGAAGCCAGAATGGGATGCTATTTCATCACAGAAACAACCTCTTCGCCTCCTCGACCTACCCGTCGATATCCTTCAAGCCATTCTCAAGGAACTCACACATACAAATGATCTCACGTCGCTCGCTCTCACGCATTCGGCCCTTCATGCACTCGTCATACCGCACATCTATTCGAGGTTTGATATTGTCTGGCCGGATGCGAACGCTACGTTTGAGAATCGTATGGGAGTTGATGCCCTGACATATGGCCTGGCGACCCTGGTCATGGCTCAAGATGTGTTTGGAGAGGCTCCATACCAGCAACAATCCCATCACCAGTGTCAGCAATGTGGTCATCAAAATCAGCCTGTGCCTCTAAAGTCAGGCAGCCCTCGCAGAATTCGACGTGGGAACTATTTCGCTCAGTACACAAGGAAATTCAGCCTGGGAAATGGGCCTGCCGATTGGGTTCAAGAATATCTGATCACGAAGGAAGGCGGGAAAATGCTGGGTACCCTGGTGGCCCTTGCAGTCGGTAGAATGCGGAACTTGGAAGGCTTCATTTGGGATATGCCAACAGGTGTCCTGCGCGATGTCTGGCTCGCCTTGGCTTCTCTTGGTAACCGTGACGATGGTCAAGAATGTCGTCTGGACCGAGTCTGGGTTCGATGGCACGACAATCAAGATCAAGGGCCTCTCGCTTCACCTCCACCACCAGGCACCGGTCCAGGCGCCCAAGCCTCCAATCTACCATCGCTTCTTGCGGGTACCGCCAACTCGCTTTTTCAGATTCCTCCGTATCCGAGAGTCGAATTCCCGACGTTCTCCATCCTCCCACCCCTCAGAAGTCTCAGCGTGCTTGACATTGACGAGTTGCCATATGCCGAGGAAATGAGCGTGCTTATTGAAAGATCCCTTGGTAAACTGCAAGAATTGCGTGTAGGCATGGCTTCACATGCCCAGTTCGATATCTGGGCTCGACCAGCAGAGGACAGAGCTTCCGTCCTGCCTCCTGTCATGTCTTCCCCCGGTGACCAGACTCCACGACCTGGAGGCATTCTGGGAATCCTGGTACATCGGTTTTGCGATCCGTTTCTGCAGCAAAGACGGAGGCAGTCCGCTTCAGACCCCGAAACGCAGATAAATGCGGTCGAAGAGGCCGTTGAAGAGGATCAAGGTTTGGAAAATGACAAAGGAGACCGTGAGGACCCGACCGACATCCCAGACATTAACCAGCTAGGAGTCCTCTTGTCAGCCCATAGCATCCAGGACGAAGATCCAGATACGGTTTCAGCCTCTGCAACAAAACGTTCTGCTTCACTCGGGCAGCTGCAGATTCCAAAATACAGTCATTTTCGCAGTGGCGGTGATTCTTTTCAAGACTTGAATCAAGAGGAGTCCTCATTCCGCAAGCTACAACTGGAGATATTGGAGATTGAACGCGTGTATCTTTCTATCACAGTTCTTTCCAAAGGAATCGACTGGTCACGGTTGACGACACTCACGCTTCTTGGTTGCCGAAACCACGAGCAATTATGGAAAACGCTTCGTAAGCGCTTCACACCTACTAATCGGAGGAGAGTGTCATCAGCAGCTTTCAGGATATCATCAAACTCGATTTCCAAGGCAGCGACGAACACTGCGCCAGCTCTGGATCCAGCACCGTCGGACTATCCGTTGAAACTGAAACGACTGCACACTGACACCGTGTCTCCTTCGCTAATCGCATTCATCAAAGACACTCTTGCACCAGACAGTCTCGAATGGCTTTTCCTGCAGGAAAACACAACATACAAGTCTCAAGTTTCGATAGACATGATCTATAAAGGGGCAATTCGACGGCACCGTCAAAGCTTGACCAAGCTACTCATCGACAGTACACTCCGATCCGAAGACCCTGATGTGCCGGATACGAACTGGAGGCGGTGGGTCTTCAACCGCGAACTCATCTCTTGCATCACGAGTGGTAAGATGAAGCTTCGAGAACTCAGCATGTCCATTGACTACAAGGACTGGCACCACTTCCTCCGACGGTTGCCGAATGCGACCACCTTGCGCTCATTGCACATCCCACATATCGCCGAGCACGTCAACGGAACTGTCCATTCTCGTGAGGCGGCCTTGCAAGTACTCGATATCGTGGCCTTGAGGCCAGAACTCGAGCTGTGTTATTTGGGCATACAGAACCAATGTTTCGAGATCCTTGAGTATGCAAATGCTCGGAAAGGCCCCAACTTGGCAGGCCACTTTGGATCAGGCAGTGGCGGCCAGTCAGGCGAAGATGTTGACACGGATCAAGATCTGGGGCCCGGTGGTGGGAATATGCATTCAGGTCCTCAGACCCATCACCATGCTCATCATGACTCACATGACGATGATGAGGGAGACATGGATGATTCCAGTGATTTTGAAGCTGTGTCAGATAGCGACGAGAACATGTCTGATGAAGAAAGTCAGCAAGGGTCGAGTTCGAAACTGCCGAAACCGACATGGCGATTGCGAGAGATATTGTTCTACGACGATAAGATTTCGATTTTCAAGGCCAGGCACGGAAGATTATGATACATCAAACTTTGGGGGACTTTGGAGGCGCAAAGCCTTCAGAACCCGCTGGACTAGTGCATGTGGTGAGGATTGCAGGTGTATCCCTGCCGAGTATTCAGATGAACGATAGCTGGAGACCTGGACGGCAGATCAGGCGCTCGAAGGCAATGGAGCTATATAGTACGACTAACAGGAGTTACTATCTTTTTCTCAAAGGCGGAATAGGTATGAGCAGGGCTCAAATGATGGGAAACGATACGATTACGGCTTGTGGGAAGGGATAGTCACGTTCATGCATGGTGTTTTTCTGGTGCTGGATCCGCTGGGAGCATCCCGTTCGTAGGACGCCGAGTTATATTATCTCGAGCGATAGCGGGACAATATACATGTAACACACTTGGCGCAGTTCAACGACGGTTGACTTCAATACAAATGCGTGACTAGTGGTACTGTATATATCATGGCGAGTTGTGAGCTCGTAGCCATTTCACCACCAGCCTCCTTCCCACCACTGGCTCGCTTGTTTGGAAGCCCAGTCAGTGGCAGTGCCACTGCAGTGACCGGGAGAGACAGGTGAAGGGCAGAGGCTGGTGAGGCCGATTGCCATCGGCGAGGAAGATGGCGCATGGATGAAAAGCGAGGGGAGTTGCACCTGGCACGGCACGCAGGCAGGGGTAGTGACTTCCCATTTCTGAGCGATTCACTTCCGGGACCTTCATGTGAGGCTGCAGTGCCGGGTTTACTAGGTAACATCTTGGTACATCCAGGAAATTCTCTACTCCGTACCTTGATGGCAATGAATGGAATGGGCTGGGAGGGTCGACAAGAGCACCCACCATCACTGTGGAAAACGCGAGAGCCAGATATGATCCTTCGAAGGCTCCTCTCCTGTTTGACGACGCCATCAGCCACATATGAGTGTGGCTATTGGGGTGGCTTGTAACAAGAACAAGGCCGAGCAATTTTCGAGCAGAGCCTTAGATTTCTCGTATGTCCTTGGAACGCCGATCTGAGCCATCTGTCTTTTTCGAGATTCGGGCAGGTCATAACTCCGTACGGAGGATGTTTTCTCGAAATAGACTCAAGCTTGCGGTGTACGTGTACTGTGTATCGGATCGGCTCACGTACAGCAGACTTGCCTCTCTCAGAGGGGAGGCAAAAGCAGTGACACCGAATCTTACGGGCAGGGGCAACTTGGTTGCAAAAAGGGGCCCCGACCGAAATTGCGTATCGCCGCTGCGATGATTTCTGAGGTCAGCTGGGAGCGGTCCAGCATCCAGCATCATTGAAAAATGTTATCAGCTCGTGATGCTTGATTTTGAGCACATCACGCCCAGCATACTGAATTTTTCTGGCTATTAGTGTTTCGTTATGGGTTCTCCAGTGTGAAGTGCATTGGCCAGCGCGAGTAGTAATCACCAGAAACACAATATCTTTGCGTGAGCCCCTACGAGACCAGAGAATCGACCCTGGGCCGCAACACTGTAGCCACCTAGGTACGTACCTAGGTAACGTACCAGGGGCAAAATCCCGTCTGTCTTCGGAACTCGGGGGTAGGATCGTAGCGATACATCGAGCCGTGGCGCCACCCACATGGCATTTGTCTGAACCGAAAGCGGCATCAGGTTGAGGGTGATATCATTCGGTCTCGGGGTGGTCACCTCGAGTGGCGGCGATGTGATGAGAGGGTATGGAGTATGGGTAGCTCGATATGGAAATCGAGGAAAACTAACCAAGTGGTCTGGTGAAGACACCGCCGTACCGAAGATCAGCACGATTATTAGCGCTAGAGTCCCAGACAAGGGACGGCCATGCAGCTCGAGGGGGGAATAATGGAGAATGAGAACAAAGCCGAATTCGAGCTAATTGATGTGAGGAGGATGATGATGATTGATGATTGATGATTGATGATTGATGAAATTGGAAATGAAACATGGTGGTGGATGATGGTGGCCAAGACAATGTCAGCCTCGCCCCTCGTAATCATGCCTCGCGTACGGAGCTACCGTAGCACCCTCGCACCCTCGCACCCTCGGGACTGTAGCCACTCCCGGTAGTGGTCGTCCAATTCTGGTCCCGGCTGATGAATCTCTACGGAGTAATGGGAGTACCACCTGCCGAGTCCAACTAGCAGCTGAATAATACGCTGTGGGCTAGATGAAGAACTTTGGTCCTCGTACCTGACGCACTTCTGTCTCGCAGCCATGAGAACCTGGTCTTTGTCAGAAGAGGTATGGCCTCTTTATATTCGACTTAGTATTGCGCCTATCCAGAGCATATATTTAGGCGGAGGTATTGGATTCTGTTGTGGTATATTCCACACTAGGGGGCCTCTTGTTGCAATGGTATGGCCAATCGAGACATTCTGCTACCGTGGGCAGATGGCGGGAATGATGAAATTGACTTGGTACTTTCGTACCTTAGTAACGTCGCTGTGTCGCCATTGCTGGCATCCTATACAAATCCCAGAAGCGGCTTTCCCTGCAACAAAGCCGTCATCTGATGGTCGATGATCTTCATAACGCGTTGACCAGCCTCGTAATCGTATCTTCGTCAATCAATTGTACCGATGGGCGTTTTCGAATTCTTATCCGTCCTGCACTTGACCGGAGCTTTCAGGGCTAGGCCTTCCTTTGCATTTGCCGCCAGACATGTGCCCGTTTCTCGCCGTCGTCCTTGTGAACTCGGTGCCACAATGAGGGCAGACGGCTTTCGAGGCGCTGCCTGACTTCTCTCTTTGGTGCCTAAGAAGATTGCTGAACGTCGAAAATTGTCGTCCATTACATCCGTGATCCCAGCACTGAGGCTTTGGCCTTGAGGGCATAATCTCAATCTCCGCTGGCGTTGACTCTAATGTCGACGGTACTGGCGGGAATGACTGCATCGTCATGCCGATCGACGGTAACGGATGCTGTCCGTGTGAGGGCGTCATGTAAAGAGCGTTTGGTGACTCTGAAGGAGGGAGACTCATCGTCGAACCGTGCGACGGTGTTCGTCCTACTGGGTAGAAGTTTTGTATATCTCCTTCACCCTGGGGTATTGCAAAATCTGTAGTTTCTTGATGTCCGACATTCCTCTGTACATGAGTGCCAAAATATCCTCTTTGCTGCGGGAAACTGGTCAAGGCCGGCGACAGGTGGTAAGCAGCCATTCCGTACAAATGTGACATGTCTGGCCCGCTTTGCGAGGGAATGTTTGTCTTGGAGGGGAGGGATTGTGACTGATGCAGCGAGTTTTGTTCTGTGGCATAAGCCAGTAACATTTCGCTTCGGCTGTGGCTGCGACCTCGGGTGGCATTGGACCTGCTGTGCCGGATAGGGGTACGATCACGAACTGTGGGCGCCCCCAAGCCTGACTGTGGGGAGTGAGAAGATCGTCGTCGATCTGATGTCTCGGTATTCGCGACCGGTGGTGACACCATGAGAAGTGACTGGCGCAGATGGTCTGGATGATAGGAGCCATGTCCTGAGCCCAAAGCCTCGAAATCTACAGCAATGTCAGTATTCCACGATAAGGGATGAGGCAGTCGTTCCTCACTGTGGAAGGAATCCGTCATGTCGCTACCATATGTCATTTGGTTTGGAAGGAAATGTGCCGACGGCGCCGACATAACCTGAGCTGCCATTCTAACCCCTCAGTCAGCCAACACAGATGAAGAACGAATTGAACGGGCGACTACTAACCCTTGCTGCGGCACACTCAAGTGCGATACGCCAGGATATTGTACACTGCTCAAGGGACGTTGTGGTTGCTGACGATCTGAGACCCAGTGAAATTGGTGGTTTGTATTATCGAAGCGCTGAACCTGTCGATTCTCTTCTTGCTCAAACCGTCGGGTACTATTAGCCGGAATACCCACGGATCGGTTGTGTCCGGATTGATAGGAGAGGACATCAGCAGCCTCTTGACCACTTGCGCTCGAAGCTCGACCGTCGCTATACGCCGTACTCCAGGCTCGACTGGATGAGCGATCTGGGGTGGAGCGGGTGGCCGACAAGACAGATGGAGTCGAGTGAGATGAACTCGGGTGCGCAATATTGCCTGAGTATCCGCTCGAGCCTGCTGTTGCAAGCTCGAGATGCGATTGTCTATGTTATGATGACCGACTCGTAACGGAATGAGAGTCTGGATCGTGGATAAGAAAGGGGAAGTTGGCGGTAGATGTGCCCCTCGAAAAGATCCGGGTTCCCTCCGATCAAATAAGATGGAGCTCGCAATAGTGCTGCTTTTACCCGTGCTGGGGTAGTCTGCAATACTGCTGATGGACGCAACTCGTGCCTAATGCTGAGAATTGATGATTGGCTGATATCGATATCCAACAGACCAACAAGTATGACGCCTAGGTGGGAAAAAGCGACGCCCGAGATGACGAGACTAAAGCAGATGTGATGGCATGTACCGAAGAATCTGCACTTCTCAACAATCGCCTTTGACTGTCCCGAGCGAAGCCCTACAGCTGTCGAACGCTATGACTAGAGGCCAAGGATGGTTCGATCGCCTTCGGGGGCCTGAGCAGTTTGCGAACGTGGAGTGGTGGTGGCTAGGAGTCTTTATCCCGACTTACGAAGCCACGTCTGCACACCCAGGAGGGGATGGATTCGAGGTGAAGATGACGGATGGCCCTTTAAGGACAAGTATAAGGGGGCCAGGAGGCTGCTCAGAATTGGTAGGCGGCAATGAGGACAATCGGCAATGATACAGCTAGGAGTAGTCGCAAGACGGTCCGGTTAGACGACTCTGAGTACATGACGCTGCATATGTCTCCTGCTTGGTTAAGTCTAGCTTCCGACCCAGACAAGGAAGGAAACCAAAAGTATAGAATTGTGGTGATGCGAGGTCAGGGACGTACAACCAGGGAGCAAGTAGTGAGAGGATTGAAAACGCGGAGCTCAAAGAAGCAGCCAAGTGCCATTACAGTACTCCGTACTGCTAGCAGCATAGCCCACAGCTCAATGGCCACAACGGAGCGGAGCAAACCTCAGCCACGGTCAGCAGTGCTTACTTACATAACTCAACACTTGTGGGGCTATGCCTTGAAATCCACTCCAGCATTCCGTGTACATTACCATTTCCCTCGGTTATGCCAACGGCACCCAGGTACTGCGGAGGCGTAGAGTATCGGCATTGAAGTGACCAGAGCATCTCGCATTGTTAGGTGTTTGCCGGTGGCCTGGCAGAGCGACGGGGAGCGGCTAAGGCGATCGTTGGTACTCAAGCCGGGCTAGGCCGTAAGAAGGGGGAGTAAGCAGAGTTTCCTGGCCACCCAGTGCCACCACAGCCTGGTGGATTAGTATGAAGAGGAGAGTGAAGGTTCTGACTTGAATGATAATTAGTGGCACACAACATAAATGAACCACCGGCCTACAGGCCAGTCAGCTCTGATGGCAACAGATTGAACATGGTGAATGCCCAGATCGGAAAGGGCAGGTCCCGGTGCAAGCACCATCGTACTCGTAGGGTCGTGGCTTCAAGCGTTACTACTAGACTGAGACCTCGAAGCTCAAGATCGAATGCGGCTGCCCTTTGTGAGCGTAGACACACCTGGACAGTTCAAGTTGTTGTCCACCGCAATCGCAGGAATTGCTCCATGGGGAAAGACGCGATGCTGGTGTCATTGGTGATGAAGAAAGGGACCATGATGGGACCATCATTCTGGCCCTACGGAGAGCTCAGGGAAGGATGCCTAGTGGTTGAGAGAATTTCCTAAGGTGAGAGAGGGTTGGATTCAAAGTTCGCCCCCAAAAGACAGACGTCGGCCATGTTGAGTCTGAAACCCCGATGAACTCGCCAAATACGAGTACTCGCTGGGTATGTGGGTATTAAGCTATTGGTCAATGATGGTCAGTTCGCGGTGAGGCAAGACACTTCAATACCACGCCATGATACGCCCACTGACTTGGCATTGCAGCGTCTTGCCATCGATCCATACCTAAGGTAGTAGGTCATTATTATTACTACCTACGCAGTATCACCGAGAAAGGGTCAGCTCACTACTCCGTACCTGGGGTACGAGTACCTTGGTAGCGAGGGAGGTAGGGGTGGTAAGGTAAGGTAGGTACCATTCCGCCATCACCGGTCGGTCGCATCTGCTTAGCCGGAGAGCCGATCCCGTACCACAGTACTACGTACGGTACTCCGTATCCGTACGGAATACTCCGTGCCTTACGAGCAGACAAAGACTCGGCTAAAAGGCATACTACTATGTATGCTAACTACCTTAGTACTCAATCTTCAAGTCCAGAATAGCATCAAATCTCCAGCGCAGCTACCGAGTACAAAAGTTCCATATAGATACGAAAGTGTCAGAAAACCACTTGCGACCGAAACTACCTACTAGTAACCGGCAGTCGCATAAGGTAGTCAACTGTAAACGGCATAAGTAACGAAGACTAGCAAAGCTCCACTAAATGAGAGGTAAAGGCCTAAAACAGGCGCATCGCCTCGTACGAGCCCGCCATTGAGCTGAGGAAACCCGTGGCTAAGGCTTGGTGAGCTGATCCTTGGTAGATGCCGTGTCCTTCATTTTTGGACACATCATACGGAGTATACCTTAAGTACCTAACACCGTGATAATCGCCCAGTGCTGGAATTGCTGAGCCACCGCCATATGCGCCACAGATCTCAAGGGCACTATCACGATATCCTCGCCGCCCAGGGGAGGTTGCAGCTGTACGGAGTACTGTATTAGTTAGTAGTGGCTGTGACCTTAGCTCGCAAGATTCTCAGCCGCACGCTGTGGATTGTGCTTCGTGAGACCATCGTTAAAACCCCAATCCTCTAAGGCTGGTCTCATAACACACGTGCATGACTGTCCAAAGGACAGCGAAAAGTCGAAAGATGTTGACAAAAGTCGGGCGTGGAGAAAGTGCCCCGAAACGCTCGGAAGACTTGCCCATTGACAGCCGCTAGGTAAGTTAACACAGTAAACCGCGTCTAATTACCGTAGGCTGGTGAGGCTGGTGGGCTGGCCAGGCAGACTGGCTTAGGCGCTGATTTGCCTATCAGGAGGTCAAGCTCCAGGCCTTAAGGGTGACCTCGGTGATGGGTGATTGGGACACACTGGGGGGCACATGACGCTGGGCAAGCAGGCTGGTGCAGGCTGGACGATGACGATGGTCATTGTGAAGGGTTGACTGCAGATCGCATGTTATAGTATTCCTCCTTTCATGCCACGTCTTCACTCTCGACAAACCACCAACAGTCGACAACTGTCCGTCTGAAGACTGCCCTGCCTGCAGCGCGCTTGAAAAGAAGAAGGGCCTGACGTCGCGTCTCTTATACCCCGACGAAATCCCTTTCGCGTGGCATCTCTGTCGCATCGGTGTCAACCTTTACTCTTCAAGAACTGATACAATCCAGCTTAACAGCTTTTCTGTATCGTTCATCGATCAAAGTATGGCTTCATTCCTCGAAGAACTTTGGAACTCCATCTTCACACCTGGTCCGACGCCTACCCTTTTGGTTGCTACGAATGCCGCCTTCGCCGCCCTTCAACTCCTCCTCTTGATCCTCCTGCTTGCGACTTACTCCATTCACTTCCTTGTGCTGTCTGTGCTCTGCCTCGGACTTTGGTACTCGATCAATTGGTTCGCTACTGAGCTTGCGAAAGCACAACAAGCGGACACGGACAGAACCCAGGAAAAGAGGTCAAAGAGCCCGGAGACCGAAAACGCCAGCGATACAGAGACCGAAGGTCCCCCGCCGGCGGCACCGAGCGAGCCTCCGTCAGCACAGACAACCTCTGCGCAAGCAGTTCAAGGTCAGAAGCATGAGAGGCCGAGTCAAACATCTCCGACACTTCTTGACCCAAAAATGACAGACAACACAGAAGCAGTTCGACGCCGACGGAGCCTTGGTGATAGTTCCGGAGATATCAGCACTGACAGTGAATGGGAGAAGGTTTCAGAGGGAGAAGAAAAAGGGAAATGAGTTACAACGAAGGCCATCATCGCCTCCACACCTTACCACGAATGACAAACACCTGCAAATCTGTTTGCGAATGCTGATACGTATCCCGGGCAGCCAGCGAGCCAGCCATCGGTTGCTGGCCACGACACGATTGCTATTGAAGCCACCGTGTCGACCAACGAATGACTCTTGTGTGTCTTTATGAATGAAGACTACTACATATCCCAAAGATACCCCTATTGAACAAATGAAATCCCTTCACAATAACAAGCGACTAGGTTCTATGTGACGTTCAAGATCAACATTGTTGCACCTCATGAATTATGAGAGGCGGGTCCTGCTAAATGTAGTGCAGGGAATGTCTGTGTCGAATCCTTAACGCTGCGATTCCAAGGTGTAGGGTAGTTCACTGCAAGCGAGCAGCGACACACAGTTCATCGTCCTTGGAACACAGATTTAGGACCGACTCGTCTAACTGCGATCGACCATCATCTCTCCGGCCCTGGCTCCACGCTACATATCAAGGGGTACGAAACTCACTCACGCTGCAATGCAATCGGTCGATCTTTTTTCGCTGTGCCCGCTTGGCATGCGAGTCACACCGATCAACTATGAGGCATGGCATATCCAGACCCGGTTGGCATCGTTGCAGTATCCGTTGCATTTTCCATGCCGAGACCGAGCAACAAGTTTTACCCATCCTCTGAAACCAGGTAAAGATGACTACCCTTGTCAAAATTGATCCATGCCCGGACATCTTTGCAATCGCCCTCGGACACGGGGAGTCTCTGAAAGGCAATCCTTGACGGGCTAGACTTGAGTTGGGCCGGTAAATTGTGAGAGATGCAGCCAGATTCATGCGGTAGAAGAGGTATTGCGAAAGTGACTGGACTGTACCGATGAGATGATTTCTATCATAGAGAGATTTCCGCGATCTCTTCATTCTTTTGGAGGTTTCAGATCAAGCCATCCATCCATTATTTCCAGGCAGTTGTGCGAGACATACACGAGGAGTCAGACAGAGCTGTGAGGATCTGCAGACGCCGAGCAGGCCTTTGCACTGGCTTTTGCTTACCGGTGCCTCGTACATTAGCTGTCCTCTTAAAAATGGGGGTTACAACTACGTTGGCAGGCTACCGATTCCATCCCAGTCTGATCATCTCACAAGCTCCACCATCCAAGTGAACAGTGTCTTGTCCGTTCAGCTTTCTGAACGCGCGAGACTTTTTTTGCGAGTATGTCCTATCATGGACCAGCGACATTTTGGCAACATTCGTCCTTTCAGGCCGGTCAAGACTCGGAATCGGCGCACTGGTAAGTCGACTGACCTCTTGTTTGTATAAGTTCTTTTCATAAGAATCCCTGGCCATCCTCGAAGATCAATCTAGCCTGCCGAACTCGGGTCTACACCTCGACGCCGAGGCTTGTGTATAGTCAAAAGATGATACCTGATGATTTAGTACTACTTGTTTAGGCCGATATCGTATGACGTCAGACGAGGCTGCACCGGAAAAGGAGGACTGGAGAGGACTTCACACTGTGTACGTCCTGTCCTCAATACCATAAGCACCAGTAAGGAAAAGCTCCGGGTCAGCTTGGTTGAGATATGTGTCTGCCACCTCTGCGATGTACTTATTACAAAACTTGGATGTCGAACGTTGCTTTCAGGCACGGAGTCCTAGCATTGCGAGCAATGACTGCATCACAGGTAGACCCGGTAGATGATCATGCCTCCTGCATCAAGAATAACCAGCATGTGATAGAAAAGGCCGCGAGACTTCTCTGCCCTCTATCCCTTCTCCCTTGCGCAATCAAAGAAGAGCTGTTTCAGCCATCCATCTTTCCATCCTCAATACAAAAAGCGCCCCGTCTTCAACTTGGTTGGAAACCCACCAGCTTTCATGCCCTTTCCCACCAAATCCAAAAGGACGAGATCCGTTCCTGGAATATCCACACTAGTTTGCAGCAATCACATTGAAGATCAAAAGCACATACCTGGGGCACCTATGACCGACGCTCCGATTGGCAACGGCTCATTTCGCTTTGTCACCGTGGACTCGTATGTGATCTCACCAACTAGCGCACATTGTGAGTAAACGCGTAGGATTTCAACTGGGAGCATTACTTATAGTTGTGAGCTCAGGTGCTCGCATCATTGGCGACATGTTCAACGAGGCATACCCACTCAAGATGGATAATGGCCTGAGAAGGTTGGTTAGCATCTCGTGGCACCCAAACTGGAATTGGCAACCGACGGTAGCTCCGCATCACGGTAGTTTGGCTTTCCAACTTCGATTGGGAAGATCATGATTGTCGTCGAGTCCTTGCGGTCTGCCTCAAAGACCTTGTCAAGGAGCCAGTGTCGATAGATCTCAGAACGACGCCAGTACATGTTACGTTCCTCCAGGGAGATTGTTTTCGAAATATTCCTGCACCAAACTTGTCAAGACTTTGCGCCAATGTGTGAAAGTCCATCCACTCACCACTGCCAATGCATAGCTCTGTGCACGAAGGGTGGCTTTCCGTGCTTCTCTTCGTATTCCTCTCTGAAAGCGGCCAAGTCATAGTATGAATCCTGGTAATAAGGATACCCCCCCGCCTAAGTGGACCTCAGCAAGTGTATGACAAGAATGATAAAACAATAGAAACTGACAAGCTTAAGGTACTCTGCAATATCGGCATGATCTGGCCCGTCGGGACAATCTCGTTTCCATAATTCAGCTAGAGGAATCTCTTCCCTCTTGACTTGCAAGGCTGATCCAAGGCCTTTGACAAACTTGTCGCTGAGAATAGACTGTGCTGCATTCGGAGTTGGAAGATAATCCTTGGGGTACAGAATCTTGACCGGCAACTACAACAAGTGAGTAAGAGTAGAGCAATAGCCTGGGATAGGGGCTAGTGGGCCTACCTCGGAAGGCGTGCGAAGCATGGGAGACTCTCCATACCACACCGAGATAAAGTCGAAGAACCTAGAGAGATCCCTTCCAAAGAACAGGGGCATGTCAAACTGCCTAGATGACGCCATGTATAGTTAGTGTCGCCGTGGTGGTAGACATCATAGGGGTGCACGCACGGAAATTGACCGATGACGCCGTCAGTATTCATGATTCCTGTTGATGGACGAATTGAGAAACAACCATTGTAGTGCGCAGGTTTGCGGCCGCTTCCGTTTGCTGATGTCAAATCAGTCGGTTTCTTCTTATTCTGCAGCTGTAAGATACGAACTGTCAGATCCAAGGGAGAAGTCAAGCCACTCGTATGAACCGATACTGGCGGCGCTTCCATGGCTACTTCCAGACGGTACCTGGTATCCATCACCACGAGGGTGGAAGGGAGCAGTGAACTCGACAGCTTCCAGTGGCTCTTCTCGCATAATCATCGCCTGTAATTTCACTTGCCCACAATGACAGCCCCGGCATCTATAAGCACTTGGACACAGGCCGCATTTTTGGTCTTTGTTGGGTAGAGATCCTGCCATGCTCGATTGCACAGAGTGGTCTTGTGGCCTGCGATATCGATGTTGTCTTTAACACTGATCCTGGCTCCGTCTAGGGGCCGCGACTCGGACGGTTGGTAGTAGCAGCGGGATGGTACGATGACCCTTCCATTGGTGCCGGCGCTAGGAGATTCGAGTCTGACTAGAGTATGACACAGTCAGTCCTGACCGTCGAAGAATTGAGTGGGAATACTCATCTTCCTGAGAAGTCTGGTGCGGGCTTGAATGTACACATGAAGGTCGCATTGAAATCATGGTAAATTCTCCATGGTTGCCAGGTCTTTCCTCTTGCGAAGACATACGGTCCTGGTGGAACCTCGACTGCTGAATTGCCTTCGACGTACGTCCAAGTCTTGGTATTCCATGCGACCAGTTCTTCAAGGGTGTCGGGCGCTATGTGAAGGTCCTCTTCCTTGCTTCCGTAAAAAACAACGTTGCGATAGAACTCGGGTCGAAAAACGTCATCTTCGTCGAGGGTGGTGACACGGAACGACACGAAGGATCGACTTGGAAATCTTCTGGCCCGGCTTGGTCACGTACACCAGGGCTACCGCAGGAGCGTTGCTGTCTTCGAGACCGAGGAGATTCTGCAGAAGTTAGTAGGCAACATGCGGATCTGGCGGCAAATACAACCTCCTGGCATGGTATCAAGAGGAACTGAACGCCGCCGATGGAGATCTGTATATCTTCTTCCATGTTGAGGTCAGACTGCGCCAGACTACTTGACGGCATTTGGGACTGTGGGAAGCGGCTCGTGTCAATGTAAGACTTGTTCAGAGATGGGCTTCGCATTGTTCGGTCTGCTCCTCTGCTGTCCAAAGGCATGAATGAAATATGACGCGAGATCTCAGGCTGCACGATGAGGAGGAGGATGGAAGATGCCTCTGGAGGAAGGCTGAAGCACAGGAATACGTGCACTTGCTTCTAGCAGCGTCCTGCCCCGTCAGTGATTGCTCTTGGAACGAATAGACGGACAACATGACAAGTTACAGTGAAAATACGGTGAGGAAAGAGTGAAGACCGCGTTCGGCGAAGTGAGGCGGTGGATTTCTCTCTTTGCCAATGACTCATTTCGTCACATTTGTTGAAGTATCCTCACGGCCAGCGGTATGTCTGCGTCCAATATGTCATAGAATCAAATCCAAACAGCCTTGCTCAACCTTCGGAAGCACGGGCAAGGCTCTACCAGAGCCTCGAAGCGCGTGTCTGCCATCACTGAAGCTCTCATGCCCCCTTCACACGCTTCTGTTACACCTGAAGGGTTTGAACTATCAGGAATATCCCACTTGGAAAGGTATATGGATCTCGAAAGAGCTCGAATCACTGTTCGAGCCCTTTGTCTCTCGTCTTGTACCTTATCGTGCATCAAGATAGCAATACGGATCAACGTATCACCGCTCCGACCGGCCTGATTCGGATCTGCAAGTGAATCTGTAGTCCAAACGACACTCGTCACCAATTTTCCGCAGAGAGCTTCGAAACCCGGATACAATGGTTCTTTGATGCCATAAGGACCAGAAAGTCATACAGGACTGCATTCGACATTGTCCTCTTTGGTACTGCCTACTTGTCAGACAATCCTTGTCTTGTGACACAAGTGACCGAGCCAAGGTGTTAGAGGTAGGTACTACGTAGGTAGTACAGAAACAGGTTTCAATCAACCTATCATACAAATTTCCTCAATTCATTTGCACTTGGACGTCACGGGCCTTCATTTCATCAGTCCTTTGGTCACTGGCGACCCTTCATCATGGCCTTTACAATCACGAAAGCCCAGCGGCTAATGATCATAATTGGCATCTCCTGCTCATTCTTTCTCGCCGAAATTGGAGGTGAGCCGAACAGCACTTTGCGCACCGGGATGGAGGCTGGATCTGTGCGTCAGATGCTGATACATTTCTACCATCAGTGGGCTTTTACACGAAGTCGCTTGCTTTGGTGGCAGATGCCTTCCATTATGTATGCAGCATAAATCAGCTTCCCACAGGGCTCCTGCTGAGCTTTGGGTAGTTGAATGATCTTGTCGGATTTATTGTGGCACTGGTTGCTTTCAAGGTAAGATGTCGTGCTGTTACCGACGCAGGGGCCTAAGCAATGCATAGATCTCTGAAAGAACTTACTCTCCGAAAGAGCTGTCCTTTGGCTGGCAACGAGCCAATCTGCTTGGGGCCTTCTTCAACGGAGTTTTCCTTATGGCTCTGGGTGTCAGTATCTTGCTGCAGGCTATTGAACGATTTGTCTCACTGCAACGTAAGGCGTCGCAATGCCAAACACGAAGACCAGCACTGATCGATAACTCACTCTCTTAGGCGTCGAGAATCCTAAGCTTGTTCTGATTGTGGGCTGCGTTGGCTTTGCTCTAAATGTCATTAGTGCAGCATTTCTCCATGGTATGTTGGCATGGCGGAATGTTCCAATCACTGACTAACGGAGTAAGAACATGATCATACTGTTGATCAGGTGGTTGATGATGGTGCTGTAGGATCTACGGAAATGGATTCGAATGCTGTGAATGTAAGTACGGTCCTTGAGGTCGACCTCTGCCCAGTGCTGATTCTGTCCCTCCTAGGATGTACACAGCCACACCTCCCACCGCCACGAAGTCTCGCCAATGTCCCAGACCAAGGGACATAATCATGACTTGGGCATGATGGGTGTGCTTCTTCATGTCATTGGCGATGCGGCAAACAATGTCGGTGTCATCATCGCTGCGACTGTGATCTGGAAAGCCAGTTACCCTGCAAGGTTTTACGCAGATCCAGCTGTTAGTATGGCCATTGCATTGATGATCCTGCTATCATCGATCCCTCTAGGTATGGTCCCGGCAAGACGTATTTCTCTCTCTCCTAACGTCCGCGTCCACACGCAGTCAGGAAGACAGGCGCAATTTTGATGCAGACAGTCCCACGCGGCTTGGATCCGAATGATGTGAAACATGATATTGAAACGGTACATCGTCTTTGCAGATTGCCTGTCTTCATACTGACCGTTACTGTAGATTTCTGGTGTCCTCGCTGTTCACGAATTGCACATCTGGCGTCTAAATCAAGAAAAATCTGTTGCGACTGCTCATATCGTCGTTTCAGACGAGACAATGGCCAATTTCATGGGCCTTGCCAACACGATCAACGAGTGCTTCCATGCTTACGGCGTCCATTCGGCCACTCTGCAGCCAGAATTGCTGCCACTGATACCAAGTGCTTCTGAAGTGCAGCCTCAAGTGGGTGATCAGGGCTCGCAAGGATTGCGGCGTAGGAACGTCGATGACGTTTCCTGCATGCTGGGATGTAGGGCTGCTCTGTGCGAGGATCTAACGTGCTGTGGCTGAATTGATATGGCATCCTCAAAATGGTTCATCTGATGCAAACATCCAAGCTCCCATCCTCCATTGAGCTGGCATGTAGTTCCTCAAGTGCGAAATGTACAAGAAACCAAATATTAACACAATGGAGACCGATACTTCGTACCCTGCTGGTTATATTTTGTCGAGTCATACCGCAGTCTTAGCATGCGGTGAGCATGACTCGTGCCTGTCTTGCTCCGTACTCCGTACCAAGTTCCATTTCCATCTGTGACTCGACATCTTTCTGAATGACTCGAGGCCTGATCATTCCTACACAACACTATCTATCCATGCTCGTCTGATCTGGATCCCAAAAACCGTTTACAATCAAACAATCCACCTTCCCGTCCGCAACGATGTTTCTTCGTTCGTCGCAGCTACTCTACTACTCTCATACAATAACTCGCTCATTACCATCGTTACGATTATCGTTACGGCGGCACCTCATATGAGTGTTTGAAAGAGAAGGAGAAGAAACATAAAAGCCTCTCATCATGGCGTCTATATTCACTTATCAGGACGAACCGCCTCGAATACATTCACCATGGTCAACCCCAGGCACTTCAACTCCGCAACCCTCACAAAGCCTGGCGTCTCCTGCCAAAGAAAGACCGCAGTATACACCTGATTGCACAAAATTGGAGCCGGAGCGGCATGACGGTTCTACAGAGTACAAACTGCATCTGCTCTTGCGGCCGAGGAGGAAGTTCGTCTCGACCTCTACTGCGTCCTCAACATCAGGTCATGCTCACATCATTGCACAGTCCGCTGTTGGACCAAGTCGCTCCTTCAGCGAGACAGCCTTGGAGCGCCCCTCGGCTCAGCCGACTGGACAAGCTCGTCAACTACGACTGCAGCAGTTGACGACGCAGCTGTTGTGGAGACTGCAGCAATCGTCGCCCTTTCATTCCTCTTCGAACGCGGATCTAGTTTTGCCAGTTCTTCCTGAAGCCACCCCAAGACTAGGCGTGCCTGAGCGTCCTGCCAAGCTCTTACCGGGTCTGGAAGAAAGCCAGGGCGCTCTTTATGAGATTGGTGTAGCTGATGATGGTACCCTGGTCGGTCTTACCGAGGAAGAGCTGCAGGAGAGCTTGACCAACCTTAGTGCCATGGCTGCCAGTCTAGGTTGTACGACGAATGTGCTGCGGAAGGTTAAAGTTGGAACCTGCGAGTGGACGGAAACCAACTCTGTGTCTGACAAGGGCTATTTGCAAAAGGACAACCTCTCCGTGGCGGAAGTATTGGTCTATCCGGATTCACGGGCAAGTGGCGATGTAGACGTGCCAAAGGAGACCCTGAACCCTTCTAAAAACGATGCCGACGGGGCAGATACCCAGAATGTGGTTGAGAAAGCCTCTACAGAGCAGCTTCGGGTCACATTAGTCGGGGCTGCTTCTTCAGGGAAGTCCACCCTTTTGGGCACACTTTCGACATCTACACTCGACAATGGCCGCGGGAAAAGCCGATTATCGTTGCTAAAACATCGACATGAGATCGCTTCCGGAGTTACGAGCTCTGTAGCACAGGAACTTGTTGGCTACGAAATCGACCGAGCTCGTCCCAAGCCGGTAGTCAACTATGCCTCAGGCGATGTCTCGTCATGGACAGACATTCAAAACCTTGCAGATCGGTTGGTGTTCCTTTGTGATTCGCCTGGACTGCCGCGTTTTGCAAAATCCGCTTTCCGAAGCTTGATATCATGGAAGCCGTCTTGGACTGTTCTTTGCGTTGCAGCAGATGAAAATGAAGAAAACACAGGCCGCATCGGGGCGACGGTCTCCGCTGTAGGGGCTGCTTCGGATAGCGGTCCTCCTGGGATTGTCGACCTGTCACTATCTCATCTTGATATGTGTCTGCGCCTGGAATTGCCGCTGATGATAGTCATCACCAAGATGGACCTCGCAAACAAGTCTGGCCTCCGCTTCGTGTTAGCCAAACTTCTCTCCACACTGAAATCCGCTGGGAAAGTACCAGTGATGTTGGCAAACACAGTCGTACCAGCTGCTGTGGTCGAAGGTACTGGCTCCTTGCCTGAGCTCTCGTTCATTTCTGCAAAAGATCAAGCCGAGGTTGACCAGCTGGGGACATCCATGAGAGGCGATGGTGGCAGCAGGATCGTTCCGATTTTAATGGCCAGCGCGGTCAGTGGGCAAGGTATAAGCAAACTACATGGTTTACTACGCTCACTTCCCATCTCACACGTGGGCCGTCCTAAGCTGCCTCCCACGAATGATAGCAATGAATCTCTGGCCCTTTTTCACGTCGACGAGGTTTTCAGCATACCACCGTCTCGTGTCTACACACTAAATCCAGACACCCGCCTTGCTAAACAGGGGGTGGTTCTCTGCGGGCATGTTTCCCACGGGTTGCTGTCCGTGGGCGATGATCTATACCTTGGACCTTTCAGCGTTGAGCCGGAACAATCATCGCCTCAGCCGTCACGGCCGATCTTGAGATCAAGGTCCTACTGTGCAGGACAACCTGATCTGGAGAAGCGCGCAGGCATTGTTGCACGGTCATACCAGGAAAGCTCAAAGATGGCTGCTGGCGGAGCACAGCTAACGCCAACTTATCTACGTGTAAGGATCGTGTCATTGCGCAACCTCCGACTCCCGGTCAATCGAATGCGCGAAGGAGAGACTGGTACCATCGGTGTTGAGCCTGTCCATGATCAAGGAAATTCCTTGCGGTTAGGAAAGGCTCGTAAAGGGATGGTGCTGATGGATACGAAGGAGATTCCCGGTGGATATTCTTCGTTCTCAGCTGTTTTCCCGTCCTCGTATTTTTCTCATACCAATTCACCGCCTCTACTGTTGGGCGGGCATGCTATCATATATGTCAATAGTGTGCGTGCAGCCGTCAAGGTAACACTGGTAGCTCTGGAGGACGATGAAAGAACCCAGCATGAATCGTCGACACGTGAGGGTGAGGTCTTCTCTTTCGACAGTGATGATGAGACCGAGAGACTGGAGAATTTGCAATTGGACGGAGGAGAGAAGACGGAAATCAAAATCACCTTCAGGTTCGTGAGTAGTGTCGAATGGATGAATGTTGGGGATCAGGTTCTTGTTGTGCCCACTGTCACGACCGCCGGTCCGGCAACAGGTGTTGTCGTGTCGAATTTGTCTGGATTAGCTGGGTTTGTTGGAATGGTTAGCGAGGTGTTTACTGCGTGAAGTATGAGTATGACTAAATGAGGTTCTTCAGGGGGCGTTGGCACTGCATAGTATCATTGGATGCATGAATATTCTCAATATCTATCTCACATTGTTTAATCTCGGTGTTCGGGCATGCTCCCTCTTTTTGATGTGATGCTTAGTTAGAGTCTCGCTTGCGCAGGTGGTATGGATGTGGATGATGCAGTGTCTGCTCCCAGGAAGATCCTCTTATCCATCTCGACATCTTTCTGCCAAACACCATCGCCATCGATACCTTGGAGTCTGACCACGTCCGGAGGCAATGCAATCGACCTCACCCATCTCCTCGCAACTTCCGCGGCGACTTCATCGCCATCCGTGCACGCATCATACATCAACAGACAAGCGCACGCCACGGCCTCGATATGTTCCAGTATCTCCCTTCCACGACGAAGAAGTTCCTGGATGGCCAGTTTGTCGACAGTGTCCCTTAACACATTATACCTGTTCAGCACGACTTGGCAGTACTCGGGCTCGAATTTGAATGTAACTGGACGACCAGTCGCAGTCGCTCCTCCAACGGCGACGGCCTGCAGCACGGCTCTGGTCCAGGACCCGAAGACCTTGTCGAGAATGTCATCGCCCTTGGCTTTCTGATTCTTCTTGACCACACGCAGCACATCTTCGGCCATGACGCTCGTCGTGCCCTCCCAGATCGTGCCCACCACAGAGTCTCTAAACAGGCGTGCGAGATTCATCACGCCTCCGTCCTCGTTGTTCTCACAATAGCCGACACCGCCTAGGGACTCCATGCACTCGCGCAGACCGCTGACGCTGTTAAAACTGACGCGGGCTTTCATCACGGGCGTCAGGATCCTAAGCAATACGTCGATGCGGCTCTTTTCGCGTGGAATAAGCACGTTCGTACTACCGGCAGCATCGTCGTGCTGCTGACCTTGTTCGCTGGCGCGTTCGCTGGCGCCAAGTAGCGCCACACCCAAGAAGACGAGGTGCGTGTTCGCGGCGTACTTGACCGTCTCGCCAGCCATCCAGGACAGATGTTGCGCGTTGTCGGATAACAAACCGCCGCGCACGCGACGGACGCGCGTGTATGCGCGACTCACGGCGAGCCCGCGAGCGAGATATCCTGCCGCTGCGCTCGCCGTGTGGAGTCGTGTGATGTTCAAGATGCTGCTGATTTCTTTGACGCCCTGGCCCTCGCGGCCGATCAGGTAGGCGCGCATGCCTCGGATTTCGAGCTCGGCTGTGGGTAAGCCGCGCGTGCCGAGTTTGGATTTGAGCCGCGTAGGGCGGATACCGTTCATCTCTGTCTCCGTCTCCGTCTCTGTCCCAGCCTTTATGCGCGAAGCAGCAGCTGAAGTGGGGGAATGGGAGTGAAGATGGGCCTCTCCGGCGCGCCGACGTAGAGGGGCGTAAAAGGCGCTTAGCCCTTTGTCCGTCTGGGCGAGTAGAATGGCCATATCGGCGTCGGTGGCCGAGGAGAACCATTTGAAGCCCGAAACGGTCCAGGGTCCCAAGGGTAGGCCGTGCGCGTCCTTGTCACGATTGCTGTTTATATCGGACTCGATTTCCGCCGGCGTCATGCGTCGCGCGACGGTCTCGGTGCCGCTGACGTCGCTGCCGCCTGTGCGCTCGGTCATCCATTGTCCTGATGTCCAGGCGTACGCTGGGTCGAGGGAGATGAGGCGGTGGTAAGACTCGAGAAAGACGTCGGCGCGGCCCGGTTGGTTTTGGTCGGCGCCCGCATCATTATCTGGGTCGGACAGGTGTCGGCGCAGGAGGACGGCCGCACCGTCGGTCATGGCCATGGGGCATGTGGCCAGGGCGGCGGTGCCGTGCCAGAGGTGCAATGTGGCGAATTGGTGGATGCGTCGGTTGAAGGTCGTCGAGTGGATGGTGTAGTGTGGGTAGCCGTAGCCGACGACGCCAGCGGCTGTCTGGATACGTTTGAGAGCGCGCCAGCCTTCACTTGTGCGGAGGGGCGAGGTTTTGTTCTCTTCGCCGAATGTCGTCAAGGGGTGGAGGGTGGGCTGGTTCGTCTCGCAATCCACGGTGTGCTGGAGCGTTGACGGGGAGAGGGCGAGTCGTGAGAAGTCGTGCAGATGTTTGCTGATCTCGGACGGTATGGGGCTGGGCAGGTGCAACGAGAGGACTCGAGCAAAGACTGGACCGTCTGTTATGGACGGCGGGCTGGAAGTGGAAGAGCTGGAATCACTCGGTGCGGTGTATTGAGGGGGGACGATAGGGAGGGCTTGGAAGAAGCCAGATGTCGAGGACGACGGATTCAGTTGTGCCATTATGGCTGTTCAGGGCACGAGAAAAGGTGACTGATATATAATGCTCACCTTTGAATGTCTAACATCGAAAGAGACACATTAACAGAGGTGGGAATCCCCTGTTCCATGGCGAGGTCAGAGTAAGATGTGTGGCATGAGGTTGGATTGTATCCGGGGGTTTGTGCCTCGGTAAAAGTGGAGGACAAAGCACGTGACTTGGCGAAAAGCACTTTACGCGCTCCGCGTCTCCCTACATCGAGTGGCAAAGCCGTTGCAGTTCTTGTTCTTTAAGTAACCATTTGAGCATCACATCGCAGTGCCATACGGCCAGTGGACGACAGATCTCGTAAGGCCAGCAGCATGCCACTCAATACTCTCCGTCTCCACCATCAAAAATCCTCCCATCCGAACGACCGTGTGGTCTTCATCAAGCCTCTCCCTCGTCCCGCCTCGGACCAAGCAGACTATGACCTGGCCGACACCTTCCTCCGGGCAATCGCCGCGCAATGCCTGCCCATCATGAAGAACCACTATCTTTCCGTGACCACACTAGAGGAATACGAACCCAACCGGGAATTCATTGGCCGGAATTTTAACAACGGAGAGATCATCCAGCTCGTGCTACGGAGCCAGAACGGTGGGTGGGTGCCTTTCAACATGGTGCAAATGGTCATGATGCACGAGCTGGCTCATAATACACACATGAACCATGGCAAGGGATTCTGGAAGACGAGGAACGAGTACGCCGAAGAAATGAAAGGTCTTTGGGCAAAAGGTTATACTGGCGAAGGCTTCTGGGGAAGCGGACGGACGGTGACCGATATGAACGCTGTCATGGGAAACAATATTCTGACAAGTCAAGAACTGGAAGGTCTGCCGTTGTGTGGAGGCACGTTCAGGAGTCGGAGAAGGAAACGCAAAGCCAAGGGCGCTGACGGTAAAGAATTGACGTGGAAGGAAAAGAAAGAGCGGCGGATTGAGAAGAAGTTCGGCAAGAATGGCGTCGCCCTGGGTGAAGATGAGGACAAGAGGCTTGGACTCGAGTTCAATAGGAAAGGAGCGATTGGCGGGAAGCCGCGTGTGGCGCAAAGTAAAAGAGGCAGAGAGTTAAGGGCTGCTGCCGCGCTGGCGAGATTCGAGACGAACAAGCAGGAAGCCACTGCGCTGAAGAACCCCGAAGGAGAAGACGAGGACGAGAGTACCGAGGAAGAAGAATATGAAGATGTGGATGCCGGTGAGGAAGATGCGACAGATGTCAATGGGAAAAGGATGCTTGACACGCACGGTCAGGGCATGATCAAGGTCTGCGAGGATGAAGACAAGGACGACGCCAATGTCCAGAATGAGCTGAAAGAGCTTGAAGGCCTGGATCGCTACTTCAAGCCTCTACGGCCGGACGAAGGTGGTGGCCACAACAAGAAGCCGACGGATTCAGAATCATCTACACCGACACGCACCCCTGGAGGCGGTAAGCCGCCACATGAACATGGGTCGGATGGCAACGCAGACGAAGTGCAAGCGTCCATACCGTCTTCGGCACTGAAAGCGTCCGAGCCAAATGCAGTCACTACACCAGTTACTCTTCCTGCAGGAGACGAGACTGCGGCAGCGAACAAAACAGCAGCGGCATCCACCAGGCCATCAGCAACGTTGACCTGCCCGATATGTTCCCTCGAAACCCCTCGTCTGAATGCTACATGCATAGCATGCGCTCATGTTCTGGACCCCAAGAAAGACCCGCGCCACTGGTCCTGTCAGAGCGAGGCTTGTAAGGACAATGTTACAGCATACTTGAATGCCGGCGACGTAGGCGTGTGCGGCATTTGCGGGACCAGAAGGGCTGGCCTGTCTGAAAGCGACAGAGGTCCATGATCAAACATGACGAGAAATGACCTTATGATCCAATGATATACCCATATTGAGTGCGAAACAAAATAGATCGACGTTCCACAGCTATCATCTGCAGTTTCCAGGCGGAATATCCGTGCTATTAATCAGGATTGCATAACCAGCACGTTAGGTATCGTGTTTTCAATTCATAGTGATCCAGGGGTATCAAGTCTTTTGTGCTTTCATTTAACCTGAAGCGCGGAAATCGTACATAAAAATCACGCTTGAACGCAACAATACAGCATCACGCAAGCAAAAAAAAAACATCCCATCACGGCTCTGGTCTCCCTGACTTTGCTCCTCTGCACATCGTCTTAGACTCGTTGCCGCCTCCTCTTGGGCCGCATCAAATGATCGAGAGGTCGAAGGGGGAGTAGCAATGCCCTTGAGACCCGCCTCCGTTCATACACATACGCCCGCCAGGGAATATGCAGGACTATGGGCCTAATATCCCGCCAACGGACAAACACCCTCATGCCCTCTCCAGCACTCCATCAACCCACACACCCTCTCTCCACAGCCACGCTGACATCGCACCTTCCCCCAGTACCCGCACACGGCGCAGAACCAGCGCTGCGGCTTCGCGACCAGCAAATTGTTGCCAGTGCTGCCCGTACGCATCCCGAAAGTCGTCGCGCTTGCACTGTCCGTATTCCCTTCCAACGGCTTCGCCCTCGCCGCGGTGTAACTGAGCGCCGGCTCGGACAGGAGCGCTTGCATCACGCGGTCGGACGGCATTTTGGGAATGTCGCGAGGCCGTAGTAAGGGGTCTTTGTCGAGCGCTGCGTCATCTATCGTAGACTCTGCTGGACCTGCACCTGCATCTGATTCTGGTTCGGGTTTTGCTTGCTGACCGTCCGGGGCATCGGCCATATCCACGTCCTCTCCACCCTCTGCCTGGACAGTCATCGTTGCGCCGCGCTTCCTCGTCTCTTTCTCTTTCTCTTTGCCTTCCTTCTTCACCAGCGACCCGTTCCGCTTCGTCTTCGTCTTCGGTTTCTGCTGCTCCGGCATGACGCTACTTCTTCTCCTCGCGTCGGCAGCGCCGCCCTTTGTTGTCCCCGTCGGACCACCCACCGCATTCGAAGCAGCCGCCGCCGCTCCATAGACATTAACCCCCGCTTCCTCGTCCGCCAGATAGTGCTGGAACGTCCTGTTGTACCCCAAAATCCGCCTGACGTTCTGTGTCTTCGTCTTGCCTCTTGCGCCCGCGCCCGCGCCAGCGCCGTCTCGCTTTGGTATCGGGATATTCGCCTCGCGATAATTTTCCTTTCCCAGGTCATTCAACCGTTGTTGTATGGCCTTCTCTTGCTTGGCCGAGAGTTTGTGCGCGGCTTGGGCGGTCATAGTCCTGGGCGCGCCATCGCGGCCACGCTTGCGTGAACCGAGTTGGGCGGCGGCGGGGTTGGGCGCGGCGGCCGTGTCGGGGACATATGCCCAACCGTGGGAGGCGCGCACGTTCGTTGATGTGACGGGGAGTTCTTCGATTAAGGGCATTATGGGGTCGGGCCGGCGAGCCTGGGAATTTGGTTCGGTTCACGGAGTGGGTGGTAGCAGGGTCAACTTAGAAGACAAAGAGCGCAACTGAAAGTCTGGGGAAAGTTTAGATTCAGCCTGACACGTGATATGCAAGGCTCTGGGCGGTTGGCTTCGGAGGGCGATCAACAGGCATCAAATGATCACTCTGCGCCGGGGACCTGGATTGCAGATTGCATTGGCCGAAGAATTAGGACGACTGTCTATCAAAGGCATCTGGCTTAAGAGCAGCCCCATTTTCAGTCCAGCACATGACGAGCCTTCAGTGACAGACCTGCTCCCGTCGCCCACCCATTGCTCTTAGATAGGCCACCCTGTGGGAGACCGACAGCGTAAAATGCGAGTCTTTCGGCACGGTCCATACAGAGCTGGATAGAAGGAGATTTTTATTTGTACAACGCTCAAACTGGCGGTGGAGTATCTCATTACCTTGTGCGCGAGTCCAACAAGACCATAGCATTCTGCTCGGAAAATCAACCATCTCTCAAGCCATCTCCTTGTTTCTGCGACATTTTGAAAGCAACGCTGCCCCTGCCCATGTCATTTATTTCTTCAATTGGTTCATCTTATTCTCCAGTTCCGAGACGTAGGAGTGGATTCGTTGAACTGCCGCTTGTAGAGCCTATAGTTTGCGGTCAGCAAGGCCTGTACGGGCGAGAAGGGAAGGCAGCGCCTTGAGAGTGACAGAGCAGGCATGCTAAGCGAGTCATAGAGCAGATTGAACAGGTCTGCCTGCACGGCCCAGCGCCAGGAGAGGCGCGCAGTGTCCACGTACGTAGATATCTTCAGTCAACAGTTCATTGGAAACTTTGTATTCCTCGAGAATGTAGTAGTACACCGATGCGCCCGCGAGGGTAGAACCAAGCAGGAATCCGAAAAGCCTAGTATCCCGAGTTATATTAGCTCTTGCTCCAAAGGATCCAACCTGCTCTGTGTGCCGTGCGCATGAGCTCCGTCAAGGTCGCAGTTGTTCCGGGGTGGAATAGGGTCAAGCTCACCCTCCTCTGAAAGCTCCTACGGGCTTCTTCACAGGTACTGCTGCTGGAATCTCTTGCAGTCGTCTGCTGGATGTCTGAAAGGATCTAGAGAGGAAGGGAGTAGGAGCTCTGAGGGTTCTCGAGGCGGAGGTGAGGCGTGGAACGAGGAATCGCGAGGCCATAGCTTCTGGATTGTCTGATCAGAGGCGAGGTGGTGATTTCAAGATGTTTGTGTGACTGGAGGAAACTTGTCGAGAGGGTTTGCGAAAGGCACAACCAAATATGATCACCAAGTGTCGGGACTAATTACCTTAGTTAGTGAAGCTGGAGGATCGGGTAGGATCGTATTCACAGAAGTGGGAATCGGAGGGAGCATGGGTCGGTAACGATGAGCTTCTCCACCTGAAGCCTCGGCGCCAGATGTTCGGGGCAATGACGGAACATCTTGGGGGCGTGATGGGGGCATGATCGGAGGGCCATTCAGGTGTCATTTAGGCGAGCTGCTGGCTTTTTTCCTCTCTTCAAGTACTACATCCGACGAGATATGAGCGTTAATTCTCACACTAAACTATAGGTACTCTTATCTGGTGATTCCCTGATTCCCTGAGATGGAAGCTGCATATCACAGACGTCGCTGATCTGCAGTTCTTCATCTGCTTTCAATCGACGAATAAATCCGCCACCAAATCCCTCCTACACGCCTCAAGATCAATGACCTGGAGACTGTATATATCCTCGAAAGCATGAATACTCAGTTGCTTGAAGAATGGCCGTAGAAGCGTCTCGGGATCTTCTGTTTCTCGAGTCATCTCGGTGCATAGCCACGGTCTTCTGGGCTCGTTTTCAGATACCGATGGGAGATCAATCTCCTTTTCGCCTGTGGTCACCATGGTGTCTGCTATTGCAGCAGGCTCGAAGTTATATGGCGGATACACAGCATCCACGGTGTCTGTCACAAACAACCACTCGTGCATCTGAAACTCTTCGGGTTTCATGAGAAGAAGAAGGTCCAGAAGTTTAGCTCCCTGCAGCTGTGAGTAACCTGTGAATGTTGACTGTTCGCCTTTCTGTAAGCTTGTGAAGAGGTCACGCAACTCCACGTCAACAATCGGCCATAAGGAGACAAGGTGGATTTGCGTGAACGCCAGCGCCATCGCTCGAAGGACAAGATATATGTCACCACGTGTGCTGGATGAGGGCGATGAGGAAGGTGTGGCTACCAATAGCTCTTCCAGTTTCCGCACAATCTGAGGTATATCGGCAACAAAAGCATCCATGTCGCCAGCGATCAGCAATACAGCAATGCGCCTCAGTGTCAACTGTGTTCTCCTGTCAGCTTCAGTTCGTGCGGCAGTGGCTCCAACTCCGAACACTAAGCCAGCAGTGGTAGGGGCGGCCAATCTGGACACAAACTCCGTCATCAAGCCTTTGTCAGAGAGCCAGACTTGCTTTACGAGCGGCAACCAGCCTTCAGCTAGAGTGGCCGGTGACTGAAAGAACTTCCCGTCATTGAGCACATCAAGCACATCCTTCTTCCATGTCTTGTTATTGGGTTGCGATTTAGCCAACAGCAACAGTAGTCGGAGAATGTCAATGTTGATTGACTGAGGGAATTGTTTCGACCGAAGAGCAGGTCCAGTGATGTGCAGAGCTACGCCAGAGAGAGTGTTGTTCAGTCGATCCTGGTCCCCAAACGCGTTGCCGATGACTGGCAGACATTCGCAGAGAATATGGATCGCATTGCCAGCTTGGAGATCGGTTTTCCGGCTGGGACCAGGCTCTAACACTCGCTGTGCCGTGGAGTCGAGTCCTGCTGGTCTGATAGTGAATATGGCAGTGAACAACCTAGAACACAGGTCACCTAATTCTCGCCGCATCTTGGACACTTCTCCAAAGTTGGTATTCTCCATTTTCTGACAGACAACAGCAACGAATTGCAAGAGCTTCAGCAGAATTTGGCGATGAGGCATTGGATTCGCGAGGACTTCTCGTAGGAATGCCGTACAGTCGGTCCAGATTTCTTCCAACAAGTCATCCTCCAAGGCTTTTGTATATGCAATCAGGAATGCCGTCAACTCAAGTGCTGTAACATTGACAGACAAGCTTGACTTCTGGGACTGGTCGAGTGCGGCGGGGTTCGTGCGGTTGTATATCGCGTTGAAAGTCGCCGGCATCATGAACTTGGGCCGGGCTCCATCAAGACTTTGCATCAAGTTCAAGGTGACGTCTTGCTCAGAGTCTCGACGAGCCGCGTCCACCCACATTCCCATCAGTGTCTCCAAGCATTCTTGTGGCTCTGCATCAGACAAGTGCTCCAGTATCCTCCTTGTTCTCGTACGCAGTCTGGATGAGAGGTAAGCGAAGGACTTGGTGTCGATGACGACGCTAGACGGTCTCTTGAGAATCCTCCATGCCCAAATCTCGCCACATAGCTTGATCGTGTCCTGCATACACAAGACGACAGTAAGTCGACTGTTGGCGACTGACCGGGATTGAGTTATCTCAGTAGCATTCATAGCAGCGACGTCCGAGCTTGAAGGCCGGTCAGCTAGATGAGTATGTGCTCTAGCAAGGATGTATTCCAGCCCTGCGAGAAGGTTGTTGACTGACCTCTCTGGGTTTTTTGCGGCTTGCATGACTGTACTTCCATTGACTTGATCTGTGGGGTTTGGCTTCTCGCACAACCGCTGCATAAGGTCAAAATATGCCTTGATGCGTTGACAAAAGCAAGCCGTCAGCTTGAGCATATTCGCAAGTAAGTACTGCGTCGGATAGAGGGGGAGAGTATTGCAGAGTAGCGTAACCCATTTGTCGATGCCCGAATCAACACTCTCAGACGTTATCCCCGCTATCAATACCGTCACAAGCTTGTTCGGAGGTGGTCCAGAATTTGGTTTCGCAAATATTGCCTGTAAAGTGTCCAAATAGTCTTCTTGCAGAGAACTTCTCGTAGCTGCCTTGGTTAACTGTTGCAACAGCAGGTTCATCAAGTCTTGTGCGCCTCTGACATCAGTTTCTTCGATCAGCACGCGGAGGACTGATAAAGTCATCTTGGTGGTCTCATCGTCGCTCGATCCACTTGCAATATGTTCCGCGCACATGTCCAGAAGCATTCCCGCAAATCCGTTGGTGCTGAAAAGCTCGCTCCGATGGACGCTAGATTGCCGTGCGACGACCACAGTTCTTTGAAGTCGCTGAAGACCCAGCAAGGAATGCTGTGAGGTGCGGATCCTGGTGTATTCACCAAAAACTATCCTGAATACCGGCAGTATTGACGGAAGGTTGCTGAGCCATGTCCGTCGTGGGTCTTCTTGTTGTGCCAGGTTCAAGCCATCGATCATGGTCAGTACAGGTTGCCGCAGCAGAGCCCAGGGCACTTCGTCGTCATCGATGCTGTGTGCTGCAGAGAAGATCTCTGCATTGACCTCGGGGAAGCGCGTGTGCATCCACAGCGTTGAAAACCGGGAGACTTGATCAGCAAGCTCGCTGACCGTAGAAGCTTGTTCGCACATTAAGTCCATGATCTTGCTATCGACCAGAAGTAGTCTCCCTGAGATATTGCGGAGATTCCATATTTGCTCAACGGCTTCGACCTGAAATTGAGGAGTGCAGGGGAGGAGCACGTCCCAAAGCTGCGACACAAGTTCGGGAATGAGGCGAAATAAGTGGTGATCGGTAACAGTATTGTTGCTTGGATCGAACGCATGAACAGTGTCAATTATCCTGGCAACTGTTCTGGCAATCTCATATTTGGTTGATGTTGAGCTCGTCCGAGCGGTATCCAGAGCCGAATCAAGTTGGTTGCCAAAATCAAGTTGCTGTAATACCTCAAGGGTGCTATTCCTAGAGACGGCCTTTGTGAAAATATTGATCAACGATCCCAGTAACCCCTGGCTTCGCCGTGTTTCATGGTGGAGGCAGTCAAGAATGACAAGGGTGGTATTGCGTAGTAGGAGCTGGTCCGCCAACTCAGGACGAAGGGTATCGAGAAGTGCCTTTTTCCCATAGGAAGAACCTCCATAAATTGCAAAGAGTTTCTCCATCCACCCGTCTTTGGATACTTCATCTAGCGGTTCAGAAGGTGCACTACCGGACCGACCAGGTAGTAAGCTGAGCAGGCCCTCCAAGAGTCTTGCCAACTGTTGTTCATCTGCTGTGTGCGTTTCTTCTTGAATGATGCCCGTCGACTTGTGGTTGCTTTTTGCAATGAGAATGTCAGAAATGGCCAGACAGAGCATTGGGAGGTGGATTGCCATCATTTCTTCCTCTTGTAGATTGAAATTCGAGATTATGAACTCGATCAAGTCAACATTGCCCGTCTTAAGCAATCGAAACAGCTCGGCCGTGATGACCTGAGGCTCTATGGCATCAAAGAATACGTTGGCACTTCGGAAAACTTCGTCGAAAGATGCTTGTGAAGGCGCTGTGGTCTGATATCGATGCAAATCTTGCATGGCGGCGATGAATAAAGCTTCCACTGGCAATTTGCCGATTACCCAACGATCCATCAATGATAGCATTATTCGGAAAGGCCGTGCTCTGTCGATGGGGAGCAGTGACTGCTTGCTCAGCATTGTATCCAAGCTCCTGACCACGGAGTCAAGACCGTATGCCGCAAAGTATTCTTGCCTGCTCGGTGCTCTCATGCTCCTGGTAGGTATCGCAGGCGTCTCTGTTGGGGCCTGGGTCATGTCTGTCGAAACTTCTCTCTTGTCCTCTCTGCCAACAAACCAAGTCCATAACCGCCTGTTCAGACTCATATCCCTTCTGAGGACAACGGACATTGCAGCGGTCACTAGGACATCGAGGTCTTTTGGCGATACGTGATCTTGTAGTATCGCAGCATTCAGCGGAAGATGGGAGACCAGTAGATCAAGAAACCCTCGCTGGACCAGGGGTTGCTCATCTTGAAGGCCTGTTGCAAAGCAACGAACGAGCAAGCCAGGCTCGGGAGTCGTTACAGCTTTGATTTCTGGGTCGAGATCTTGTGTACTTTGTCGATCCGGCTTCTCCTGTGTAGGTGACTGTACTGTTTTCGGTCCCAACTTTGGGAGTTGTCTCGTCAAGTAGACCAGAGCGCCTGGTCTTTTGCTCACACTAGTGATGGAAGCCAGGAACAGGCTCTGCCAGAAGAATGCTTCAGCATTATCTTCCGCAAATATCTGTCGAACACTACTGATTGTATTGAAGGTGCGTTCGAAGTCTTCACTGCTCTCCTCCTCAATACCTGGAAGGAGAGATAAGATGATGGCTCTGAGAGCTGGCCTCAGCACATGGCTGGGCAGTCTCAAAAGATGGTCATCGTAGAGAGAGAGAAATAGTGGTCTCGTAGTCAAGGAGGCAAAGGAGAGGGTATGAGAGACTCCGGGAAGCCAGATGGGAAGGTCTCGAGACAAGCCATCGCTCCCGAGGAGAGTGAAGACTAGGTTGTAGACCTCCAGTGCCTTTTGGTGGACTCCTGACGGTAACGACGGTTTCAGACAGAGAGCCAGATATTTTGCCAGTGTCGGCTTGAATGGGACATCAGCGTCTGCCGGAGATGCTTGCAGTGCTTTTATGAGTCGACTGAGAAAGGCGATATAGTCTGCCCATTCATTTGACGCGTCAAATAGTCCCAGAGCTCTCTCGACACCGGCCTGGTAGCGGCGAATGGCTTTGGTATCAGCTGACATGGCTAGAAGAATGCAACAGCCGTGGATCTTTCCTAGCTGGCATTGCTGATTCTGCGGATATGGTGCCCGAGGAACAGCTGCTAAGGCTCCATAATAAGGGGGTCTTCGGGGGAAGATTAGGGTGATGCGGGCAGTTTGATATATCGTAAAGGAAGGCCTTGCAGTTCCGGGTCTCGGGTAGGGTTACACAGAGACTTCAAGGGTCATTAGTTCTTTGGTAAGCTTGGGTTAAGCCAGATAATTCAAGGCGGTTAAAGCCAGGGTGGTACACGTTGAGGCAAACAAACAAGTCGAGGCAGACGCCAAGATTGAGTAGAAACTGCCACCCCGGATCCGGTCGAAGATGATGCCGCCTTATGCTCGAGCCGCGTGCGCGATCACCCAACTTGCCATCATACTCGGTGATATCGTTTGACTTGCTCCTGTGCTGCCGGCACTCGTTGGTCAAACACGGTCAAGGTGATGCTGTTGCAGGACCGTTCTGACTGCTCAACCGATGTGTAGCCTCGAGTCTCTACACTGGCATCTGCGTTGAGACTTCTAATCTATCCAACATAATACAGATGCGACCTCTCTCAAGCTTGCAACACGGGGGACAGCGCATCCCGCATTCTTGCCTTGCCTGGCAGTTACCAAAGAGTCCTTTGCGACATTAACTCGTTATGCATGTCCACTTCTTACCCATCGCGCTATCAATCGCTGGCGCATTTGCCATTTGGCCTCAGCCTTCTGAACTGTCAACTGGAACCCAAGCTGTATGGCTAGATCCTGCTGTCAAAGCCATTCTTCATTGCAATGAGGCAGAATTTGTTCTACCCACTCGTGGCCGCGACTGGTGGATGAATGGTTTGTCTGACTTGACGAACAGCGGCTTCCAGTCTGCCCGGGTCTGGCTTAACCAGTTTCTATTCGTCTCGGGGCACGACAGTTGGAACAGGACTACGGAAACTCTTTCCGAAAGCTCTATCCTGCGTATGGCTACCTTCAGAACTATCAAGTCAATCCATCGCTCAACTTTCGTACCCTGGAAGCTGCACAAACGGAACTCGAAATTCGAGCCAGATGTTGATACTCCGCGCGACTTTCTCTCAGTTCTGCAAATTCAACAGAACAATTGTCCTGCCCCAGGAACACTCGATCCGTCTGCTTTCTTTGCTGGAGACGAGTCCTATGAGGTAAACATCGACAATGGAACGGCCATATTGAGATCCAATAGCACCATGGGCAGTCTTCGAGCTTTGGAGACATTCCGCCAGCTATTCTACGCACATTCGACTTTATCCGGAGCCTATAGTCCTCACGTACCCCTTCAAATCGCGGATCGTCCAAGATGGCGACACCGAGGGTTGAGTATCGACATATCGCGTAATCCGTTTCATCCCCAAGACTTGATGCGGACGCTCGATGCAATGGCAATGGCGAAGATGAACCGTTTGCATATCCATGCAACCGACTCTCAGAGCTGGCCGCTGGAAATCCCGTCTCTTCCACAACTTGCAAACAGAGGGGCTTATCAGCCTCACTTGGTCTGGACTGTTGGCAGCCTCAGAGACGTCCAAGCCTATGGAGCTCAGAAGGGCATCTCGGTGTTTCTCGAGATCGACATGCCTGGTCATACAGCATCTGTCGCGCACGCCTACCCACATCTGATAGCCGCGTTCAATCAGTTGGACTGGTCAACGTTTGCGGCGGAGCCACTCAGCGGCCAGCTCAAACTTAACTCTTCGGCTGTGCATGATTTTCTGGACGATCTCTTCAATGACCTGTTGCCCCGAATGCGCCCGTACACGTCTCTGTACCACGTAGGTGGCGACGAAGTGAATCTACCGGCTTACCTTCTTGATGAAACAGTGCGCAGCGATGACCGGAATGTCGTGCAGCCTCTGCTGCAGAAGCTCATTGGCCATGTGATAGCTCTGGCTGGCCAACATGGTCTGCGGCCCATCGTGTGGGAGGAAATGCTGCTGGACTGGAATTTGACATTACCATCTACTGCGGATGGCAACGGGTCTGCGAGCACATTAGTGCAGGTGTGGAGAGACAGTCGTCGAATTGAAGAGGTGCTGAAGAGAGGGCATCATGTGATATTTGGTGACTACAAGCACTGGTATCTGGACTGTAAGTATCTCAATTCTTGAATGGAAGGTGTCTGCTGACAAACAAAGGTGGTTACGGTACCTTTCTGGATCCTTATCCGACTGGAAGGTCACCGCCCGGCGTCCCGTTCAACACTTCTGGTGGCCAGCCAAGCAAACTTGCAAAACCATACCTCGATTACTGTAACCCTTACCACAATTGGCGTCACATGTACATGTACGATCCTCTCGCCAACATAAGCAGTGATCTTGTCCAAGGTGTCGAGGGTGGGGAGGTTCTCATGTGGAGTGAACAGACCGATTCGATCGATCTTGACACCAAACTGTGGCCACGAGCTGCCGCTGCCGTTGAAGTGCTCTGGAGTGGTATAAGGGAAGAAGCAATGCTTGAAGATGCTACTAAGAGGCTAGGAGAGTGGAGAGAAAGAGGAGTTATTGATCTAGGAGTCAGAATGTCTCCAGTTGCGATGACTTGGTGCCTTATGGAAGGCGGATGTCTCGCTTAACTGGAGGTAGAACTCAGAGGCGGTATGGGAAGAAGAAGAGATGCGAATGTACTTTGCTGCATCTACACCCGCAATTGTGCCTCGTTTCCCTCCTTCGATCTTTTGCACTGTCGTATTTCGTATTGAGAAACGAGATAAGTTCATCATGATTGGTCAGATGGCTATCATCAGGAGGTGTCAAGGGTGTCTCCATCACAGGCATCCTTGATTCTGCTCGTTCCGCATCCAGGATCTTGATCTCACCCTACAATCAATTGCGGGGTTACTGGCAGGCATCCGACACAATATATCTATTAAGAAGGCGCACTGTGGTAAGTTCGAATATTAGCAACCAACACACACTCCACGACTTGCCTCGCCGGGCTTTCCACCCTCTTGCAAAAGACTTCGGCCTACGGTTCGCCCGTGTTCCTGCTTTGCCCTTTGGGCCTCGGTATGAATTCGAACACCGAAGGCAGCACTGCCTCCAACTGAAGAGTTCGACTTCTACACGGAACAGTGCCTTTCTGGGGGTTTTCGGTCGAAGGTTGTTCTCCGTTCGTCCTCGAAATGGCGCTGCATCTCCTGTCATGGCGATATCTAGTTGCCTTCACGTTCGTGGCCTATGTCGCTTCTCTATATATCAGAAGATATACAAAATGGAAGAAGGTGCAGAGTCTTGGAGGAGAGTCGCCCAGAGTCACAACGAGGTTCTTTTTCGGTCGGTAAGCTCGGATCGTCATTTCGGTCGTGGCTGATTAGTTCGTGGCAGGGCTGGACTTTCCCGTACACTCAACGCTTGCCATTGTCAACGACAGAGCTTGGGAGTTTTGGGAGTGGATGTACGAGCATACAGGAACTTCTTCTAGTGGGAATGGCTCTTACACATGTGAGCTGCACATATTGGATAACGCCAGGGTGATTTTTACAGCCGACCCGGAGAACATCAAGGCTGTCCTCGCCACTCAATTCCAAGACTTTGGCAAAGGTAGGTTGGTACCGGGGGAAGTATCCAGCTCTAAGCTAATCCTGCTCAGGGGTACAGTTTCATGAAGAGTGGAAGGATTTCCTGGGCGATAGCATCTTCACCACGGATGGACACTTGTGGCACAACTCGCGACAGCTTCTCCGGCCAATGTTCGTGCGTGAAAAGGTCGCCGATCTGCCTCTTATCGAGACACATATCCGCAAGCTGATCTCCTTGATCGGCCCTGGCGATGGAAAAATGGTCATGCTGAACAAGTTATTCTTCCGTTTTAGCCTCGACGCATCTACACATTTCTTGTTCGGACATAGTGTGGGGAGTCTCGACACCGAGCAGTCGGCATTTGCGGCTGCCTTCGACGAGGTACAGAGAGTCCAGTCTCTTGAAGGGCGTCTTGGGTAAGATTGGCTTTGCAACCCGACTGTTTCAATCTGACATCGGAATAGGCCATTCAGACATCTCCGTTCGAGGCGATCTTTCTATGCCGGCCTGAAAGCCGTCGAAGCCTTCATTGAACCTTTTATCACGGACGCGTTAGCACTGTCTCCTGCGGAACTGGAGACGAAGCTCTCTCGTTCCGACACATTTATCCACGCCCTTGCTCGATTCACGCGTGATCGCAAAGTGATGCGTGACCAACTGTTCGCTCTGCTACTCGCCGGGCGCGACACGACGGCCTCTACTTTATCTTGGCTGTTTCTTGAGCTGGCTAAGAACCCTCGGGTAGTCGACAAACTACAAGCGGAAATCGTCGAGTGCTTGGGAAAAGACGGTCGGCCTCCGTCTTATCAGGACATCAAGGATATGAAGTACCTGAACCACACCATAAACGAGACTCTGCGACTGTATCCGGTGGTACCGTTTAATGTTCGGGCCTCACTCACAGATACCTCCTTGCCGCATGGAGGAGGCGCCGATGGGATGAGTCCCGTGGGCTGCCCCAAGGATACACCAATCGGTTATAGCACTCTTTCTATGCAGCGCCGGAGAGATCTGTATCCGCCGATATCGCCATCTTTCCCGTATGACCCTCTTGACTGGGTGCCCGACCGGTGGGCGACGTGGACTCCCAAGCCTTGGAATTTTATCCCGTTCAATGGCGGACCGAGGATCTGTATTGGCCAACAATTTGCGATGGTTGAGATGGGATACACCATTGTCAGAATTCTGCAGGAGTTTGATCAGATCATCGACTATGGGAATGAACGGACGTTGCATGCAGACATCGTTCTGACCCCAGCGAAAGGTGTCAAGGTGGGTTTTGTCAAACAAGCAAGTCATGGTGAGAAGTCATGACGCCTCTGGACAGGAAGAGTGGCATTGTCAGACAAGTACATTCATTTCATGTCTCATTTGATAGTGTTCTTGACCTTCAACATGAACTTCAAGTCATTCTGGTTCCTGCTGAGTAGACTTTGTCACAATAAAGACACAGGTGAAGAGCTGGACAGAGGGCGTGAGAGGGTGTGAGAGGACTACACGTGACCCTCACTTTTCCATGTCGTTCCCCAAGTTTCAAGGTCCACCGCCAGTAGTGGGTGAGTAACTTATTAGTAGTTGTGGTCCATCTGCGTCCATCTTAAGTAAATCCATGGAAACTCACCGACGAGTGTCTCTCCACAAAAAGACACCCAAGCATTTAATTAACTGCGACCACCTAACTGCGTATTTCTTCACCTTCCCATCAACTTCTCTATCATTCTTAAATCACTTACTGTCCTACGACAAGACTCCTGCGGTCACGGTGATCGCTGTACTCACTCAAAATCCCCGAAATTTCGGTCGTCGATCTGCTGGAAACTGCATGTTTCTCGCTCTCTAAGAGTCCACCACCCGCGGTCGTTGTCCCTCCTTTCGGTTCACACTCTACCGGTTTCTTGAGGCTTCAGTTCTGAAGCCAACGCGATCATGGCTGCTGTACCAACAGAAGTTTCGGTTGATGCTGGCTCTAGCTCAACCAAAACTCCTGCACAGCTCATGCAAGAGAAGCATGAGGCTGCCGAGACACACCGTGTCACGATTGAAGATGTCCCAGACGAGGACGATATTATACATCCTCCCCCACCTCATCAACAAGTCGAAGGGAAAGATGACACTGCAGCTCCTACCACAAATGGCACTGCCAATGGCGCTGAAAATGTCCCTATGTCGGACAAGGCCGCAGGCAAGCAGAAGGCATCTGACAAGCCTACCGTGCTCGACACTCAGTCCGAGGAGGCATTCCCAGCTCTGGGAGCTTCCAACAGATCGGCTGCCCCTCCCTCGCGCGCTCCTGGCTGGGTTGCCAGCGCCTCTGCGAGAGCTCCTCCGATGAACGGCTCTCCTGCTCTTGGCCCCCGTCCTACCTCCTCCGGTGCTCCCACCCCAACCTCGACACCTGGGGCCAGAACTCCTGTCACCGCGGCGGCCGGCGCCCGAGGTGGCGTGATGTTGCCTGGAAGGTATCGGGACTCTTTCGAGATTGACAATGCCGACTTGGACAAGAACAAGTCGGTGAAGCGAGTGATTGATGAGGTCAAGAAGAAGTACAATGTCATCGTCACTCCGAAGTCCACCAACTTCGCAACAAGAACAGAGTTCATTGCCGAGGGCCCTAAGGCACGAGTCACCGAGGCTCTGATGCATGTCTCCAAGGAACTCACGCTCGAGAAACAAGTCAAACTCGAGATTCCTTCAACCGTCTCGGCTCAGATCATCGGTAAAGGTGGTGCCAACATCAAGAAGCTGGAACAGCAGTTTAATGTCCGCATCCACATTGACCGAGACTCAAGACCCGCCACAAACCCGGAGGAAATCCGGATGGACGTCGTTGAGATCCGAGGCAATGCGGCGCAAGTCCGCCAAGTCTACGAACAGATCATGAACCAAGTCAAGGCTCTGCAGCCCAAGGTTGACCTGCCTGTTCGTGGAATCCCTCCAGAGTTTTACCCCTTCATTGCCGGTCAGCATGCTGCCCGCCTGCAACAAATGGAACAAGACCGTGGCCTTCGCATCAACGTACCCCAGTATCACACTTGGCGACAACAACCACCACCTCGGCCTGCCGACGTGGATCAGCGCCCAGTATTCGTTCCTCATGGAGACAATCATATCGTCGTTTCGGGTGAACAAGCTGCTGCTCTGGAGGCACGCACCATTCTGGAACAACTGGCCGAAGAACTTCAGAAGGAGCTTCTGCTTGAAGAGCTCGCAGCGGAGCAGATTCTTCATCCTTACATTGTCGGTGACCGTGGTATGGACCCTCTGAAGTTTTTGCAAGAGACAGGCTGTGCAGTCATCCTTCCTCCACCCGAGCACGAAACCGAGGACATTCATATCATTGGCCCTAGGGACAAGCTTGACGCGGGTCGCAACTTGGCCGAAGAGCTCATGTCCAGGAAGCACAACCGAGCTGTCGATATGCACAAACACTTTAACGACGCCCCTCAAGGTCCCGAACGCCATTCCCGAGCTCTGGCTCAATATCTACAACAGAAGGCTATCGAGCGCGAGTTTCAGAATTCTCATAATGCAGAGATCGTCTTCCCTTCTAGCTCCAGTGCTTCGCCGAGCTGGACTGTCATTAGTAACGACCCCCAGAAGGCACTCTCCGCTCGTAATGAGCTCTCCAAAATCACCCAAGCATATCCTGCCCCAAGATTGCAACTGGTCGAGGTCGATCCATTCTTCCACCAGCATCTCGAGCAAATGCATGCTTCTAACCTGAGAAACAACCTTGGTGTTCATATGATCGTTCCTGAAGACGGCTCGGATCCAGTCGTTCTCGTTTACGAAGGTCCGGCGCAAGAGGGACCATTCTCCATTCCTCGCAACAAGCCTACCAAGGCTGACATTAACAATTTCGATAAATCTCTACAAGAAGCACAAGCCATGCTGCTCAGCAATATTCCCCACCAAGGCATATCTGTGCAAGACATCCACGTCCCCAAGAAGTACCACGACAAGGTCAGAAGATTCGTCAACAACGAACCTCAGCCAACACCGCCAAATGCATTCCCTGTCCAGGTCGACTTTGGCCGAGCTAGAACCGCGCAGAGGCAACCCGCTCCGGCTTCTCGGGGCTCTCCTGAAAGAGTCTATTTGAGAGGACCGAGCGAAGCAGATATTGCAGGCTTGCGACGAAAGATTGAGCAATTCTTGCAAGAGGCCGAGGAGGACGAGAAGGAACGCGGCTATACAATAAGCTTCCCTTTCCCTGCCCAATTCAACAAGAACTTGATCGGGAAACAAGGTGCCAACATCAAAGGGCTACGAGAGAAGCACGACGTCGAAATTGATACTCGCGAAAATGGCAAGATCACCATCCAAGGACCGCAGAAAAAGGCCGAAGCTTGCAAAGCTGAAATTCTCCGACTCGCCAAACAATGGGAGGACGAAGTGAATTTTAACGTCAAGATCGATCCGAAGTATCATGGCATGCTAGTGGGCAGAAATGGAGAAAATCTGCAGAAAATCCAAAGCAAGGTCGACAATGCTGTAAGAATTGATTTCCCCAAGGCAATCAAAATCAGTGATGATGCTTCGGTTGCAGATGACGCTAGTCAGGTTGGCGGCAACAGAGGTCAGCCACAGGACGAAATCAGAATTCGTGGTCCTCGTGCGAAGGCTGAAAAGGTCCGAGATGAGCTTCTGAGTCTTCACCAGTACTTGGTCGATAACTCCCACACTGCGACTGTGTCGGTTGCACAGGGCCAAATTGCTTCTTTGATCGGAAGACGTGGCCAGGAGATGGAGAGACTGAGAGCCGAAACTGGTGCTCAGATTGACATCCCCAAACCTGACGGCTCTGACCGCGTCACCATACAAGTTAAAGGCACCAAGCAGCAGGTCGAAAAGGCCAAGCAAGAACTACAGAAACGATCCAAGGCTTTCGATGACATTGTTACGCGCACTTTGAACGTCGACAGAAAGCACCATCGCGCCTTGATTGGGAGTGGAGGTGAGTCATCTTCCCACTGCATCCCCGATTTTATGCTAATATGTTATAGGATCCCATATCCAAGATGTCGTCTCGAAAGCCGGCGGCACCGGCACGAGTGCTGAGCACGTCCGCTTCCCTCGTCAGGGCGATGAATCCACCGAGCTCACCGTAAAAGGCACTGCGGACGTTGTGGAGAAGATTGTTAAAGCTATTCAAGACTTTGTGGATGAGAGAGAAAATCAAATCACAGAAACGGTTGACGTGCCAGTCACTCAACATCGGGACCTGATCGGACCAAACGGAAGCATTCGCAAGCAGATTGAAGACCAGTTCAAGGTCACACTCAACGTGCCTCGACAAGGGAGCGGCCAGACTGGGGTGAGAATCACTGGACGACCAGAGCACGTGGCCAGCGCCAAAGAACATATAGAAGGCAAGGTCTCAAAGACCCCAGCTGAGACCATCATGGTACCGCGTGCTCTGCATCATGTGGTTTCGAAAAATGGAGCCTTGTTCCGCGAGCTGAGCAGAGATGGAGTCAAAGTCGAGCACAACGGACACAAACCGCCACCCAAGCCGAGTCGTGGACCTCGATCACGAACTACGAATGGTGACATGCCTCTGATCACTGACCAGCCTGGCGAGGGGTCCCACTCCTGGGATATCGTCTCCAACCAAGTTATTCTGGATGGGATTGATGGAGAGATCCCGTGGGTCATTATCAGCCAAAAGGCTGACTCGCCGGACGCTGTCAACAAAGCAAAGCAGAAGATCCAGTCATCAGTTGAAAAAGCCAAGGAGCCTCAGTTCACTGGCTATCTAATTCTGCCTGATCCGCGTCTGCATCGCCACATCATCGGTCAAGGCGGCTCTACCATCAACTCTATTCGAAACCAGTCTGGATGCGACATTCAGGTCCCGAACCGCAACTCGGGCAAGGGCGAGGAGGGTGAAGCTATCACGATCGTCGGGAAGGAGGATGGTGTTATTTCAGCTCGTGATCTGATTCTCGAGGAGATCAAGCGTGCTCAAGCTGGTCGTGCGTAATTGCAAGGCGCATTACGATAGGGGGCTTCAAAAAGTTTCTTGGATGGTCATGGTCATTGGGGGCGGCTTGTAACTATATATGAGCGTGGTTGAGATTGCGACAGGCGACCGAAACTCCCTCAAAAGCTTCTTCATACTAGTACTTTGCCAGAAAGAAAAGAGTGTCTATGTCGAGAGTAGGTAGAAAAAAAATAACTATCCATACTGAACCATCGAGCTAGGATGTGGTGAGGACGAGAGAATATAGAGCATTTCAATGGTCGACTCCTCGAGGGACTCGTGAGGTTCGTGAAGGCGTCATCATCGTCAAACTACTGGCGACTAGCTAAGTACAACAGTGTTGCGTCTCATGGGGAAAGGGGACAGCTTGAACCATATAAACACTCGAAGGAGTTGATCAATGAAAAGCAAAGTGAAGGCATTTCGGCTTGTCAGTTCTTGGTATGGCCCCCTTTCGAATGAAGGGCCACAGCGCATTCTCCATCTCCAGTAACATCACATCACATCACCAACACTATCCATCGAAGGGCAAGGCAAGGCAAGGCTCGAGCGCGAGCGCGGCTCTCATTTCAAGAATCCACCATTCGTCTTGGCCAACTGCTCGTCGTAATAGCCCTGGAAGGCAAGCCAGCCCTTCTCGTCCGTGCCGACCTGCGCATAACTAAACTCGGCCTCGTCCTCGGGGATGAGGATTTTCCTGTAACCCGATCGATCGGCGCTGGCGGCGTCGACCAGCAACTGGGCGTGGCAGGTCTTGTCGAGACTGATGAACCAGAAGGCGGCGGCGTCGACGGTCTTCGCGCACGTGAGCAGGCCGTGGTTCTGGAGGATGACGGCTTTGCCGGTGCCCAAGGCGGCGGCGATGCGGCGGCCTTCTTCCCGGTCCAGCACGACGCCGCCGAAGTTGTCGTAGACGGCGTGCGATTTGTAGAAGCGCAGACTGTCCTGGGTCATCATGTCGAGTTCCCTTCCGAAGACGCTGAAGGCTTTGCCGTAGACCGAGTGCGCGTGGCAGGCGGCGTCGATCTCGGGCCGGGCTTTGTGGATCTCGGAGTGGATGGCGAAGGCGGCGGCGTTGATCTGTTCAAGGTCGGCAAACAACAGCAAGTCAACAACAACGAAGCGGCGGTTTGGGAAAAACGGGAGGAAGCCAAAGCTAGATACACAGGGAGAGGGGGCCTTGAGGACCGAGGGGAGTGGGTTTAACGTACAGGTTCATCACCGATAACGACGTCGCCGTCCTCGTTGACGAGGATCAAATCCGACACGGAGATCTGCGAGAAGTGCATCGACAACGGATTGAGCCCTGTGTGACACAAAAACATGTTAGTTGGTTGAAGGCAAATAATGGCCAAATAATGGTCCTTCTTTCATCCGCCAGTCCTCTCCTCTTATCTCCTCTCCTCCCCCCCCCCCGAGCCGAGCGCTGAACTGAACTGGCCCACGAGAGAAATGCAAGGGGCTAAGCTCAGCGAGGTGAGGTGAGGTGAGGCGCCAACTACCCTAGGTAAGTAGGTACTACTCACAGAAATGGTCCGTCAATATCGGATCCCTAACACTGATATGGCCCGCGACACCCTCGTCGAAGCCTCTGTCCGCGAAGACGCGAAACGCCGCGGCCAGATGCTGTTTGCGGTACAGTCGCTCTTCCTCGAGGGAGTCGAATTTCGGATACGCTCTGATCTTGAGTTGTTTGCCCGACACCGTCTTGCCGAGGGCGCCGACCGTTCGGTTCTCCTTGGACGAGGCGTCGTAGACGTCTAGGGCTGGTGCCATCTTGAGCAACTCTTGGGCTGATCTTTTTTGATCCCTGATGGATAACTTATAAGTGACCGGAAACCCCCTTGTGGATGGGAGAGTTACTGTTGGGTGACTATAGTGAGTTGGATTGTGGCGGGATTGAGTCCAGAGCAAGTGGTAGAGTAAAACCCGATGTTCTGCTCAAGGCAGTACTTTCAAGCAAGGGGAGAATGGAGAAGTTTCTTGGTGCCTGATCAAGCGCTTCTTTTTCTTCCTACACGACTCGCTGTGTCAAGTATTTGTCAATAATGGCAGAGGAGTGTAAGATGGAAGAGAAAAGGGAAGTTGTTGGAAATCTGGATCGCTGATCTACACGGTATATACTCGTCGGCACGGAAGTGAAGTGCGGGGAAGAAAGTGGTTGCCATTGTCTTCCGACGGAACAGACGACAATGTCATTGGCACCTTGACTGTCAATCATGGTGGAGGTGAACATTAGGAATGAGAGAGATTCGTCGTGTCTTTCATACCTCGGATGAGGAAAAGAATGGACGAGCCGTGGTCTGGGGTGGCCTGCCTCAACTTGCCTCAATTTGCTCTCGAGGCCGGTTGGCGATGAAGCACAAATAGCAGTTGTGAAATGTTCTGTTGAGAAAAAGGTATTTCGACCCAGTACCAATCAATATTTCCACAAAGCTATCTCACTAAGACAAACGCATGGTCTCAAGCTGAAGTCGAAGCCCATGAAAGGTGAAAGGTGAATGTGGAATATTATACTTGGCTGAATCGATCATCATACAGTGAAATCCTTCAACCACGACCCAGACGGTCGCTTCTGGAGCAGTGAGGACTGACAGGTCTCCAAGGGTATCCTTCAGCGCCATCATGCGCCAACTCCAAGATTAGTGCTTGCTAATAGATGCTGCGTGGGTATCGTAATGCGTTTCGGCGCTTTAAAACAGTCTGTGCTCACAACGAGCTCTTGAACTTCCTCCCACCAGAGTCACAGCTCCTCGTCGCAGGACGCTAGCATCGACTTTCGACTTGGGCTTTCTGGTGGAGTAGAAGTATTAAACCTCTTTGACGGACTTCCCAGAGGACTGGCAGCGATCATCCGTTTCGACGGACTGGGAAGAGGTGGAGCTGGAGAGCCCCTTCGTGCTGGACTCGAGAGCGGACTAGCCATTGCAAGGCTCCGCGCACGAGCATGTAGTTTCCGCTCTTCTTCGCCATTCCAATCTTTGGTCAACTCTGCACGTACTCCCCGACACCATTGTCGAACCACATCCTCGAAGGATGACCATGTGGCTGCAGTATCGACTAGATTTGCAACAGCCATAACGTCCAGTTTCAGCCGCAGCTCCCACCTCAACTCCGCCGCCTTCAACCAATATCGCAAATTGTCGGCTCGTCGATATGGCTTAGCAATATCCTCATGAAAGCTTTGGATGTAGTCGAAATGTTTCTTGGATCGCTTGACGGCTGCGTTGTGTATCTGCACAAGATCTCGGCCGTCGGCGAGGCTTCGGAAATATTCTGGGTCGTTGTCAAGATGTCCGTCAGCTGGGTTCTGACATTGCCCCTTTGATAGGAAGTTGAGGAAGTTGATGTCGCGTTCCCGGTCTCTGTTCGTCCATTTTGAATCATCCATCCAGTGCCAATCCTGCCTTTCCTTCTTGTCCGATTCTTCCAGTTTGGCCTCTTTGTCAATCATCATTCCCACATCGCTCACCCATACCAGAACAGCCAGTCGCTCATCCTCTCGGAAACCACCTGCAAAGTTTCTAGCTGCACACTTCTTCAGGACATCCAGTACCGCATACAGATCTTTCCGCAGTTCCTGATCCGATCTGATTGAATTCAGTCTTTGTGGGTTCGGATGAAGTGTGTAATATAATCTGGCGGCACGAATTGCTTGGGTAGCTGTGTCAAGCACGTGAAGCCCCTGGATTTCATGGAATCCCTGGGTTTGGTCCTCCGAATTCTCATACGCAGTACGTTCACAAGACTCGACGGCTTGTAATGCATTTTCAAGAGCCTCCACCAAGTCTCTCTTCATTGTCTTCTGGTCGGGAGGGGGAGCAACGTTGTTCGCTCGATGACTGTAGGTGGAAACTGTGGGAGGGAGCATCACGTCGGCTCCATCTTCTTGAGCGGCTTCCCACATTGCTTGACCCTCATCATCAACCGGGGATTCTACTAGCGATGATTTGGGTAGATCGTATTCTCCATTCTGTTTCTTCTTGGCCAGTTGCCCGCCTTTTCCATCTAGTAACCCGGTTCTGGCAAAATAGTATTGGAGATGGGCAATGCTGCCTAAACTCATGACACTTTCTCGATTTTTGGCCGATTCGGCGAAATGAGCCCCTTGTGGTCTGACATATCCGCGTCTTCGAGAAGGACCGGCTCGGGAAGCGGAAGAGGCACTGGAAGAGGAAGAGATGCTCGAGATGGCGGAGATGCCTGAACAGGATCGTAGACTGGCGGTGTCTGGGGTAGGAAGGAGATTCGGGGAAGGTGTTCGTGATAGAGAAGCTGTCTCGGTAGAAGAGGAGTCTACGTCCGTGCTCATGGCGGTGTTTATGAGGAAACAGATTAATGTTGTTGACTCAATTGTTTCAAAGGAGTGGCTGCAGTTGGTTCATCGCAGAAGAGATGATTGGATTGATCCTGCTTGTTCGGCTTGCAAGTAAAGGAATCTGAATACTGACCAGCAGGACGCACAAATAAAAGAATGAAACTACGGGTAACGAGGCAGCAAGAGAGGGTCAGTGAAGCACAGGACAAGTGCAAGCAAGTCAAATGAAAGATGGGGAGCGAGATGAAATTGGACGGAGGCGCTAGCTCGCCGTGGCAGAAGCGAAAGAGTAAGGGGCAGGGAAGTGACTGGTCTTTATCACCACGATCGCCCACTGTGTCGGTATCATCAGGACCTAGGTATCTAAGGTATCCTATATAATTCATTGGAGAGCATCATCCCATATTCTCATCTCAATGTGTACACAGTATGGGAGTGACATCCTGAGTGGCGGGTTGCACTGTCAGGATGATTGTTGACACCCGAATCGAAAACGCGTCTGCCACAAACATTTAAACGTAGTACTACGTACCTAGGTAGGCTCTTCGCTGTGGCGTCATACTTACAACCATGAATCTTGCCCCGCGTTTGGCTACTGTTGAGCTGTGTACTGTGATACTACTTACTACTTATTACCTAGTTAACGATGCACTGAGAAAGGAACAAATTGTGGTACTGTGTACGAGTAACAGCAAACAGAATTCTCATGCTCAAAATGTCGAAACGAATCTCTTTCAAGGTAGCGGGCACTGTACAGGGTGTAGGCTTTCGGTGAGCACTTCGGATGATGGAGGCCTATTCGCAAATGGTAACAGTTGACTCTTTAGTGACTTCACGCAGCGGAAAGCAACCAGCTACGGCTTGACTGGTTTTGTCAAGAACACTGAAGATGGCAGAGTACGCAGCTCCTTCAACTACACATATTGGGTCACTGCTGAAATAGATAGGTTGCGGGCGAGGCTCAAGGGTCTGAAGATGGTCTCAAGAAGCTCAAAGCGGACCTCAACGATGGGCCCAGAAGTGCTCATGTTGTGAAAGTCGAAGTCAAGGACATTGAACCCAAAAGTGGTGAAAGTGCATTCGATGCGTGACGACTGCTGCAGCACACACACTCAGCATTGGCGAACCTCGTACGAATATCATCACTCATCACTCAGCCAGTCAACGGCAAGTTTGGTATACCATGCGCTTCTGGCTCTAGACTTGCCGGAAGAATGGTCCTCGAATACAGGCGAGTGACAGGTGGCGTCCGTGAGGCGTATAGAGAAGAAAGACATGAGGGAATAAATTGACAGGACAGGAAGACAGACATCGTTGTCAAAGAGATCATAGAATAGAATAAAATGCGAAGGCATATCCATTCAGCCTCAGCGAGCCCGAATTATCCCGAGGACTCATCCAGAGTTTCCTGGGTCACACTGCATCGCCGGATTTTCGCAGCCTTGGTCAACGTGGGCAACCTGCCCTCAGCCTTCTCACTCCGATCTCTCCCGGTAAGGCTGTGGTCATCTGGGCCCCTGGTGGCCATTATTAGCATCGCCCTCACTGTCGAGGTCCCCGAAATTGCCGACTACCAGGCCCAGGGCTGTACGGCATTTGCAGATGAGGTAAAAGATGCGATGAGTTTTGGTTATCTTTCGCTTACTACGTGCATTTCAAGCAGGTTAGAGTACAAGTCATCAAAACTAGGAGGAGAAACCCACGAGTAAAGAACTCCGAGATTGGTGAGTCAGCAGGTCATGCATCTACCACAGTAACAAGGGTCGGAACCTGCCTCGCCTGACACCAAGATTGTCGTGGCCCCGGACGCCGAAGTGACCGAAAGCTCCAGCCAATATTGTAACGCTGACAGCTGGATACGAGACAAGGGAGGCCCATTACTTTCTCATCCACCACATCCACCTCGCGTTCACAGTTTAGTTTCCGTCTTCGATCTTACCTACTACTGTGTACTACACATGTGGTCCTCCAAGTTCAATGCCCTCAGGCCTTGACCAAAATGTCGCAGCCATGCAAGAATTCCTCCTCGGAGGCGACAGTCCTGGCCATTGACGCTTTGTGTACTCTGGCCCGTTCCGCCAAGCTGAAAGCCATATATATGCCTGCATCTTTGTATGCCCTGTGCCGCTTCTGTTTACTAACCACAGACCTTTACACTCCATTGATTGATCTACACCATTGCTATACATTCGCCTTCAACTAACCATGACCTCCTCACGAGCCTTACTTACTCCTACACTGACTGCCAACGTCTCAAGAGCAGCCAGCAAAGGCCTATACTTGTCGACATCCACAGCTACAGGTCTCAGAGCCAGCTATGTTGCCCTTAGACCTTTCAACTCGTCGTCGCGGCGGAACTTCTCAGTCTCCCACAGAGCTCAGCTAGACTTCTTTCCACCACCTCGAGACATGCCACACATCAAGAAGACGTAAGTCCATCAAGAAGAGCTTACTTCTCGTTACATGCTGCATACTGATATCCTGTAGTCCGGCATCATGGCCACATCCCGAAGCGACCGAACAACAATTGAAGGCAATCCAACTTGACCATCGGGAACCTCGCACATTCTCAGACTCGATAGCCTACAACATGGTCCGCATACTACGATGGGGCACGGATCTGGCGACTGGATATCGCCATGATCCGAACAAACCATATGTGATGAGCGAGCGGAAGTGGCTTGTTCGTTTCATCTTCCTAGAGACTGTTGCTGGTGTACCGGGTATGATGGCGGGAATGCTCAGGCATTTCCGCAGTCTTCGAAGAATGAAGAGAGACAATGGATGGTAAAGTCCCTCCCAAATCTCATATATATTCCAAACACAAGACAGCTGACCCACTGTACAGGATTGAAACGATGCTCGAAGATGCATACAATGAGCGCATGCATCTCCTTACCTTCCTCCAGATGGCTGAACCAGGCCGCTTCATGAAGCTCATGATCCTTGGTGCCCAGGGAGTCTTCTCCAATGGATTTTTCCTAGCTTATCTTATGTCGCCGAAGACATGTCACCGTTTCGTCGGCTACTTGGAAGAGGAGGCAACGAAGACCTACACCTACGCTATCGAAGACCTGGAGAGTGGCAAGTTGCCCGGCTGGGAAAACCTCGAAGCACCAGATATCGCCGTCAAGTACTGGAACATGCCCGAGGGCAAGAGGACGATGAAAGACCTCCTCTACTACATCCGAGCCGACGAGGCAAAACACCGAGAAATTCACCACACTCTGGGCAACCTCAATCAAGCCGAAGATCCAAATCCGTTCGTCTCAGAGTACAAGGACCCTTCCAAGCCACATCCTGGCAAAGGCATTGAACACCTCAAGTCCAAGGGTTGGGAGAGGGAAGAGGTTATCTAAGGCCTTGTGGTCTTTCCGGACGACTTGTACTCACTGTACTCAGACTCATTCGCAACGAGTCGAACACCTCATTTATGGGTCGACTCCGACATACTGTAACATTATTTCTCATTTGCCAGCGGCTTTGAATTTGGGTAGGCGACCGCCAAAGGTACATGGATTTATTTCTGCCATTGACCAGGCGCTGGGGGAATTATGGACAGGATAGCAACTTAGAAAGGGGACCCGATCTCGTGAAGAGGCTCCGCCTGCAGGAAGGCTAGATGCAGGTCAGATATCTTAGACATGGCGGCCGTCATGAGAGCCACGCAACTCACAGTTGCCTTCAGATGGAACGTGTATGTTGTTGCACTGGGAAATGTAGGAGATATTGAGCAAACATCTTCGAACCCGCCCGATATATTGCCTAGTGAGTGCTCGTGCTACCTCTAGGAGTCGCGATTGTTTATACGAGGTATCCAGGTACCGCGTCTGGGGCCGGCAGATCTGATGTCAGGCTGCATGGAAAAGGCTGAAACTCGAAGTTTTAGTGGATTTGATTAAAGTCCGAGGCGCGTCAAGTTGGTTGGAGTCACGCCTGCAAGTCGCAGCTGGTTCGCTACCATCAACAGCAAGCAATCTCACCAAACAATTCAACCCCATGCAACCATCACTCGCTTTCAACTTGGATTTTGGTCTCGTCTGTTCGCTCCAAATCTCACCCTGCGCCTGCATTTTATCGATTCTCAATACTAGTACATGTGTCTGCCAATATATTTGCCATTCTGTATCAATCGGGATCGAATCGAGTCCCAGCACGATCCCATCTCACGCTCGTGTTGTGAATGCTCGCTTATGAACAACACCACCAACCACGCACCTGTGCCCGATTCGGGTCACCTGGCCAGAAACTTCAGTCGACTGAGTAGAATTCGATCCAGCGCATTCTCGCTGGCATGACCTCTCCTCTCCGCCGGTCGTCAATGGTCGAAACTCCCAGCGACATCGACTTCCACCAGTTACTCGTCCCAACTCCCACCAACGACGGACGTCCCTCCCGCCATTCCTCCTCCACTTCTTCCGGCCCGAGCAGCGATGCGGGCTCCTTTGTCATTCCGGACAGTCTGTCTCGAAGCAATTCGGTCTTTTCCTTTTCCAGAGCGTCCTTTAGCAGTCAACTGGCCAGTCTGACTGCCATCAAACTGCCTCAGGCCGAGTCCCTTGCTGCCACGGTCACAACTCTACCCACAGCTCGCAAGGCTGTGAAGGCACTGACAAGCGCGGCAGAGCAGATACAATCATGGATCAAGAAAGCGCTGAAGGTCTTGGAGAATCTCGATGCCGAAGAAGACGTGGAATGGGCAGCAGCGGCCGGAAGACTAGGATTGGACGAAACAGACAAAATTGTCAACACATTTGAAGACTTGATCAACGTCTATGTCATCTCGATCGAGGAGCTACAGGGTCGTCCTGATATCGGCGATGCGAAACCCGAGGACTTACAAGGCGTTGTGGAACAGATGGAGACGACTCTGGAAGGTTGGGGTAATGTGCGCAGGAACCTGAAAAAGATACACCAGCAGGTTGAGCTGGCTATGGAGTGGGAAGAGCTGTGGGCAAAAGTACTTGGGGACGTCGGAACAGAAATGGACAGTCTCAGTCAACTGGTATTCGAGATGGAAGAAAAACGGCACGCTGCGTATACAACACAAACACAAGGAGGACTCACTCAGAACATCGATCTGAACGAACTGGAAAGCTTCATTGACGAGCCGTCTCAGAAGAAGAGTACGCCGAACTCCCGCTTCAGCCTCCCGCCTCTCGAGTCCTCGCCGCTTGGGTCGCCGATCATCGAAAATCCTACAGACGAGTCGAATTTGCTGGCTCTCTTCGCACGCATGCAGCCGCTTAGGGCATCCCTCGATTTCCTTCCGATGCGACTCTCAATGTTCCAAACTCGGGCTGAGAAGATCTTTCCAAATGCTTGTCGGGAGCTTGACGATAAACGGGATCGTCTGGAAAGGAATTGGACTGAACTCTCCAAGGAGGCGGACACTCTACGACGCGAGTTGAGCGAAGATCGCTGGGTTATTGTTTTTCGCAACGCTGGCCGCCAAGCCCAGAAGATGTGCGAATCTGTGGAAAGAAGCATCGTGAAAGTGCAAGAAGCTATTCACGAAAATTACCAGTCAATCAACCCTGCAGCTCTCGCAAAGCGAATCGAAAGCTTCGAGGCCAAGAAAATGCACTATGGTCCAGCAATAAGCCGAGTTCTGGCCATTATTCAAAAAGGGCTCAAGGATCGCCTCACGGTGAACGGAGAAATCCTCCGTTTGCATAAAGATCTCTCCTCAAGAATACGAGACTTGACAGACACAATGGAAGATATGGAAACACTGCTGGAGCCTTTCAATACACGGCAGAATTCGAAACTCCGAGAATCGATCTCTAGCATCGTTTCGGCCGGTCGTTCGTTGTCGAGCACAACCTTTGCTGGCACGCCAGGAAGCTCGCCGCCTTCATCGATTGATTTCCCTCCTCAATCGAGTCAGGGCTCCACACCCAAATACGGCCTCAACGGGCATACCAAGCAGAGGACTCCATCTTCAGCCAGACCTCCGCCTCCCATACTGTCCCATAGGCGGTCTTCAATGCTTCCGCAGACGAGACGTCCGACAACACCAATGTCTCATGCCGGCAGCAGTACCATCAAACGCGGAGTGTCGCCTATGCCGGGGGCTCCATCCGTGTACCGCCAAGGGGTGTACACTCCGCCTGTAGTACCTGCTTCCCGGCCAGGGCCGACGCCATTACCAGGTAAACCAAGGTGGTCCGCAGTCGTGAAGCCAAGCGACAACACTCTGGCGCCTTCATACCGTTCTTCCACTGCGACAACGCCTTTGACGGCACGGAAATATACCCCCCGTTCGATATCATCGACCACAGCTGTACCATTGAGAAGTCCGCTCAGCCGAGAGGCATCTGCGTCCCCTTCGTCCATGCTACCGACTCTTGCAAGGAGGGAAAGTCAGCATTTCAAGTCATTCGCCGAGCGCGTCGCAGACCCCTCACCGGCAAGGACGAGTGGCCTGATGGACCCGGTTCCTTACCATCGAGGTCGAAACGTGAGCGCCCCTGGGGTTGGCACAATAAGGTCACCTTCTTCACTTGCTGTCCACAATCAGCATAAGCCAACTATGAGTGGAATGTCGATCTCGAGACCGCCGTCCTCGCTCAATAGAAGCTACGGGCGGTCTGCAGGCTTTGCGTCGCGGTCGCTCAGTCATGGTCCCCCGTCGGAGAATCAGGTTAATAGTCGAGAACACTCTCACCCCAGTGTCGAGGACTTTGACAAGTCCAGCGACATAGGAGAGGAGGATGATCAGGTCACGGAACCAAATTCGAGTCCGTTATCCAAACGAACCATAACCAGACCCAGCAGTGTACTTGCAATGAGTGGAAAGGGGAAGAGAATGTCACTACTGCCTGTTCCGAAGAGTAACGGGAGGCAAAGTTCACTTGGGTCGAGGGTTTCTTGAAATTGAGCTTCTTGCTGGCATGAGAAGCATTCGCGATTATTTCTTGGGCACGGCAAGCGTTTCAGTCACTACGTATGTGTATGTTCTGTCAGCGTACAAGCGAGTTTGCGTGGTTTCATCGGTCTTATCACATCTTAAGATGTAATTCAAATGTCATGATTCGCTGCCTTTAGGCAGTACACATGTTTTGCACGTTTTCTTCTCGATTCGATCTCGGACTGTGCTTCCTCGTCCGATTTTCCACTGTTCATTCTCTTCTAGACGCAGCAATCGAGAGAGAGATACAGTAGAACGAGGAGCACCGCCTGACAGTGCCGATGTTCCGGTCAGAGGCGGAAGCTCGCAAACCAAGCTTATTTTAAGGTAAAGCTTGGTATAGCTCTTAACCAAAATAGGCTCTCCTTGCGAGCCTTACGCGGCGAGGCGGCGAGTCCAACAGGCTCGAGACACGTAGCGATGGGGAGGGGCCGTCGCCAGTCCGACGACAGTAGTTGCTATCCCTTGATTTTGCTCTCTGCTGCATTTTCGTGCCGAAGTCCGGCAGTCTTTCATGAGTCACATCGTGTCTCTGTCTCTGTCTCTCCATCCCTTGCTTGTTTGTTTGTATGGACTTGATCTTTACGAGCCCGTATTTAAACACCAAAAAACATAAACGAGTCAACAAGGTCGATCGAGCGATCGACCGACAACAACAACGACCATGGCATCAACTTCCACACAGCAACGGCAGAAAGACCCAACCTTCCGCAACTACTCGTCGTCGTCGGCGCAGAACTACGCCAAAAACCGCCCAGGCTACCCGGAAGCCGTCATCTCTCTGATTCTGAACCAGCACACCAGCACCGGGGGCGCGCTCGATCTCCTTTTGGACGTGGGCTGCGGCCCCGGTACGGCGACACGCTCGCTCGCGCCGCACTTCCAGCACGCCGTCGGCGCCGACCCTGGTCGGTCTATGATCGAAACCGCGCGGAGTATACCCAGCACCACGGCGTCCGGCGAGCCTGTGACATACGAGGTCTGCGCGTCCGACGCACTCTCGTCTCTGTCCGCGCTTGAACGATACTACTCGCCGGCCGACGGGAGTAGGGGTGGGAGTGGGAGCCGGAAGGCTTGTGATTGTGCTTGTGTGGACCTGATTACAGCAGCCACGGCGGCGCACTGGTTCGACTATCCGGATTTCTACCGCGAAGCCGCCAGAGTGCTCAAGCCTGGCGGGAGTATTATTCTCTGGTGCACCAAGGGGTTTTTCGTGGATGAGCGGACGACGCCGAACGCGAAGAAGGTCCAGGCCCTTTGGCAGAAGTTTGAAAATGAAGTCACGCGCGCGCACGAGATGCCGGGCAATCGTCTCACGAGGGAACTCTACGCTGGCCTGCCGTTGCCTTGGAGCGAGTATGAGTACGCGTATGCGGATCGGGATCAGGATCGAAAAGAACAAGTCGATGACGAGACCAAGAGGCTTTTGGGCGTGTTCGATGAGAAAGATTACAAGAGGCTCGTGTTCAACGATCATGGTCAAGTCAAACCCGGCGAGGAATTCTTCATGAGTAGGCGTGTGACGTTCGAGCAGAGTAGACGCATGCTGGGCACGGTGAGTCCGGTGACGAGATGGCGTGAGGCGAACAAGGACAAACTCGAGAGCGGGGAGGTGGAGGATGTTGTGGACCAGATACTCCGGCAGACAAGGGAGCTGTTCGATGAGGTGCCCGAAGGAAAGGGCAGGGATTGGGTCGAGGGGGGAGAGGCGCTGGTGGTTATGGTGTTTAAGAAGAAAAAGGCTTGAGTGCCCAGTGATCAGTAAGTAGACTGCCATTGCCATCACCGCAGGTCAATAGATAGGTCTGGCAACTCGTTACGACAAGTTATTATGTTAAGAGCTGAGCCCGAGTCGCTCTAGACTGCATATCGAGCCTTCCGTAGAATTTCAAGCTTCAAGCGCTCTCTCCAGGCAGGCAGGTCAAACACCTGTCCATGATCGAGACCAGCGCACCAGATTACGTCCACGCATCCACGCTCAAGCGGTGCTGCCACTTGCTCTTCGGGATATGTTGCCTCGTCTTTGTCGCCGGGAACATGCTCTACGACGTCTTGCAAGTATCTGCGCACATGTGGAGCGTTGATGACTGAATCTTTCGCGGAGAGAAATACTGTTGCTTGATGGACGAGGAGATCCTCCTTCCACAGTATATTTTGCGACCAGAAGAACGTGCGAGAGAGCGTATGAGCCACGCCTATGTCCTTGGAGCCGAAGTACCATAGCAACCATTCATTGGCGAATTGAGGTGTCCGGACCGTCTGAAGGCACGTTAGGATCCGCAATCAATCTGAGGAGGAGGGATATCTCTCACAAAGTTGTACACCACATCTGGTTGATGCAACAGTATTGAAATGGGATCCACAAGGATGACTGAAGCAATCCGATGGCCAAGATCAGGTGTCTTCAGGAGATGGGTACTGATCACCGAGCCATATCTGTATACTATATCAGTCGCCGTGCTCAACTTGAAAGGAGACTTACTAACGAGTGAGATACCAGGATAAATTTGTCGAATCCGTGAGAATCGAGAACGCTTTCAAGCTGCTGGCACATGTTTTCCTTTCGGGGTAGCGGGTGACAGATTCGAGACGATATAGGCAAGATCTCAACAGCTAGGATCCCGATCATTCCGTCCTCGTCCCGGCGCCCAACGTTCACTTCCTTTAGAAGTTGCATATATGGGTATAGGCCCACTCCGATACCGTGAAGGAAGACTATCGGTAATTCCTTTTGTGAGGTATGAGGGCGGTGCCAGTAACTCAGATTGGGGGTCGGCGATCGATAGCTCGCCATGAGCGCTTGCGGTCGCGGCGGGATGATGCTGATAGAATTTGCAATCGAGCCACGGTAAAAATCAAACCCGCCCAAGTTGTACATGTAAGCATGCGTCAGGATATCGACAACAAAGATGCACTGCACGATTTGTCTCAGTATGTCCCTGTCTAGAGCTGTTCATAGAGGAGTGCCTTACCAGATACCAAGTTAGACTCCGATGAAGCGCCTCGACCTTGTCAAGCGTTAGCCGTATGCTTTTCACATCAGCTCTTCCAGGTGCGAAATTGGTCCCGAGTTTCGTCTCAAGCTCCACAAGATACGTTTCTAACTCGTCATCCTGGGTAGGGTCGACCATTGCTGTGTTTAGGAAAGCCCATCGGAGCCACTCTTTCATGTTCTCTCTTTTGATGTCAACAACGGGTGTACCGAGAAACCATCTTGAGAGGAGCTTATCGAGATCTTGAGAGTTTTCGAAACAACGGCGAAAGAGCCGAATCCGTTCCTCCTTTTCCAGGAGAGGAGGATGTATTGCGGGAGACTGGAGGTAGTATTTCAGGTATCCGAGGGTAAGAAAGTAGAACAATGTCTCTATCAACGCCCAATATTCCAGGTACTTCGGGAGTCGTAAGTATTTTGGGATGAGCGTGGCCACGACACAGTACAGAAGGGACACCGGACCAATCGAGTGTAGTATAACAGCCCAAGTCACCACCCATAGGTACTCAAGTCGCGAAGTTCCAAGCATTGTCCGACGAGGTCCAACCGGTCTATCTGTCGTCAGGCCGGGTGTCGTGATTATGGACAATCAAAAGAGCGTCAAAGGAGTAGAAGTCGTCCTGAAGGTATGCACTGATGGACAACGGGAGGCGAGAGGAATCATATGTATCCAACAAGGTCTGCGTATATCGTACCTCGTATTGGCATGCTGAGAGATCCGTTAGCAAAGTGACCATGGCAAAGTGAGCGTCCGCCATTTTGGTTGGGAGCCTTGAAGAGTGGCATTTTACAGTCTCCCAAGTTTTATCGGCGGGTTGGTGAAATGAGATGGCATGTGAATTTCAACATTTTGCAATTTGCCTTGGCTTATCGGAAAGGTACCAAACTGGTGATAGCACATGCTTGAGTCGACTTTGCCTCCGATCAAGCCAGTCACCCAGTGTAGCCTCAGGCGACTCAGGCTCATCAGGCTAGCCCACGCCCGAGTGGCGCATGTCGAGGATGCCAAAGTGAAAACGGAATCCGCGTGACCACACGTGACTCACTCGGTCAATCTTCCCCGACTGATAATACGGCGGCATCACAGTCGTCCCGAATTGGGTATCAAGCCTTGGCATTGAAAGTTTGGAGGTCGAGGCTGCGGTCGTGGGTAAAGACAGAGACATGGTCGAGCGATAATACCTACGGTGAACACTTGTACAGGGTTTGTGAAGATCGCGACCTACCTGCATACTGAGCATTGCTGTTGGTCTCTAACTCCACGATACACTTCAAAACATATATCCGTCAGTGGCGCACTTGACGCGCCAACCTGCGCCAAAATGAAGCTCGTCAGGTACGTCCCGTCCCTTCGCAATCTACTGCTGGACCATTCCATGCTGAGGCGACCCTGCCTGCAGTCTTCCTCGCAATCTTTGGAAACGGCGCTGTTGACTTTTTGCTCCTCTAGATTTCTTATGAAATGCGCCAATGAAACCGTCACGATCGAACTGAAGAATGGCACGATCGTCCATGGCACCATCACCTCCGTCTCACCACAAATGAACACTGCTCTTCGTGCCGTCAAAATGACTCCAAGAAACCGCGCGAACGCCAGCGTACCTGGCGAAACCATCTCTCTCGACACGATCAACATCCGCGGGTCGACCATTCGATACTTCATCCTGCCAGACTCATTACCGCTTGACACGCTATTGATCGACGACCAGCCGAAGCCCAAGAACAAGGCTAGAAAGGAGGGAGGTGATACACGCGGAGCCAGAGGTGGGAGAGGTGGACCGAGAGGTAGAGGCCGAGGAGGTCCACGTGGCAGAGGACGCGGAAGAGGGTTTTAAGCTGCTGGACCAGAGGTACGAAGAGGAGTTGTACCATTGTGAGAGAGAAGCACATGGCTGGCTTCGTTGGTGATTTCCTGCGCAAAAATCGGCAAAAATCGGTCAAAAAGAAGGACGTCGGACTTGTCGGCTCGGCTTTGGAGATTCACGGAACGCATGCATCATTGCGGAAGAATCTCGTCCACGAGTTCAATCAATGGCGTCTAGCGCGGAGCGGCCGCTGAGTGAAGAATTGCGTCGTTTTGGAGATTAAAAGCACGGGAAGGGATACCAATTGAGATACAAGACGCCCGAACAGAGGGAACGAGAAGATGTCGAGATCTTCATTCGGGCAGGTGTTCATCGTGTTTCGAGGGCCATGGCGAAAATGTGCTTCACAAGTACTCCTACGACCCCAGGAACAGGCGGCATCTAGTACTTGCAGGCACGTCTTGCAGGGAGTCGCGATGACATCCGTTTTTAATGGAAAAAAATTACGAAAGTTTTGTCCTCTGATCTCTTGCTATTGTATAGTCCTACCACTCTCACAGAGTCATCATATAAGATCAAGAGTAATGATCTTACAGGATTCGAAGCATGAACGGCCATTTGCGTGACCTGCGCCGATTCGCTTGAACGTGCCTGTTTCTACTTCTTTTATAACAAGAAAAGCAGAAGTATATCTGTCCTCGGCCTTCTTCCGTCGCTCAACAAGGAGACACAAAACGTCGATGGGCAGATGTACACCTTCCACTGATTCGTTATCGAAATGTACGTCGCCTTCCTCCGTATCACCATCCTAAAGCTTGACCGGATATCCAAGTTCAATGTTCCCCGTGAAGCCACCATAATCGTACTGTTTCTTCTCGACGCCGCGACTTGCTCGTTGCACCTTGCCACGAACACGAAGCTTGGCATTAGCGACTTCTCCAAAGGGATTTTCTGTGCTGGTCAGGGCGACGTCAAATGAGAGAATTTCCAACTGCTCCACGAGAGTCGATTCCTTCGAGACAAGTATTCGATCACCGACGCAATTCGAAGCCCCATCAATCGAAGCCCAGGACCATGAGGGTGCCCTCCATTGCTCGACGCTATGGCCTGTCTTTGAGAATCTACCGACCACTGTGTTCCACAGTAGAGCCATAGGAAAATCCTCAAGCCAAAGACCAGCCACGTACGTCGCTCCGGTGAGTCGATGGAACTGACTTGCAAGTCCTGCTAATGCTGGAAGCTTGTCGCTTGCAGCAAACAGGTCTCGCTGTGTGTAGTCGCCCACGGTGTTCCACCAACGGCGCAGAATTTCTTTGAAAGTCGCGCCTGAGGTTCCGGTTCCGGTGCCGCGTGGTGTGGATGCGAAGCTGCCGATTCAGGCCATCGCCTAACGTGGACCCATTCTCTGAAACACAATGCCTTTGGCACTCACAGTACATCTGGTCTATGGCAAAATGAATGGTTCTTCTCGACAAGGCACGTTCCTGCAATGTCCACGCCCTGCTGGCCAAGGGACATCTGTCAAGAACCTCTTCGAACGAACCGTCCCTGTCCGATAGTATCATCGTCCCTGAGGCGCGCCCAGTGGAGCACGAGGACATGACGGGAACAGAATTTGAAGATTTCCGAAGGGGAAAGAGCTTGTTCCATTTGTCTGTGCAGGATGCAGCGGCAATTGTGATTGTAGCCAAGCCATATATTTTATCCATATTGGAAGACTGCACCGCCCAGTCGTTCTTGTCGTCCTGCATTATGCAGAGTGCATCGACCCACAAGTACCGGAAACCGAGTGAGCGAGTCAAAAGGACAGCGTCTCTGATGGTTGTGGGCAACTCGTCGACCGAAAAGCCATCTAGCCTGCTCTGGTATGTTGCTCGAGTCGTCTTGAACGATTTCGACCGACCCCAGCTGTATGATAGAGCACAATATGCTCCCTGCAAGCCCACGGTGTTGCGCAAGTACACTGTCAGTCCGTCCTCAGAGCTACTGCTGACATCGACTAAGCGAGTAGGCAGAGGCAGGTCTCGGCGTTCATGACTGAGTATATTCGCGTCTACCCCATCTGGTTGGGCAATCACGGGGTTGCGACATTCTTCGTGTTCACTCTCACAGGTGTGCAGCCACTCGGCAACACGCTTGGAGCACTCCTTCAATCCATAGTTCGCCTGAATCGTCCTACCGACAACGTCACCGCAGAGAGCCAAAGGGTCGTCTAGAGCGATTTCATTTCATGAACAAACTCGACAATAACGGGATGCAGATTCAATTATCTCGCAGAACTTACCTGGTCGAGTGGTTATGTTGAAGTCTGCCTCCTTTATCAGAGCGCCTGAACCAACATTGACCCTGAGATAGTAAAGACCCTTGGGCTGACGCAGGTCGGAGAAGGCTTGATCTCCACTTACAAGCCAAATGTGGCTTTTTTCATGCGCTTTGAATGCTTCAGGGGGGTTGCGCGAGGCATTTTTTCGATCCAGCGCTGCGTAGAAGAGTTGGCATAGCGGGCAGGTCTCTGCGGATTTTTGTAACGCGTTGTATGTGGGCTGATGGTGTAGACAGACCTCGACTATGCCATTGCCGAGATCTGGAGGAAAGTAGGGGACGATGGTGTTGACGTTGATTTGTCTGCAGAACTCGCAAAGACCGTGGAGCGAGTCTGAATCCATGTTATCCTGCCTATTCTCGAGACACAGAGCCTGGAAAGTGTCAGTTCGAGTCCGCTTCTTCTGTAGAGCGTGCGAGGCAAAGCCGCTAGTCCTCCTCAACGCTCAATACTCGAGATGAGTACCCGCAAAGTGAATGTGATACGCTCCCAACCCTCGCGCCTCAGATGATATCGCCAAGCCGAAGCATTCATTCACTGTAGAACAATCTTTTGGGGTTATATTTTATAGTTGCGCAATTGTCCTTTGCAATTCAGCCTTGATGGCCATCAGTCAGACTCACCACGTCTAAATGCCGTTTGCGTGGTTCGGTTGGCGGGCCTTTCCTTGGAGACCACAGACGCTTGATGGATGAAACATGGGAGTCGTCGTCGCCGGTCTCCATGAACATTTGAGTAACCTTATTCTAGGCAGAGTGTTGTCTACCTACGGTAGGGTGAAAGCTGTTCATAGTCGGGAGAGGTAAAAGAGGAGCGTAGGCTCCTCCCCAACTAAACTTTTTGTCTTTTTGTGTAGAGGAACGCTGTTCGATTCTCGGTCTCGTGGAATTTTCGTCTCCTTTTTTCTCAAGTCGAACAGAATTTTGAAGCTGTGGTGTTTGTTTGTGGGCTGGTGGTGAGCGGTGTGGCAGAATTCACTGATCATGGGGAGGTCACCAGGGGTAACTCAGTACATCACCTCATCGTGGGAAGCATTCACCTTAACACATTGGTAACGACACCCATTCCAGATCATGTGCTCGAGCTTGTCGATTATCCTTCTTGATATGATGGGAGATGAATATTGCCAGACGTTGGACAAGGTTGATCGAGCCGATGTTCACGACGATACGGAGTAAAGCAGCAGGATCTCTCAGACTCGTTTTCCCATGCTCCGACACTCAAACCGAGGTTGCTGCTTTAGACATCGCGAGTAGCACACGCGACTGAAAGGGCCACCCTTCGATTCCACCATCGGAATGGTAAAGTGCGCCTTACCTCTCCGACGGAAGTGAATCTTTGGACAGTATCAAAGGTGCAGAATGGTCCGGGCAGGATGACGGTTGCATCCTTCTTTCGAGAGTTGTACTCTCTCAATACACTGGATACCCGCTTCACGAATTCCTCCTCGACACCCCTGAGAACCGTGAACGAGACCACCTCCAAACCCGCAGAAAGAGATGGAAAGGCAACACCCGCGGACGTGTCACCCCCGCGATGGCGGACTCCAGAGTTCTATTTCTATGTGCTGGTCTTCCTGTTCTGTGTACCACAAATGTATTGGGCCGTGGTCGAGGTTTCGCAACGTAAGAGATGATACAAGCCCTGGCCGGGGCACAAGTTCTGACAGTGATGGTACAGCCGAGTCTCCAAACTACTCGAAATATGAACACCTACTGTCTCCGGGCTGGCTCTTCGGCAGGAAAGTGGTACGTGGAAGATCTCCATTGCACCATGCATGTCTGAAGGCTTATATAGAGTATAGGACAATTCAGATGGCCAGTATGCCAGCTTTCGAGACAACATCCCGTACTTAGCCGTTCTTGTCATTCTTCATCCGATCGTGCGGCGTGGTTATGAACGACTGTCAGCCTCGAACTCACCTATTGCGAACGGGGAATCGAATTCGAAGGCTGGAGTCCAAAATGCCGAGCAGCGCCTACGGCGTAGAGTGGGGTTTGATTTCTGGTCTGCCTTGGTCTACATTGCCGCGCTGAACGGAGCGTCGATGTTGAAGATCCTCTTGATTCTCTTCGTCAATTTCAAAATTGCCACAGCCCTCCCTCGGAAAGCTATCCCGGTCGCGACATGGGTCTTCAACATCACCATACTCTTCGCCAACGAGCTCACCCAAGGCTACCGCTTCTCCGCCTTGGGGAATGCTCTAGCTCCCATCATGCCTGTCATGGCAGACTGGGGGAAGGTTCTCGACTCCTACGGCGGCTTGAACCCACGTTGGGAAGTGCTTTTCAAGATCACCATCCTGAGAATGATATCATTCAACTTTGATTACTACTGGTCATTGGGTCGCTCGCGGGCGGGTAGTCCTATCGAGGTAAGTCAGTTGCTTTCTCTCGACCACATCTTGGTCGTAGAGAATCGAAAGTTCAACTACTGACAATGTCAAGAAGAAGCAACTCGACCCTGCAGAGCTGTCTGAGAAAGACCGAATTGCGATGCCAGCTCCCGCGTGGACGTTCGCATCGTTCCGCACCTACGTCGCTTACATACTATACCCGCCTCTGTATCTCGCAGGACCTATCTTGACCTTCAATGACTACATCTCACAGTGCACCTACCCATCACCATCCGTTACGAACAAACGCACGACACTTTACGGCATCCGGTTTCTGCTCACTTTGTTCTGCATGGAGTTCCTATTGCATACCACATATGTGGTTGCAATCTCGAAAGTGAAGCCAGACTGGTCCTCATACACGCCTTTTCAGCTCAGCATGCTCGCTTATTTCAACTTGCACATCATATGGCTGAAATTGATGATTCCATGGCGTTTCTTTAGGCTGTGGGCATTAGTCGACGGGATCGATCCACCCGAAAATATGGTCCGGTGTATGAGCGACAATTATTCGGCATTCGGGTTCTGGCGCTCCTGGCATCGCAGCTTCAACAGATGGACAATCCGCTACGTTTACATACCACTTGGTGGCGGCCCTGGCGGTGGATCTGGACTAGTACGAGGAATCTTCAATATGCTGACTGTCTTCACCTTCGTGGCTCTGTGGCACGATATCAACTTGCGATTGTTGATGTGGGGATGGCTGGTCACGCTGTTTGTCCTACCAGAGGCTCTGGCGACAATGGCCTTCCCAAAGTCCAAGTGGAAGAGTCGACCGAATGCTTACCGGTTCATTTGCGGAATAGGTGCTGTGGCCAATATCCTTTTGATGATGGCAGCGAACCTTGTCGGGTTTGCTGTTGGGTTGGATGGCTTGATGGGTCTGGTCCATGGTATTATTGGTAGCTGGCAAGGTGCGGCGTTCATGCTCGCAGCTTGTGGTACCCTTTTCGTGGGCGTCCAGGTCATGTTTGAGCACCGGGAAGAAGAGAAAAGAAATGGTGTCAGGTTGAAATGCTGATGGGTTGCGGAGGATCAGATCCAGTCCGAGAATCTCTTCGCAGGTTAAATTTATGCGGCCAGACTCCAAACATCAGATGCCAACGGGCAACCTAGATTCCACAGTAGAGAAGACAGTAGTAGTAATGGTTGAAGCTGAAGAACGTTTTCCGGAAACAGAACCGCAATGTATTCCCGCTTCAGGCGTGACGTCATTCGTGATTGTTCAATGACACTGCGAGGTCTTCGCCTGGGCTCTTGCAGCACCTGTAGCACCTCCCTCACATTGCTTTCCTCCAAACTTGTAGCATTGAGAGAGTTCAGTTGACAGCCGTGCCATCTTGAACCCTACAGCTTTCCATAATCCTGCACGAACCTCCCCTCTTTACTCTGGAAGCTGCAAATCGCAGCTTAAAAGTAAACATGACGCCCTCATCTCTGCTACGGTTCTCACGATCCTTACATGCCTCTCGCACGTCTCTCAGATCTCAATTGAGAGTGCAGTCGAATCTCCGACCTCTGTCTACCACTACCTACCGCTTCGCTGCGGATCAAGACCCTGACCGTCATCCTCACCAGCAGCGCGACGCACAACTGGACCGAGAGAAAATGGACCCTGAGCCAAACGAATATGCGAAGTCAAGCACGGATGATACTACTGCAGAAAACGAGGATGCCGCTTTCAACCCGAACATCACGGACCCGGAGGAAGCCCGCCAGAAGGCTGGTGAAGGCAATGAGGTCAATCCACTAGATTCAAGCCCTGCAAACCCCGGCCTCAGCTCAGGCACGGCGGAAGAGCAAGGAGGGTCGAAGAAGAAGGAATCTGAATGAGGCAGTGGAAGAAAAGGTGGTGGTGAAAGCGGTAAGGGAGAGGAGAGCGTGTGGACCGTTGTTACACACAAGTGCAGATGGCGATAGCGAGGAAGGGTGGCATTGTATATATCCTAAGAGCCATCATCAAATGTGAAAAGATCCATTAGCACTATTTAACATGCAGTGAAATACATGGGTATCAATTTGTGCTCCAGTGAAGTTCAATATCATAATCAATGCCAAGTCATAATCAGGCCTTCCACTCCGTCGCACCCAGACGGATGATATCTTTCTGTGCAACAACCCAGACTCTATCCTTGACCTCGCCCTTCTCGACCTTTGTCGCAGCAGAAATGGCGGCTTTCGCTATTGTGTCTGCGTCCTGAGCCCAGGAATCTTTCAAGGAGCGGTGTACATTGCCCATGGCGCCTGCGATGAATCTGAAAGCCGCCTCGCCAGGCCGGCTCTCTTGACGACTGCCAACGATGAGACCTGGGCGCACGATGATTGTGTGGTCAAACCCGATCTCTTTGACGTGCGCCTCAAGCTCGGCCTTCATCCGGGGGTAGGCAAAGAACGAGTTGGAGTCGGCACCGGCTGCGGAAATGAGAACATAAGTCTTTGTTCCAGCTTGTTTGGCTGCTTTTGCAAGTTCAATGTTCAGGTCATGCTCTAGCTTGTACTGGTTTTCGAAGCTCCCTGCAGCGGCGCGGGTGGTCGCCAGAGCGCAGAAGAGGACCGAGGGCGCTGGAGACAACGAGGAAACATGCGGAACCCATTTCGAAGTGTCTTTTTCGACGAACTCTTCCACGGGAACGGCGGCGTCAGGGGCAGAGGGAGGAGAGCGTCGAGCGATAATGTCAATGCTGGAGAATTGTGGTGCGCCGCTGGTGCGAAGGGTTGAGAGGATGTGGGAGCCCTATGACAGCATGAGAACGGGCACCTAGATGGGAGCCTGGAAGAGGTCCGGAGGCCTTTTACTTACGACGAGGCCGGTGCAGCCGAGAATCAATGCTGTAGCCATGATGGAGTTACGACGTTAATCAGAGTATTCAAGAGTCTTTTGGAAGTCTTTGGACTGGCGTGCACTTCAGGTACTTACGATCAGGTTACCAACAGTGACGATTTTATTGATGCTAAGGTATCCTCGGTACCTATGTATGGGGAACGGACCAGTCCGGCCGAACCACAATTTCTGCCCACCAGCCCGTACACTTCCTGCAACCTCAGGATGCTTCATTTTACGTACCGGATATTCGTTTTGTTCGTATTATGGTTCAGAGGCGCTTGTGGGACACTGCTATTGCCTTGAGTGATCCAGCATACGACAATTCAATAGGGAGTGTCTCTCCGGGCGATCGACCTTTCCGAGTATCGTGTTCGGCTCGGGTAGACTATCTGTCCACTCGCTGTGTACGGAGTACGTAGCAGACATTCAAACAGCATACAGGGACTGCTGGAGCCGATGCCATATAACGCTGATGGGTGGAGGTGCCATATGTGAACGTCTGCGCTGCTGCTGTCTCAATTGCTCTAGGCGTGAGAATGTTTGACCGCCTCATTCAATCAATGAAGTCAATCCCTAGATCAACTTCAGGATGTTGAACGACCACGATTCCTCATCTAACGCATCAAGCAGCCTGCACAAGAGAGTCATGGTCAGCCAGCAGAATCACAACCTTCGAGCCTGCGACTCGATCTTCTCCTCGACAGATACCTGACTCGTACGAGGTACCCACCCAAGTGTCAAGTTTGCAGCAATCCGTCCGGAGCACTGCAGCACCACTATGACCATTGTAGTCTAGTTCAGCCTTGTGCCCACTTCCGATGCAATGTGCCAGCCTTGTCAGATCTATTCACGTGACTTGAGCACGCAATCGACGCTTTCCACTTTTTTCCCTCTGATGGCAACATCTTCTGGTCGACTGCCGATCCAGAACTCTGAGAAATGGAGTGGCTAGCGGGCGAAGTCGCCCGTACGGGGTTCATGGCTTTGAAATTATTTTCTGAGATGAAGGATGCTTCCTTCTCATCTCTAACCCTCTATCCCAAGAGGCCACACTTAAGACTATTCCAGTCCCCGGGTTATTGACACAATACTGAACCCGTCCTCAAGATGGCCTCCTCACAAAGCCAGTCTTTCGGCCAATCGCCGCCTCTCTCCTCCGTCGCTGGTCCTACCTATGTGACCGCTCAGACTCTAGTCCAGCAGGTAGCCTATACCCTGTCGGACAAGATCTTCTCCTACTCTCCTGAGACCTTCGACCTCGATGTCGCGGTTCGAGCATGGGCAGAAGCGCAAGAGACGAATGCAAATGGGTACAAGACTGCTGTTCAGTCGATGCAAATACGGAATGGAGCAGGGTCAATCGCCTTGGGTTACATGTTCTCCAAGGACTTTGACCTGAAGAAGAGACACATCCCGCAAGGACTTCTGGCCCCGTCGTCGGCATTGACCTTCCTGAGACCTGTCCTTGACCAGCTCTCCCTCCTGTATTCTGTCAGCAACCCCTTCGTGGCGCACATTGCAGCCCTGGACTACGAGGGCGAGAAGAACGGTGAACTGGTCTCCGACTATGCATCAGCCCTGTCCATAGCAGAGGATCTGGGCTTGGGCTTGGTCGCATCCCAGTCTGCACATGAGGCACAACACATGTCACTGTTTGCCACTCTTCTGGCGCAAGATCTGCCGACACTCCATGTGTACGATGGCCTACGGGTTGGTAAAGACACGACAAGAGTCATCGACATCCTCGACAAGTCCGGTCTCGGGGCTGCATACCAATCCGTGCTGGAGTCGATATCAGACCAAGATCGAAAGCACTTAAGCCCCGAAGGTAAAGCTTTGAAGACTCTCCGAGCTCTCAACGAGGAGCTCGGCACGGACTACAAAGCGTTCGAGTACTTTGGTCATGAACAACCAGAAGTAGTTCTTGTGGCTTTCGGCTCTGTTGAGTCGTCGTTGGCTGCTCAAGCTGCCACTGCTCTGGCACGATCCGGTAACAGGGTTGGCACCATCAATGTCAGACTTTATCGGCCATTTGCAGAGGAGCAATTCTTGCACCTCCTTCCTATTGGCGTCAGGGTGGTCGGTGTCCTTGGCCAGGTCCTTGACGCACAGGCTGTCCAGGAAGCCGGCCTTCACTCCCAGCTCTACGAAGACGTCCTCGCTTCGGTCTCTTACGGCACTTCCAAACAGAATACACCAGAGGTCCGTGAACTGAAGTACGCTCGTGCCGAGCGCTGGACACCTTCGTCTATCTCCGCCACTTTCCAGATGCTCCTGGGCAAGCCAGCGGACGATCAAGGTGTAACGACCTTCCTGGATAATTCGGTGCAGCAATACACATTTTGGAACGTCGACGATGCACCGTCAGCATCGGCAGCCACTTATCTGGCGCAGGCTCTGGCCAAGGACTCCGCTCAGAATGTTACTGTCAACACCATCCACGACAACCTTCTCCAGGGTGGATCGCACAGAATCGACATACGTAAATCTCCGAAGACTGTTGACGCCTCATACCCTGTCTCGTCAGCAGACACCGCTGTTGTTGCAGATGTGAAGCTTCTGGAGAAGGTCGACGTGTTGAAGTCTGTTTCAAAAGGAGGAAATCTCATCCTGCTCCTTCCGGGGGTCAAGGACGAAGATGTTGAGAAGAAATTGCCGACAGCCTTCAAGAAGTCCGTGGCTGAAGCCGGTGTCAGATTGTACTTGATCAACCCTGGAAGCACGGCTCTTAGCACAGAAAACAATCCTGAGCTTGAGTCCCTCATGCTCCAGACTGCCTTCCTTCGAGTGGCGTTGGGCAAATCCGAAGAGACCGGTCTGCAGAAACTCGCCGCGATCAATAGCGATATCAAACTCCTCGAGGAAGTCGCAAGTGACCTCGAGAAGACGCTTCGCCAGATCGAGGTGCCTAAGGAGTGGTCGGAGCTGGAGGTCGAAACCGCGAAAGAAGCACTTCCCACGGACATGCTATCAAACAGCTTCGTTTCCTTTGACAAGACTGAAGAGGAGCCACCGTCTCTCCTACGCAGCTGGCGGAAAGCCGCCAAAGGCCTTCTGTTCAAAGAAGCATACAGTACTGAGAATGTTTTGCGGCCTGAGTTGCCAACCAAGACGTTTACGGTTCACGTGAAGGAAAATCGACGCCTGACACCAGTCACTTACGAGCGAAACATCTTCCACATCGAATTTGACCTCGGCACATCTGGTCTCAAGTACGACATCGGAGAAGCCCTTGGCGTTCATGCCGAGAATGACCATGACCATGTTATGGATTTCATTAGATGGTATGGTCTCAACCACGAAGACGTCGTCGAGGTTGCTTCCAGAGAGGACCCGTCTATCTTTGAGAACCGGACTGTCTACCAGGCCTTGATGCAGAATGTCGATATTTTCGGAAGGCCGCAAAAGAAGTTCTACGAGGCACTATCTGAATTCGCCGACGATGAGAACGAGAAGAAGGTCCTGCTCACTCTTGCCGGACCGGAAGGTTTCAAGGAGTTCCAACGACGCGCGGAAGTCGACACTGTCACGTTTGCGGATATCCTGCTCGAGTTCCCGTCTGCGCATCCCTCTTTCCACGAAATCGTGCGCATTGTGCCGCCCATGAAGCGTCGTGAGTATTCGATCGCTTCTTGCCAGGCTGTTACGCCGACATCAGTCGCGCTGATGATCGTCGTGGTGAACTGGGTTGATCCGAAGGGCCGTGACCGCTTCGGTCAAGCTACCAAATATCTCAGCAGTCTGAAGGTGGGCACCTCGGTGACAGTCAGCGTCAAGCCCTCCGTTATGAAGTTGCCGCCTAAGTCGACGCAACCTCTCATCATGGCTGGTCTGGGTACCGGTCTCGCTCCATTCAGAGCGTTCGTGCAACACCGTGCCATGGAAAAGGCTCAAGGCAAAGAAATTGGTGCCGTCCTCCTGTACATGGGATCACGTCATCAGCGTGAGGAGTACTGCTATGGTGAAGAGTGGGAAGCGTACCAGGCTGCTGGCGTTATTACACTGCTTGGACGTGCATTCAGTCGAGATCAGCCCCAGAAGATCTATATCCAGGATAGGATGAGGCAGACCTTGGACGAGATCACCCAAGCTTACATCAAGGAGGAAGGTGCTTTCTATCTCTGTGGTCCGACATGGCCTGTGCCTGACGTGACGAATGTGCTGGAGGAGGCTATTGCTAAGGAAGCGAAGGCCAGTGGTGCGAAGAAGGTCGACCCGAGCAGAGAGATCATGAAGCTGAAGGATGAGGGCCGATATGTGCTTGAAGTCTATTAGAGAGTTTGCCAAAAGTTCAGCATGGCGTCGCTGTCACGGCGCATGGGATAGATACTTTGAAAGAATGTGATATATCAGGGCACGTGACCGTGTGAAAACAGCTTGCCTGGATTGACTGCGTCACGTGCCCCACGCTTCTTGTACATCAACATGATTACATCTCCTCGCGTTTTCATCTCCTCCTCTTCAATGTCCGTCAACTCGTCCTCTTGAACAGGATGATCATTCACCGTCTTGATGAGTCATTTCAACTGACATATCGATAACTGGAGCCTGCTGCAACCTTGATCGGCTGAAGAAAGGTTTGACCGTTGACCTCCGTTCATAGCGCTATTCCTACTCTTCGAGGCCCCCGAAAATGCAACCTCGGAGACTTCCCGCCGCTCCCAGATTATTCCAATGTGGGTGAAGATCTGCCTCATGCGGATGGCCTTCTGCTTGAGCCAATGGTGAGCTTCTTCTGCATCGATAACCATCATGACAAGCTCCAGAAAAGCACCAGCAAGCTTCCGTTAACCGCATGCATACCCTGACGTGCCTGACCATGCTTGACGCACCTACTGATGTAGCACGACATGGTCGGAGGTACGTTCGCGTGCCTAATCAGCGGCTACGAGCGGATGTTTTCATAGACAAGCAGGATCGAAGGTTCACTTTGCTGACTTCGACCTCAATTCCTCAACCTCAAGGCTGTAATTGAAATTGATTCTTGGGTCACAAGTATGAGATCCTTCAAGATTCTGGCGACGGCGGTAGTAGCCTTCGCTGGTATCGCTACAGCTCAGATTGGACCTCTCGACGACGACGGCCGACCAACAAACTACACGGCTTACAACTTCACCCAGCTCATTGACCACTTCCCACATAGCTCTCGATACAAACCCAACACGAATGGTACATTTACACAAAGGTATTGGTTTGACCCGACATATTACAAACCAGGCGGCCCGGTGTTTCTGTACATTGCAGGCGAAGTCAATGGAGTTTCGCGGTTTAGCAATCTTCAGACCGGTATTGTTCAGATCCTGATGAACGCAACAAATGGCCTCGGCGTCATTCTCGAGAACAGATACTATGGCGAGAGCTGGCCATTCGAAAACTCGAGCACAGACAACCTTCGATACCTTACCACGGAGCAGACCATCGCGGACAACGCTTACTTTGCACAACATGCTACATTCGCCAATGTCTCAGGTGGGGACAATCTCACAGCACCAGGAACACCTTGGATCTTGTACGGCGGTAGTCTCGCGGGCGCTCAAACCGCCTTTTCTCTGGTTCAGTACTCCGACTTGCTTTGGGGCGGCATCGCAGCATCAGGCGTTGTACATGCCGTTCTTGGTTATCCTGAATGGTACAATCCCATCCAGAAAAATGGGCCTCAAGATTGCATTACTCGGATCAACAAGATCATCGACAAGATAGATCACTTGATTCAAACGAAAAATTCGAAAGCTATCCAACAAGTGAAGGAAATCTTCGGCCTCGGATCTTTGAGTAGTCTTGGAGACTTTGCGATGACAGTGAGCCCAGCCCAGCCCGATCGTGTGAACGGAACACGCCTAACTTGCACTGCAGATTGCCTTTCCACTGGGAGGCCCCATGAACTATCCAACAAATACTTGGCAAGAACTGAACTGGTATCCAGACTACGACGCTCCTGATTTCTTCGCATTTTGCAATAATATCACCGACATGAACGCACCTGCAAGCACCACTGCTGTTGACATGCAGCTTGCGAATTATACCAATGGATCCGCTTGGACTGGTCTCGGAGCATATGCCAATTATGTCAAGCAAGTTATTCTGCCCACATGCCCAAGTGCAGATCTGATTGATACGACGACCACCGGTTGCTTTTCTACGCAAAATCGTAAGTCAAACAGTCGGCGAGTACAGTTCTGTTTCAGTTAAACCTTTGCACAGAAACCTTCTATGCCGATGTCTCCAACTCCGCGTCCCGATCGTATCTTTATAGCACTTGCACCGAGCAAGGAGCCTATCAGGTCCCTCAGCCATACGGCACACCTTCTTTATTATCGAGAGCAATTAACCTCAACTACACGCAACAATGGTGTACATGGGCGTTCCCTAAGGGTCCACTGTCGCCGCAAGCTGTACCATCACCTCATGGTCCGAACTTGACCTGGTACAATAAGTATGGAGACTTCGATATTTCGAGTCCTAGACTATCCTTTATAGATGGCGGTAGCGATGTCTGGCGTGACGTCTGTTATCATGGCCATAATGCTAGCACCCGGTATGGAGAGCATCAAATGCTGATATCAGGAGGTGGCCACCATTGGGACTCTTACGGGATCCTGAACATCAGTGCGGAGCCAGACTTCATACGAGCAGCTCATCAATGGGAGCTGAAACAAGTGATGGGCTGGATGAAGGAGTGGAACCAGACTCATGGAACGAAGAGAAAGAGGGATGAACTATAGCTGGCCATACGAAAGGACATTGTCAAGAGGGAGGTATGCATGGGAGAGAAAGGAAGTCCCTTGTAGTAAAAGCGGCGCTGAATTCAACCTCTTAACAGTAGTGCTATTGGTGCTCTTGGCATACGTACATCAGGCACGATTAGATTAGCAGGTCAGCCTAGCGAACTTTATGACTTCAGTCCTCTGTTTCCCAATGTTTTTTGCAACTGAACCTGTGTTTCTTGTTCACGGGGCGTCAAGATCCGGCAACCAAGCAGAGGTGGTTTTAACCAAATGATCGGAGCAAGGCAAGGCTGATGAAGAATACACGCCTCTGAAGAACGTTGTCATCGACGCTGCCTGAGACAACGCGGATCCAGAGCTCGATGCAACTCAGACCTTCAACAGTGGTCACGTCTCTTTTCTTTATGTCTCTCTCATTCTTCGGTGCCCTTTTCGGGTACTGGACCATTTTAAAACATACATCGTTGTTTGCAGGAGCTTTCGCTGCTTCCTTTGGAAACGCCCAAGCGCCGTTGATAAACACACCTCACGCGCTGAATCCCAATCTCACCAACACCATTGGGAGAGACATAATCACCCTCTACTATAATGGGTCAGGATCAGTTCCTGGATATGAAGAGAAATCTCCTCTTCCACAACCAATTACCCCGCTTCCAGGGAACCTGATCGAGGACTCGCTGGTCTCACAATTGGTCTCGATCGCAGACACAGCTTTCTACCCTGACAATTGCTCCAAGTGCCTAGCTGCAAGCCAGCTGCTCCATGTTGCGGCCATCAGCCAGCCAGTGTCTGTATTTACCAACGTCTTGATCAGAGCATGTAACACCCTGCCATTTGTCAAAGACAATATCCGAGCCAAATCATGCGAGGCAGAGTTTGGTGGAGTTGCATCGTTCGGCCCATATTTGGCCCAAATGTTTGCGAAAATGAGTCTCGCCACAGGAGACATGTACTATCTATGCTCTCACCAACAGCCGTTCTGCGATCCATTGCCACCTGTCCTGATCGACGAGAGTCTCTATTTCGAGCCGAAGCCAGACTCTGCACAAGTCGCTCCTGAACCTTCCGGCCACACCTTGAATGTCCTCCACCTTTCAGACTGGCATCTTGACCCTCGCTATGACATCGGTTCTGAGGCCAACTGTACGGACTATCTCTGCTGTCGTCCTTACTCCCATAATGAAGAGCTTCAGACATACCGGCACAACGTCTCGCTGCCTGCCTCAAGGTTCGGCTCTTATTTCTGCGACTCTCCCGCCGATCTAGCGCTTTCAGCGTTTGACGACATGGACAACTTCTTCAATATGGAGGAGCTCGCATTCAGCATATTTACAGGAGACCTGGTATCTCACGACCCAGAAGACGCTCTGTCGTCCGAGTACGTTGCTTACGAAGAAGAAATCACGTTCCAAGTCTTCAAGCGGATGCTGGGCGAAACACCTGTATATGCGGCCTTGGGTAATCATGACACCCTACCTGTGGGTTTCAACACGCAGCACAGCATGAACCCTGACCCAACGAACTCTAGCAGCAACATCCACCAGTGGAATTATGACCTTGTTTCCTCACTGTGGTCAGAACACTCATGGCTTAACGACTCAGAAGCAGACTTTGCCAGGACTCATTACGGTGCATATGCCACAACCACGGCACAGGGACTGCGCGTCATATCGCTCAACTCCGACTTCTGGTACAAGGCCAACATCTTCAATTACTGGAACGTGACGAACCCGGATCAGAGTGGAATCCTGAAATGGCTGGCAGACGAACTGTCGGCGTGCGAGAGGCGAGGACAACGGGCTTGGATCATTGCTCACGTCCTAAGTGGTTATGACGGAAGTGCACCATTGCCCAATCCGACTGCCTTGTTTTATTCTATCGTGCGTCGCTTCTCCCCAGCGACAATCGCTGCGATTTTCTTCGGGTACGTTCCCCCTCTAAGCAAGTATCAAACACAATTGACTAATCCCACCTAGACATACGCACCAAGACCAACTGCAGTTATTCTATGATTACCTACCCTCGTCGCTGCAACGGACCGAGGATAGCCGCAAGCCTTCAACACTCCGTGACACCACACAAGTCGATTTCAATAACCCCTTACAGGTCTCATACATTGGGCCAAGCATCACACCGCTAACTGGACTCAACGCTGGTTATCGACTGTACCAGATCGATGCAAAGACATTTTCTGTCATGGGCTCACAAACCTACATCGCGAATATGTCGAACAGTCTGTCATGGAAGAAACCTGTCTGGGAATTCGAGTATGATACACGTCAAGCGTATGCAGATAACACCGACTCTAAGAAGGAGAGCCCTTCCGATGGCTCTGGCAAGGTTCTCTGGCCCTCGACATCGCCACTGAATGCGACATTCTGGCACCACGTGACCGAGAAGATGCGTCCAGTGTCAGAAGCCCCCTCCAACTCATCACCCTCGCTGCTCGACCTATACAACAGATACGAATCAAAATCTAGCCCTGCTAAAACACGACGTGGTGCGGGTGATATTAGCCCGGAGCAGAAAATCTGCTTCCTGCGTGCTGGTAGTGGTTGGTTGGGCCGCCAATGCAAGGAGCGCTTCGGAAGTGATGCACGAGGTGAAAGGGAGAGGATGTTCGGACTGGTCTAGGTTCAAGGGAACGCTGAAAATGTGCAAGGCGGCGGACAGCAGTCCCAAGCAATACCGACATCAACTGGTATGAGATGAACGAAATTCGACACATCTAGGCGACAAAGAAGTTTTCAAACCAAATTCGCCGGACTATGTACCCTGCTCTTTTGTGTCACGTCCACGAAGCTACGAGATACCCTGCAATAACAACGACAAGAGTGGATGTCTGGTGACAGAAGAAGCTCTATGGATGTATGCCCGATCGAACCGGCGCTCAAACCCTTCCCAAAACACCTTTTGGAGTTGCGGCTTTGCTAGCGAAAGCAATACAACCACCAATCAGACACATGACGCCACTGAAAATGGAGGCTTCCCGATATCCTCCGTAGTGCTTGACGAGTACACCATTGACTGGTGGGCCTATCAAAGATGCAATGGATCCTACAGCCATACCCTGGCCCATGTAAGTTCCGGCATCCTGGGGCTTGCTTGCACATAGCGTGAAAGCGGCTGATCCTCCCGAGACAATGGTTCCGGACGCAAACCCGACGAAAATGGCGTAGACCACCAATGCTGCAGTGCTGGTTGCCGTGGTCAAGCAGAGAATGATCACGCCGGTGGCCAGTCCGCCCATCGCGAGCATGTTCAGCCGTCCAAATCTGTCTGCCAGAATACCTGGGATGATTCGGCCAAAAGTGGAGGCTGCGTTGAGAATGGCAAGTAGGTATGACGCAAGTGTTGCGTCCATGCCTTTCGAGACTGCATATGATGGCAGGTAAAACAGCGGCGTCCACATGCCTATAAACATGAAGAAGAGCGAGCCAATTACGAGGAGGAAATTGGTCTCTTTGAACGCCCTCCAAATGAAGAAATTGGTCGTCCTTGGTGGCAGGCGTGGCTTGACAACAACGCACGAGAAAGCCAAAAGTGGCAACATGACGAATCCAACGATTCGCACCGTCCAGCCAAAGCCCAATGATGAGCCGTTGAGCATCTTCGACAGAGCAATCGGGAAGACGACGCCGCCAATTGATGATCCTGATATGGCCAGCCCGAATGCAGCTCCTCGCTTTTTGTCGAAATACTGTGACATGGCTCCTAAGGCTGGGAACGTCAACAGACCCAGGGCAGCACCAATCAGGATACCTTGGGCGAGCATAAATTGCCAGTACTCGTCGCACAGGCTGACCATCATCAAGGCGAAGACGTAAAGCAAGGTGGCTGGTCGGAGAAGCTGTTTGCATGTCAGCGCGTTGCTACAGATCTTCAGCCAACCCTGAGACGTACCCAGCTGCCAAACCGATCGAAGGCTGGTCCTGCGACGACACCTACGGCAAATTGGAGGAATGCAGCAAGTGATCCGATCCAGGCTATGTCGTCAGGGGATTGGCCCCGGAGCTGATGGGTCATATAGTACTCCTGGAAGACGCCGAATGTATTGGCAAATCCCAGGGCGGAGAACAGGATGAAAGCAGCGCCGAGCGTCACGAGCCAGGCTTGAAAGCCACCGTCTGGAGGTGCGTCGAACTCGATCTTTGTCGCATCGGATTGTGCCTTCTCTTCCCCACGCTCGGTATCGACGGTTGACCTTTCTCTCTCAGACTCGGGGTCGGGTTGAGTCTCAGCTTTGACGTTTGTCATGTTACGATGAGTGGTAGACGTTGTATCTACTTTTGCTTCTTTGAAAGGTGTAACGGCGCGGACTGAAGTTGCTTGTAAAGTCTCTCGACACTTCAACGGACTGTAACACTTCTGGCCTGGACGTTCGAGACCATTTATATGCTGATTGAAGGGGAATCCTGTGGTTGAATGAACCTCGACCGACTCGGATTTAATCGTACCTAAGGTAGTTCGGACAATGCAGCTGCGAGGCTGACGGTCAGACAGTCATGCACGGTGCACTCTACACACTCTATCGCTGTGACTTGACCCATGCTGCCTCAGTCAGACAAGTGTATTCTTACGTCCGACACGGCAAATCGGACAAGGACTTATCGACGACCCCTCGCCTTTTATTTCAGTGCTCGGAATCTCTCGACTCCCTCTCTTTCGGTTCTTTGTGCTGCGAAAAAAGCACCATTGTATGCATCTTTTGCCCGTGCTCGGGTTTATGGGAGTACCGAGTATTCGGACACCATACGTTGTCTTTTGATCAGCCATGACCGATCCCGAGCGCGAGCGCCGGCGGAGAAAGAGGCCTGCTGCGTAAGCCGACATGTTTGACATCGTCTTTCATATTCGGCTAACACCATTTGAAGTTCATGCTCTGTTTGCAGGAAGCGCAAAATCAAGTGCAATCGAGAACTTCCGTGCAACAATTGTCTTCGGTCCAAAAATGCGACTTGTGTCTACGAAGAATACTACACTCCGGTTCCGCGGCGGCGACAAAATCAGAGTCAGTCTGTTCAAGAACAGCATTCTCCAATCTCCTTCGAGGGTGTTTCTGGTACTATTGGCGGGATCAATGCTTCGACTCCGGCCAGTAAGCCCTCAGATGGCGATGTCGCGTTGATGAAAAACAGAATCAGGGATCTTGAAAGGCAGCTGTCTCAGGCAACGGGAAATACGAACAAAACGAATACGCCTGCTTCTGCTACGATTGCAACTCGGGACTTACCAGAGGCATCACAGGACCGGATCGAAAACGGCTTGTTCGGGGCTCCCAGAATGTTCGGACGCACCGTGCTTCACAAGTCTCGTCAGTTTGGTCAGAGTCACTGGATCAATGGCATTTCAGTGGTAAGTATCTAGATCCTCTACCTGGCCTCTCTTGTCCCGTCAGTCGCTTACATACCACTAGTTTCTAGATCTGCTGGATATTTTGGAGCCACACATACGAAATCGGCCCACAGCGATCCCAGGTCGTATACAAAGATGTAAATCTTTGGCGAAACTCATCAAGTCAGGGCGGACACCGCCCTGGCCAACGCCGCTGAGCGCAGATCTACCTCCAAAAGATGTCGCCGATCAACTAGTCGAGCGCTACCTCCGGATAATCGAACCCTTTCATAGAGTCCTACATATCCCTACATTCAAGAAGCACTATGAAACCGTCTGGGTGTCGAACAACCACTACGATGCTGCATTTATGGTTCAGTTGAAGCTGGTGCTCGCGATTGGATCGACCACGTACGACGAACAATTCTCTCTGCGTGCGTCGGCGATCCGGTGGATCTATGAAGCTCAAACCTGGCTGTGCACGCCTAACTCTAAGGCACGGTTGAATATGCAGTCTCTACAGATCAGCATCCTGCTACTACTTGCACGAGAGTTAGTGGATGTATGTGGAGACTTGACATGGATTTCCGCCGGGACGCTGTACAGGAGAGCAGTGTACATGGGATTGCACCGTGACCCTGCGGGCCTGCCGAGAAGGACAACTTTCGCAACGGAGATGCGACGGCGGTTATGGAACACGGTCCTGGAGATTACACTTCGATCAAGTATGAACTCTGGAGGCCCTCCGTCCACCTCCCTTGACGACTTTGATACGAAACCTCCTGGCAATTTCGATGACGATCAGCTAGAAGCCCAATCTCCTTCTCCCAAACCAGAAGACACCTTTACCCAGGTGTCCACAGCCATTGCCCTTCGCAAGTCATTCCCGCAACGCCTAGCTGTCGTCAAGTTCTTGAACGATCTCGATTGCCACGGAAGATACGAAGACATGCTGCGACTTGACGGAGAAATAAGGGCGTCATACAGAGCCATGTGTCGAACGCTTCAGGACTTTAAGCTGGATACCGGGCGCTCACCCTCGCAGCATGACTTCTTGTTTACGGATCTGGTGATGAACCGCTATCTTGCATCCCTCCACATCCCTTTCTTTGAGCGAGCCATGCATGAAACCGCTTATGCGTTCTCCAGAAAGGTCTTGCTGGAGACGTCGCTGAAACTGTGGCATTCGGCATACCAACCATCATCAGTCGATCCAGGTCAGATTCGCAACGGTGCCTCTTCCTCAAGTCTGGAAGATCTGGCACGTCTCGGCGTCTGTGGCACTGTATGCTTCCAAACCGGACCGTTTCAGGCTGCATGTCTCATCGCAGCGGAGCTTCGGGCACAGCTGCAAGAACAGGAAGGTTTGAGCTTCACACCGCCGCGTCCAGACCTGCTTCCGATACTCAAGAATGCGACGAATTGGTGCCTGCACAGCATCAAGATTGGCGAGACAAACGTGAAAGGCTATTTGTTCCTGTCCATGGTGGCTGCACAAATCGACGGGCTCGTGCGCGGCATCAACAAGGACGACTTCCCCAAATTGTTGGTCAAGGCTGTTGAAGAGGCCATCGAAACATCACTATCGATACTCGAGGAGCAGGTGGCGCAAAGCCAAAGCCAAAGCCAGATACAGGAGACTGGAAAAGGGTTCGATCAACCGTCTCTCCTTCCATCTCTTGAATCGACTGATGGGTGCGACGACATGGTAAGTCCGCAGCCGTTACCGCTGACCTGCAGAAGACTTATGACATCTATTCAGACACCCGGCAGCCTATTCGACTTCGGTCAGCTAAGCACTTTGGATTGGATGCTCGACGATGACTACCTGCCAGAAGCCCCTATCGGGTAGACGAGCGAAGAGGTTATGACCCTGTCCTTATCGAAGATATTTCCTCTCCAACTCTCGCATAGCCGCGTCCCCTTGGAGGTCGAAAACGTCCTTGACAGATGCTATCTCACGCTCCACGCCGAAGAGACCATTATCCTGGACTATGCGTGTGAAGGTGTGCCGCATCGCAGCCACGGCAGCGCGAATGGCATGGTTCCCGCAGATGATCAGACCGACCTTGTTGTCGGTCAGCCTGGCTATTTCGTCAAAGGAGAGCTGCGGATAACTCGTGGGCACAATGACCAGCGGCACCGCGCCGGAGGAGGGCCAGGCACGACAGAACGACAACATCTCGTCGGGCGTCTTCTCCTTGCTGTGAACCAGGATGGCGTCGGCACCCGCTTCGGCATAAGCGCGGCCCCTACGCAGGGCTTCTTCTTGGCCCAAGCCCGCGATTAGAGCCTCCGTTCGGGCGATGACCAGCATTTCACTCTCACTCTCACCCTCACCGCCACAGAGGTCCTTCGCAGCACGGATCTTGCCAACGAACTCGGGGATAGACACGAGGTCCTGACGTCCGTCAGCCCGCAGACTGCTATCCTTTGGAAACGTCTTGTCTTCGATGACAATGGCCGCCACACCCGCCGCTTGGTACCGAGGGACAGCGTACGCCAGGTTGATGGCGTTGCCGAAGCCCGTGTCGAGATCGGCGATGACGGGAATATTCGAATCCGGTTTCTGGAGGGCCTCGACCATCGCGCGCGTCGTCTCCAGATGGACACTCGGCGAGACGATGCTGGCGTCGGGCACGGCGTACGAGGCCGACAACTCGAAGCCGCTGGCCCACACGGCGTCGTACCCGCCGGTCTCTGCGACCAGTTTTGCGGATAATGGGTTGTGAGCGGCCATGGCGATTGCTGGTTTCCCCGTGCGTGCATTCATCCTGTCGCGCAAGGCATTGATTCTCGCTCGCGCTGCAGCCATCGTTTGGGTAGGAAGGATGTGTTGCCCATATATGGGTCTGGGTTTTTCAAGGGGTGAGACGGAGGAAACAGCGTAAGAAAGGACTTTTTGGTGTGTCAGCACAGATAGTACTTCTAGTATGAGGACCGGTGTGGATAGTGTGGTGAGGACGTTACGCGTTGAGCCTTCGACAAGTGTAAGAACAAGCCGGCATCAGTCATCTCAAAAGGTGTTTTGGGAAGATCAATTCCCCCCTTTACATTCGAAGGACAGTGGACTTCGTGCCGGGCTCGGAGTTAGCAAGCCGAGACCAAGGCTTCACTACTACGTACCTAGGTACGGTAGCTAAAGGCGACCAGCGTTCCTTTCGCGCAAATCCGAGCATTGAATGTAAGTTAATATACTAGCACTGTGCAGGTACTTATTATTTAGGATTATGAAGGATGGATATGTCGTTCCACGCGAGTTATGATATTGACAATATATACTTAACTATAACTACCTGGTAGGATTGCCGGTTATACCATGCCGTCTGGTTTCTGAACCAGGAATTGTGAAATACTGTCAACTTACCTAGTAGTAGTCGGCTTACTTCTTTGATTTTGTCCTTGATTTTGTCCTTGATTTGATACCTTACAGCACCAGAATCACGCTGGGTTATTACCAGGTAGTATGACTGTTTTCAATGGGTAGGTAATTTGACCTTGAACACCAACACCTGGTTATCCAAGTCGTACCCACTCTCATCCGCGTAGGCCAGGTTTCCACCATCCATGAAGCCGTTCTGCGTGATGAAGTCATTGTCGCTCAGGCTGAAGAGGAAGTATTCGGAATCGCCGTCCGTGCTGGTCTTGGTATAACCGTCACCGTCACCGTCCTTGCACTTGGGCGCGGAAGAAGGGTTGATGACGGGAACTAAGGCGATGGATTCCCACTTCTCGTTCAGCAGCCCGGCATCCTGGGCGCCGCCGTTGTGCAGGCTGAAGCGGTTGAGCTGCGAATTGACGTTGAAGTCGAGCCACGGACAATATGTGGCCGGGACGATCGCGGGGTTCAGGACGACGCCCGTCGAGTTGGAATTGGATGCGATGCTGCACGTGGTGCAGTCGTAAGTCGAGCCTGCGATGTTGGTCGCCTTGGAGATGTCGAACACGTCGATGTGCCGGTACAAGGAGGCCGAGCTGTCCTGGCCGTGGCCGGCGCCGGAGTCGCGAGCCAAGACCAGGAATTGGGTCGAGCTGATGTAGTGCACCTCGGACTGGGCGGCGACTTTGGTGTTGTTGGAATAACTGTACAGGGGCAGTTGGACCACGTATTCGGCCTTGAGGGCTGGAGCAGCAGCCTTGCTTGGGTCGGCGGAGATGTCGTACTGGAGGAAGCGGGCGTTGCGGCGGTTGGCGCTCTTCAGGCCGCCGTCTTGGTCTAGGGCGGATTGCGTGAGGACGTAGAGCGTCTTGCCGTCGGGCGAGCTGGTCAGGCCTTCGAAGCCCTGGTTGTTGGCGCGTCCGGTCGGGTTGCTCTCCGGGAGAACCTCGATGTCCGGGTCATAGCGTGGCGGGCTGGCGGCGGAGAAGGAGTCGGTGCCGTTGCGCATCGGGATAATGGCTGGTGGTGGGCGGATGGCGGAGAGCATCTGCCCACTTGGGGAGAAATGGTAGATATATGGACCGTACTCGTCGGAGATCCAGAACGAGCCGTCGTCCATCAGGACGATACCCTCAGAGTCCATGGACACGCGCCGTCCTCCTGGGCCATCCAGACCAAAGCCGTCGCCCGTGTATGTCGCTGAAGGAAGGTCAGGGAATCCCGGGTATGTCAAGTAAGGCCCGTGAGCATCCGGGTCAAGTCCGGTCAGTGGTATTCCAGCTGGGTCGGTGAAACGAATGGTGTCCAGGTACTGGAGCTGGAGGTTGGGGGAGGAGCTGGGATTCTGGACAGTCGAGGTATAGTCTGGCTTGAAGGTGATCTTGAACTTGTGGACTCGTGGTTGGAAGTTCAAGGTCCCTTCGGTGTTCCAGCCACGATCAGGAAGGCCCCAAAGAATGCCGGAATAGACTCCCTTCTTGTCCACGGTCCAGGACTTGGGGTCGATGACGGCACTGCTACCAATGCCACCGGCAGTGTCGCCAAACTTGTCGCGCGAGTCGGATGCGGTCAGACCATACCCAACAAGCTGTTGGTAAACGAAGGTATCAGAGTTGCAGGACGTGGTGTTGACTGCTGTGTCAGCTCGGGGCGCTGGAGAAGCCAGGGCAAGGCCTGCAAAAAGAGTGGAAAGGAGGAGAGCTATGGCGGTCATGTTGATTGGCACTGATATAGCTATCCTGGGGAATATGCAGTATATATACAAGTACAGGTGCGCACCAGAACGAATGAGGGAACGGACCTTGGTTTTGAGAAAAGCGATTGGACTTCCTTCAGCCGAGCCATTGTCTTTATGCCTTTGGGAATTGCAAGAAGATCCAGCAGATCCAGCAGATCCAGCAGAGAGGATCAGAGACTGTGATCCCACGATCCATAGTTGAGGTGCAATTTGTAAGGTGGTTGAGCTGGTATGCACGTGGAGGGTGGTGAGATGTGGTTGGTTTAAGTCGAAGAGCCAAGTATTTGTTTCTATTGTTCAACGGTCATGACAGCCTCCGTGAGCCTCTTGAATGCCTTAACTGAGCATCGTTCGCAGCCACCATCAACCACCTTCCAGCTAGTTCCCAGCCAAGACCAGAACCCCATCATGCTGGGTGCATGCCTCCATCGTACATGATCTATGTGATCCATCTGCTCCACCGCTGTCCACTCCTTCATTTCGTTCGGTACGGCGTGCTGAACACGGCCAGTGGAATGAGTCCCTTCCCGTCATATGGGTGTTGTCAGCCTCACCTGGCCATCCTCTGCTTCTTCCTTGGTGGCTGTCCATGCGGTTCTGGAACGCTGGCTTCTTCCGGTACGCCCTTGTACTTCTCCATCTTACCCTCTGTCCATGTCAAAGCTTCCTCAAGTATCTTCTTCTCTCCCAGCCGAACGTCTACCGCCATCCTCAATCGACCCTTCGTCCTCGAGTCATCCAACAGCACTGCGTCTTGCTCCGAGCTCGTAGGATACTGTTCAAGCCGACGTCGAAGGATCTGCGACAAGACTACCAGAATTCGGCTCTTGATGAAAGACGACTTGCTCTGGTCGCTGAGATTCTTCTGCTTGATCTCATCTTTCGAGAACTTTGAAACCAAATCAGTGATGATAGCGACAAGCTCTTCCGGAAAGTTCGCGAATTTGGCTTCCGTGGTGCAAAGACCCTGTTCATTGGGATCACCTGCATCTCGCTCGATCACGAATCCATCATCTGCGTCAAATTCACCATCCTGTTCGATTTCTTTCATGATCTTGTCAAGGCGCTCTGACCATGACTTTGAGTGATAGGGAGCCTCTGGATCACTAAGCACCTTCTTCACGAGGTCCCAGCTGACCTCGACCACATCGTACCTTGAGTGCTTCGGACTGGTGTAGCCATATCGTCTCAGCAGCTCGCCGTTTGGCAACGGTCCGTAGTAGTTTAGTATTTCTTCTCCTGCTTTGATGTCCCTTAATGAAGTCATGGTCAAGCTGTCATCGCCATGTGATAGATGGGCATTAAATTCGGCATCTGCATTGAGCATATCAGCCATAGGCACCATTCCCATAGGCGATGGCTTGAAGTGATCCTCGACCCATCCATCATCATTCTCATCGTCCTCGTCTACGTCGTCATCATCGGGCTGTAAGTCGAAAGCATAGGACATGATCAGTGATCCTATCACATGGCACGCTCCCGAGAGCTCTTCGTCGCTGGGCTGAGAGCTGCCAGCGGGATAGAAGACATCGGCGTGCTGCTTGACGACAGGAATGATCCGTGTTTTGAACATGTAATCTGCCAAATCCTTGCCGATTTTTGACGGCATGGCAGACGCCTGCAGCTCTTCAAGTTCCTGGTCTGACCAGAACATGAGGGTGTCGAATGCGAATGGCCTTTGCGGAAGGATCGACAGATACGGTGACCATTTTGATGTGCTGTGGTGGAGAGACTCGTAGAGAAGGATCAAAATGAGGTTGAGCCATGGTTTGGGCAATTCGGATGGCAGTCCATCCTGGTCGACCTCGTCGATCACATCTTCAGACTTGGGAAACAATTCAGGCAATCTCGTGGCAAGCTCCGACGTCTCTTCGCTGATTATGACTCTTCTCGGGATGGCGAAAAGATCTGTGTCGGCAGGAATATCTGCTGTGGCGATGATGCCTCTTCCGGCATTGCGGGCTCTCAAATCTACAATCTTCAGCGAAGGATGAAAATTTGTACCTGGCTGAGTATTGAACCAGTTCAGGAATGAGGCAGACAGCACTTCAAAGTCTACTGTTGATTCATCCATGGTAAGTCTTGATTGAGATGAGATGCTTTCACAAAAATTGTTACGAAAGAAAAAGGAATGGAAAAAGAGTTTAATGAAGGGAGACTGAGGGATTTCAGAGATTTTCTACACATTCACAGAACGCATTCTAGAAGTCTGCCAGCAGAATCCTATTCCTTTGTACCCGCACCTTGTGCGACGGCGTTGCCATAACTCGGTAGTTCCATGCCAGCTTCACTCTTGGTCCCGGCCATTCGTGCCTTTCTCCTCTCGATGCGCAGATACTCCCTGACTGCCTCCCTAGCAATCTTCCGTCTTTCATCTTGCTCCTTCAATTCGCGCTCCTTTGCGAGCTGTATCTTGTCACCCGTACTCCAACACTTCTTCCACTCTTTGAAGAATTTGGCTCTGGTGCTCAGAAGCAAGTCGGCCTCTTGTTCCTGACGTTCTTCACGTTTGCGGTCTTGCTGAGCTCGGTAATAGTCCTCGTCTTCCGAGTCTAAGAATTCCTCCTCGTTTGCAGACTCGGAATCTTCGACCAGACGGTCTGCCTCGACGCCTTCAATGTCATTGTGAACACGACGTGTCTTCTCCTTTGACCACTTTCGGGTGACGGCAGCGGCGATGCAGGCTGTGATCCACAGCGGAGATGTGAGGATGGAGAGAAAGAACGCGAGGAAGCAGAGGCCAAGGATTGTATCCTCGCCCATGGCTTTTGACTAGTTGGAGTTTATGGAGATGTACTTGAACTTGGTCGTCGAGACTGTGATACGGGAATGAAGATGAGAGATACTGGAGTGACTGGGTGGCGCAGCGGTGGCGGATGATGGTGGCTTCTCATTAAGTAGACGTGGCTTGTCGCCGCCTGAAGGATCCCGCGTCACGCGACGGACACCAACAAAGCGGCAGGAGGTCAATCACCTCTCCACAATAACAACATATGACGTTCGTCGAAGGAATCGGTGATCCAGCAAATCAAATCGCATTCTCCGTGACGCAAGTGACAATCTGATGACCTCGACTTGGGGTTCGCAGCACAACTCGTATTCGGGAGAGGTGAAGCTCTGCATCAGCACGGCACCATGGAAGAAAAGGCGCGATACAATCGACATCCCATCCTGCATCCTGTATGACATGGGGGTGCCGCCCAAATATGTTCATTCTTGACTCGCATTTCTATCACTAAGTGTCAAAGCCAGCCGTGTATATGACATTCTCCTCAGTTTTGGATATTGGGGTTTCTAGTCAAATATCAATCATGCCGCCGCCGGAAGGGACTGCCGGCTTCACCTTAAATGCCGCGCCACCGATCTATGTTCTGCCGAGTCATCTGCTATCAGAGGACCTTCATGAAACCGAAGACCTGATTTTCAGTCTGGGTGGCTCTCTAACATACGACCCAAAGGAGGCCAGAATATTCCTCGGCAAGGTAGGGCACAAGAAACGTGCGGCTTTTGACCTCAGGGCGAAGGGAGTATGGACTGAAGAATCAGCACTACCAGAGGTCGAAGTTGAGCAAGGGAGCAACAACGGCGAGGCTGAAGAAGAAGATGGACCTCCCAGGAAGAGAGTCAAGACTGGATGGATTGAACGCGATGTGAAAGCCGAGACAAGACAGGGACAGGGACGAAAGAGTTCGACTTCCAGCACGGCTTCCTCAGATCTGTCAACGTCAACGAATTCTCCTCCGCCGCAACAAGTCTCGTGGCCAGATCTTACTAACCATATCGTCGTGCTCAAACTGGGATGGCTGGAATCATGCATCAACCAGGACCGTCTGGTACCCTACAAGCCATACATAGTCTACTCAGCCCAACTCGTCTCCAAACCAGCCGGGGAATCTTCACCTTCACCAAACGCACTGCCCGGCAAGACCACACACGTCAAACCAGATCCGGAACCGTCTTCCGCATCCTCATCGCGCCCAAAGTCCAACACGGCAACTTCAATACTTGAACGCGCCAAAGCCGAAGCCGCCACCCTCCCACCCTCAACGACCTCGCACCCAGTGCGCCGGCGCTATGGTGAGCACTCAGGACACCAATCCTCACAGCCAAAACACCCACCAAAGCTCCACCGCACGACAACCTCCGAGTTCGAAGACTTGGCCAACAACCCGCTTCCGCCGCTTCCAGAGTGGGCAATGGGTCCTCATGCACATTACTCCTGCTGCCGGAACACGCCCATGCACACACGGAACGCCGCGTTCATCGCACAGCTGTCCAAGATCAAAGAAGCGCGCCTCCTCACGCTCGACGACATCGGGGTGCGCGCTTACTCGACCTCCATCGCCAGCTTGTCCGCATATGAGCACCACATCCGACACCCCGAAGAGATCACCCGACTGCCCGGCTGCGAAGCCAAAATCGCCACGCTCTGGAGCGAATGGTACCACTCCGCCGACACCGATGGCGAGCGCTACATCCAGACGGTGCGCGACCTCGACAGCGACCCTGACCTGCAACATCTCCGCCTCTTCTGGAATATATGGGGCGTTGGCCCCGAGACCGCACGGAAATTCTACTTCGAGCGCGGGTGGAAAGATCTCGACGATGTCGTGGAATTCGGATGGAACACCTTATCCCGCGTGCAGCAAATCGGCGTCAAGTTTTACGACCAGTTCATTTCCAAAATCCCCCGTGCCGAAGTCGAATCTATCTCCGATGTGATTCTCCGTCATGCCCGGCTCGTGCTGGGCGTTAAGCCCTCCCAACATAATACGACTGAGGACGTGGAATGTATCATTGTCGGCGGATACCGGCGCGGCAAGCTCGAGTGTGGCGATGTCGACGTCGTCTTGTCGCACAGGGACGAGAACAAGACCAAAGATCTCGTCGTCGAGGTGGTGCGTAGTCTCGAACGCGAGGGTTGGATCACGCACACGCTCACGTTGAACACGACGACGAGTGATCGCGGGCAGGCGACGTTGCCGTACCATGGCAGCCACAGGGGCCACGGGTTCGACAGTCTCGACAAGGCCCTCTGTGTGTGGCAGGATCCGCACTTCGACGCACCTGCGCCTGCGCCAGCGCCACTCGAAGGTGAAGGCAACGTGCACGTGAACGTGAAGAACCCGAATATCCATCGGCGGGTGGATATTATCATTTCGTCCTGGCGCACCGTCGGATGCGCGGTGCTCGGCTGGAGTGGCGGGACGACGTTCCAGAGAGACATCAGGCAGTTCGTGGCCAAGACTCGGGGACTGAAGTTTGACAGCTCCGGTGTGAGAGATCGATCTAATGGATTGGTCCTCGACTTCGAAGCGGGCAGACCAAAGACCAAAGAGGCCTTGGAGGCCGTATTCAAGGGCAAGCCACCTGTTGCGAAGCCCGGAGACGAGTGGGACGATAAGGACACATGGCAGGACCGCGAGAGGAGGTTGATGGACGGGTTGGGCTTTGGATATCGCCCGCCTCACGAACGGTGTACTGGGTGAGGTGAGATTTTGGTTGGGGTTGATTTGGCTAATCAAGACCCGGTGTTGGACTATGGAGTATCACTGATATCAATGCTCGGCTGATCGGCTGATCGGCTGCTCATGCCCCCATTGGACCCCGGCATTTGGAAAGAAAAGGCGTGGCTTTGGCCTGGCCACGACGAGGTGCGAAGCTTCCGGGCATCGTCGGGAGTTACCTCGTCCATAGTGTTACAGCAGTGGTGCTGACTTGGATATTGAACGGACGTGGCTTGGATCAATGGACATGTCATCCTGGAAATCACATGCGGGTGCCTATATGGACGGTCTTGGTTTATCTCGCAACAGCAGGGCGTTTTGAGTAATGCTTCCTTGCTTTCTACTGCATAGCATAGTGAACATGGGCAAAATATTCGGAGCTTTTGACCCAGTCGGATTTCTACATGCTTTTTAACTGCCCAATGAAATCAGCTTGATCTACAAACACGCCGAGCTCAGCGTCGGACACCGAGTGATCTTTAGCTCAGATCACCGCTTCCTCTTTCCGATGCTTGTATCAACACTGCCCACCAAATACACAACCACATACACGACCACAAACCCGGCGAAGATGGTGAACGGCTTCCTCAGCGCCGAGAGGAGAGTGTACTCATACGTCACTAGAAGCGTTATGTCTCTCGCCTCGTCCACGACGTTGTTCCCCGAGAGCTTCAGCTCCGTCCGGCCCACCGTATCCATGAACGTCTTATGCAGACTATACTCGGCATGTAGACTCGGCACGCCTGTGCCGCCGTGGGTCTGGTACTTCACATGGGTCGCACCTTCTGGTAGAATAACACGCAGGACGAACTGTTCGTACTGAACACCCTCGGGCATCTTCGGCCCTTCGATCAATGGTACAGACAAGACGTACGTGTCCGCCGGGGTCTTTAGCTTCCGCAGGAAGGACGACAGCACGTTATTCCAACCAATTCTGAAACTGTACTTCCACCCACCGAACAACGGATACCGCGGCTTAAGTTCCAGACTTGCTTCACGGACGTTGTTCGGTCTGAAGCGTGATGTCGACACGTTGCCGATATCATCGGTGAAGTAGGGGTCGACGCTGCCTGGCTTCAGCGGCACCTTGAGCTCCCTCAGCGCGGAAGTAGTCATTTGTCCGGCGTTGACGTAGAAGCTCTGTGTGCTCCATGCGACACGGGAGAAGTGGTTGGACAGCGTGGCACCGTCGTGACGGAGCCAGTAGCGCTCTTCGGTCGCGAGATTACCGCCCCAGTGTGAGACTTCGACATCTCGTTCCAGCAAGCTGCAGACGAGGAGTGGTTTGTTGAACTCGTAGCGCACGGTAACCGGGTAGACTGTTCCAGGAGGGATCTTGGCCGTGTCGTAAGGCCCGTAGGAGAATTGTGAGCCTTGTTTTTCTGGGTCGGTATTCGAAACTAGACCCTTGGTGGTGGTGTATTCGGGTACGTCTGATGAAGGAAACTTGACTTTCGTCTTTTGTTTGACCGTCTTGTAGAGGGTGGGGACGTAGGCAGAGAAGTCGTACGTAAGGTATTGCTTTTCTTCTTGTCGGATGGATTCAGGCAGAGGCTTGAGGACATTGAGGATGTGGTAGGATATGGATAGGGTGACGGTTCCTTTGGGAGGGACGGGCTCGTCGAGATGGATGATGTAGTATTGTGTAGGTCTGGATCCGTCAGTCGAGCATCTCTCAACAGGTAGACTGCGTTCATACTTTGAAGAAAGTCCTTGGCCATCAAGCACTTCTGCTAGGGCAGCAATGGTGACTTCCAAGGGGCCCTTCTCAGCATGCTTCTTATCCCGGGCGTCGAATCCTCCAATTCTCCCAATCAAGTCATATTCGAAAGGTACATAATAATCGGACTGCGGTGCCTTGTCTGTATTTGTGATTAAGATGTTTGTGGTTTCCCGAACGTAGCCCTTCTCGAGGTTGATTGTCCGGACGAGGTTCGTGTTCTCGAATACTTGGGGAGGCTTGAAGTCTCCTGTCAAGATCTTCTGCGTAGATTGTGGTGTGGTGAGATTTGAGGTGGCGCTTGTGACTGCAATACACAGTCCTACGACCGCGCTCACCACGGATGAGAACCTCATTCTCGCGCTTTGACGTTGGGATCAGATCAAAGCAGCATTGTCGTAAGTAATTGTTTCAATTAGGCCAGCGTGGAGAAGCAGTTGCGTTTCACTGCGGAGTTCAAGGATCATGCACTTCAGCGTTGTATGCACCGCCGGATTATGTACGGCAGCGCAGAGTTGTCGATTCCGACAATTGCGTGGATAGGGTTCTCTGACAATCTCATATCATTGATTGGTCCGAAGCTTGCTACCATACCTACGTCGAGCATTCGACTGCGGCTTCAATTCCAGAATCTCTCAACTGCGAAGCCTCAACATTACCACCACCCAGCCCAGCATGGCTTCCAAACTTGGCCCCCAGCTAGTCCGCCAGGCCATACGAGCTGCCTCTAAAGCTCCGCATCCTCGAAGACAACCCTTCCATCTCAGACCATTCTCCAGCACACCCTCATCACGGAGTGAAGCACTCTTCGTGGTAAGTGCCAAAACCGCACACCCTCCCCTCTCGATCTTCCAATACTAACAGCACGCTTAGCACAGGGACACCCCCAATAATAACCCCTCCATCCCCTTCAAATTCAACGACACAAACCTGCGCCTCATCGATGAGATCCTCAAGCGCTACCCACCGCAGTACAAAAAAGCCGCCGTTATGCCATTGCTAGACCTAGGCCAACGCCAACACGGCTGGACGTCTATTAGCGTGATGAACGAAGTTGCGCGCATCCTGGAGATGCCGCCCATGCGTGTCTACGAAGTCGCGACTTTCTACACCATGTACAACCGAGAGCCAGTGGGCAAATATTTCGTGCAAGTCTGCACGACAACGCCCTGCATGCTTGGCGGATGTGGCAGCGACAAGATCATGAAGGCTTGCGAGGAATTCCTGGGAGTCCACTCGGGCCATACAACAGAGGACAAGCTCTTTACGTTACTTGAGGTCGAGTGTCTAGGGGCTTGTGTTAATGCGCCCATGGTCCAGATCAATGACGACTACTATGAAGATTTGACTCCGGAGACCATGACGAATCTTCTGCAAGCGCTGAAGGATAGCACAACGATTAGTGGGTTTGATGTGAGCAAGGTGCCCCGACCTGGCCCGCAGACGTATGAGGGGAACCAGAGAATTACTTGTGAGCCGAGGGGTGGCTTGACTTCATTGCAAGGGGAGCCGTACAAAGTCCAAGACCTGATGAGGACGGACGGTGAGTTGTGAAGGAGAAAACAGAAAGTGTTTGCTATTTGGCGGTTGTGCCCAGCTAAGAGAAGAGAATGGCGGGCTATGGAGGCAGCCAGCTGGTAGGCGCTTGCCAACGAATTGATAGCCAGCACTGTACATATAGGTACTCATCACCCAAGGAGCGAGAAAGTCTTGAAGTCATTGAGTAAGTGCAAACATGTTGAAACAACCATCAAACATCTGTCCTAACCTGCAATAATGCCTGATTAAGATATGTTTCGTTATCCGCTAAAAGCTGGCAAAATCCGACAATCATGATCATTTCTCATTCGAACCCGACTTTACATAGGTCTTGCCCAGCATTTTCTGTTCTCCAGCGCCCTGAACCATGGGTCCCGCCCAGCCCATTGACACACCATTCCCTGCTCTGGCCTTCCTGATGGTTCACATCGTTATTCATCCAGGTTCCAACACCAAAGCTGGTCATAAAAGGCATCCAGATCAAATACGACTAGCCCAGATGCTCAGTCAATCTCGAATCTGAAGAACCGACTCCACGATATAGAAAAAAGATTAGCGATGATAGCAGCCCGACGGTAGATCCTTTTTGTGGTACATGAACTGATGCGTGGTTGTGATGGTGCCTCGGCGTCACCACGTGTGACGGGAAAAGTCCGACTTCGATACCTATCAAGTCGCAAGCCAGGCATCCCAGTCATAGCCCGAAGGTGGTGGTGGCGGTGCCGGCCAGACTGACTTTCCCTTGTGCTTCTTCGGCTGCTTCTTCTTCGACTGACCGAGAACGAATTCGTCGACGTGCATTAATTCGCCGTCTTCCATGTCGAATATGTGTTCGTCGTCCGACCAGGGCTCAATACCCGCGTCGCCTGCGGGGCTTACCTCGCCCGATGCAGAAAATGGCCCAGAGGTATTATCGACGGACGGTAGACCGAATGAAGGTTCTGCCAGCTGCCAGTCCATGTTGTCGGTGAAAGGGCTCGAATAGATCATTGTCCAGGTCATGTCACCCTCGTATTCCTCGCCATTCTCGGGTTTCTCGACGTCACCTTGATTCGGCTTGATCGCCATGAGCTCCAGAGGACATTGTCGGATCCTCTTGTCCACGACATACTTCTCCACTCGAGCCTTCAGTCGACCAGGGTCCACGCTGTCTTTGGCCACGAACCACTGTTGACGTCCGCCGTTGCTGAACCACCCGCTGAACGTGATCGATGCAAGCTTGAGATCCGTCTTCAAGTGCTTGATAAGCTTCACCCAGCATTCTCGCCGGTCTTCGTTGCCGAGTAAAGTGATGTTAGCCAACTCTAACCGTTTTAAAGTCGAGGCGTGAATCTTCAGCAAATGAATCAAGTCTTCGTCGTGACATATACATGCGTCAATCGCCAACGTTTCAAGCCGAGGGACGAGAGGCTGGGAGGTCCAGCTTGCCGTGGGGGTCTCCAGGAGTGCGACCAGATCGGACATGTCGTCGTCTGAATATTGGCACCGCGTTACGCTGTAGTCGGTCAGTCGTAATCTGAGGTGCTTGAGCTTCTTTGCTGATTTCAGGAGGGACTGGACCGCTTCAACGTGATTTGCTGTTGTGATCAGCGTGTCGTTTCGGAACGAGAGTTCCAACGACCGAAGGTTGTCGGTGACGGCTCGAAAGATGGCAATTTGCTGATAGGCTGCGGGAGCCTTCATAGGGACGACTCCAAACATGGCACGACCGTCGACATTCTTGGTCTTGAATTCGTGGAGGCGGGTTCCAGCAGAGAAAGCAGCGGTCAAGATACCCTTGGTATAAGATCTGCCTGAAGTGCCCGTCATATGGGAGAAGTTGACGAATTGAGGATCGATCTTGACCATGTTACACATTTTAGAATAAAAGAAGGGAACTTTGAGCAAATTGAAGGATCCCCGGTGGGATGTGGCGCCGCTTCCGTCTTCATGCTCTCGTACCCGAAGCTCACGCAGGTTTGGTAATATGCGCAAGGCTTTAGCCAGCATTGCAACTTCAATGGCCATGTCTTCGTAGGGTTGGAAGCGACCTTGAGCTGCACGTTCCAGGGATCTTTCGCCATGACCTTTGTCCTCGGAAGCCGGTGCTGACGGGTCCGGTGGGATGTTCTTGATATTGTGGAAGAAGTTGCCGAACCGGGCGTCGTAAGTCAGCTTCGTGACATAGCGGACGACCTTGGACCGTTTCAATGCTTTCACAAAACCCAGAATACATTGATCGTTAGGAACCAGGACCACTTTGCGCCATAGGTAAGGAGTTGCCATCTGCTCGAGGCTTTTGGAGGCTAGCCGCACATCTTTCAGTGTAGAACGGGGACATTTCTGAATGATGAGAAGAAGAATCTCATTTGGCAGATCTGGGTTGTGGCTGATGCACCCAGACGGCGACGCGGAGGTCATTATGAATAGTAGGGCATCGGGGGGTGGGTATTAACGTTAAAATTTTCAGGACGTGGGAAGAAATGTGATATGCATAAGTTCACGAGAAACTGGAGTGCCGATGCACAGCCTTCTTTGAGGTTGGCTGGTGAGGCTGCCTTGTGCTCGAGACTGTTAGTGCGGTTGCCTGGTAAGTGGTGAGTCAAAGAGGTCAATAAGTGTTGGTTCCAGGAACAGACGAATCTGGTCAGACCCGGTCTCGGATGAATGGCCGCATTTACAACTATCTGTGAAGATGTAAATGTGAGCCTCTGAAGTGGCATTGAGTGAGTTGAGCAAGTCAAGTCATTGGAAGTCAGTCACAAGACGGCGCCCAGCGTCAACCCACGCCACGCTTTGCTGCGATTCGTCAGGTCCATGTCCTACGAAGTACCAGCCACTGTCCAACCCTCAGGATATGGGTTGGATATTAGTGCTTTCGATGAGCATCTCCTGGGCAATGGTGCTTCACCTGGCTCAGAGGAAACTTCATCGACTTCAAGAACAGGAACCACTCGCTCAGGTTGAAGGGAGCAATGACCATCGCTAATAGCAGAAAATACACTGCCAGACGACGGGGACTTTATTGCAACCAGCGCCAAACTGAGCCTGCTGTGAGATGGTTCTAATCTTGTCAGACAGCGCCACGGGGGAGTACCTTAGGTGATGGATTCAAGCGACGACTACGGGGTCTAATCATGTACTATGGTGCGTAGTAATAAAGGGCTACTATTCCAGGTTAGTTTCAAGCATAATGCCAACAGTACAGAGTTTGCAGTCCTTGGCCGTAGAAGTGCGCTCGTTGAGTACCGTAGGTAGCCAGATAGCCGTGCCTTGCAACAGGCAATATCGTACGGAGGTATGGAGCATTAAGTGCAGGTTCACGTGAGGTTGTAAGTGCTTGTACGGAGAAGTACAAGGAAATGTGCGACCACGAGCGGGGAAAAGTGATATCAAGGCACGTGCAAGATTGTGAAAGAAGCAACTCAGCCGATCACTAACAAGACTGCGGACTAGAGGCACGTGGGCTCTTACGCGCTTTCATTGGCTGGCATGTGGTAGGTACTGTAGTACGGAGTACTGTGAGCAACCCAGCGACGAGATGGAAGGGAAAGAGGCTCTGGCAATCAGTTGCCATGCCATGCAAAAAGCTTCTCGTGATGCAGCTTCGGCGAGCTTCCCTGCGCCGACGATATGAGGGGCCCGTATCCCTATCACTGGTCCTGTTAACCTCTGTATCTTAATTTTTGACATAACTCTTGTTCCGACCGCAAGTTGCTGCATTTCTTATATCGCCCAGCTGTTTGCTTTCGGTGTCCTTGGGTGTCAGAGCAGTAGACCCCTGCTCCCGACCAAGTGCACAGCTTCAGTATGAAGTCAGTGCCTTCGTTTCATCCACCGTCTGTATTTTTGCTGAAAATTTCACAGGTTCGGTCAACAGCTTCGCCAATCTCTAATCAAGGACTATTACTGGCACTACATTGCCTACGATGACCTCAAAGACGCCCTCAAGAAGCCTTTCGTGAACGGCAAGAGCGGGGAACGGCAACCTTGGACCGACGATGACGAGGCCGACTTCATCCGACAGCTAGAAGCGGAGCTGGACAAAGTGTATACCTTTCAGAAACTCAAGAGCCAGGAAGTCGTCTCGCGAATCAAGTCCAGTGAAGCAGAAGTAAAACAGGTCCTGGAACGGCAGGAGCATCAGAAGACCACCGACCCGGAGTCTGACACTGAACTCGAGAGTGACTTTGAGCTGCTGGAGCAGGACCTCAGTGATATTATTGCTGACGTTCACGATCTGGCCAAATTCACTCAGCTGAACTATACCGGTTTCCAGAAGATTATCAAGAAGCATGACAAGCAGACCGAGTTCATCCTCCGACCATCCTTCGCTACCAGACTGAAAGCAAAACCCTTCTTCGCAGACAACTACGATGCCTTCGTCGTCACCCTCTCTAAGCTCTACGATCTGGTCCGTACCAGGGGCCACCCTGTTAAGGGTGACAGCTCCGCAGGAGGTTCACAGCAGAACTTCGTGCGCCAGACGACAAAGTATTGGGTCCACCAAGACAACATCACTGAGCTCAAACTCATCATCCTCAAGCACCTCCCCGTCCTAGTCTTCAATGCGAACAAAGAATTTGAAGAGAAGGACTCGGCAATTTCGTCGATTTATTACGATAACCCGGAAACTTGGGAGTTGTACACTGGTCGTCTGAAGAAGACCGAAGGTGCGGAGGCTATCCGTCTGCGATGGTACGGAGGCATGGAGAATGAGACCATCTTCGTCGAACGGAAGACACATCGTGAGGACTGGACTGGCGAGAAGTCTGTCAAGGCTCGATTTACCTTGAAGGAGAAGAACGTCAACGCATTCCTGGCTGGCAAGATGACCGTTGAGGAGGCCTTCGCCAAGATGAGGAAGGAAGGCAAGAAGAGCATAAAAGAGATCGAGGATCTGGAACAGCTGGCTCGCGAGATACAGTACCGAGTCGTAACCAGGAAACTGGTGCCAGTGTGCAGATCCTTCTATCACCGCACCGCCTTCCAGCTTCCCGGCGACGCTCGAGTGCGTATTTCCTTGGATACCGAGTTGTCCATGATACGTGAAGACAACCTGGACGGCAGGCAAAGAGCGGGCAAGAATTGGAGACGCATGGACATTGGCATCGATTGGCCATTCTCGCAGTTACCTCCGGAGGATATCGAGCGGTTCCCATACGCTGTCCTCGAAGTCAAGCTGCAGACACAAGCCGGGCAGGAACCTCCGCAATGGGTTCGGGAACTGATATCAAGCCATCTTGTCGAAGCAGTACCCAAGTTTTCGAAGTTCATCCACGGCTGTGCCACTATGTTTCCCACCAGAATTAATTTGCTGCCATTCTGGTTCCCGCAAATGGACGTCGACATTCGAAAGCCCATCACACATCGTTTTGGTATCGAACGACCGGCAAACACGGCTAGCTACTCCACTAGTGATGTTGATGATGACGAAGACTCAGATGCTGAGTATGGCCAATTGACGGGAAAGACGACACCATATACAAACGGATCGACCGATGGTGACGACGAACAACAGCGGCGGCTGAGAGCTGCTAGGCAAGCCTTGGATGAACACAGCCGTGCTCAGCACCAAGATGACCGAGAAGACGTTAATGCTGCTCCTGGAAACTCCCTAGACGAGGAGGAGCGTCTCGCTGCCATGCCACTAGGCGACGACGAGTATATCTACGACTCGGAGATGGAGGATGACGAGAACGAAGTCGAAGAGGCTCGACGAACTAAGTCTTGGAAGGTCTATCCGCTGATACTCAAGCACCATGCTCAAGTTGCAAGCGATACGATCGTCAAGCTCTTCAGGGAGGTCCCAACATCGACGCCCCTGCCACAAAACGGCAATCTTGGCGGCGTCAACCCACTCGGTGGACAGGTACAAACCAAGCGGTTCAAAGCCCCGCCGGGCAAGAGAATTCACGTACCGGTTCGAGTCGAGCCGAAAGTGTACTTTGCCACCGAGCGCACATTCTTGTCTTGGCTGGAGTTCAGCATCATCATCGGCTCGATCGCAGCTACGTTGCTCAACTTTGGGGATAGTGTCAGCCTTGCCTCTGCTTGGGGCTTCACCATCGTCGCCTGTGCCGCCCTGATATATAGTGTTGTGATATACTGGCTGAGAGTACAGATGATCCGGAAACGCAGGGCTAGTATCTCCAGATACTATGACCGGTATGGTACGACGGCTTTGTGTGTTGGATTACTCGCGGCGACGGCTCTCACGTTTGTGTTCAGGGTTAGGGAGAACGGGTGGTAAAACAAGCGGATTCGCATCCCGATCCCGATATTGTTAATCATCGAAAGGGGAGGTGAAGATCATGCGAATATGGCATACTGTTTATATAGCCGTGGGAGTGAAGTCCATCAGAGGCGTGTACAGCAGCAGTAATTAATTTCTAGACTAGGCTAGGCTGGGAGGGTAAGGACCAAGTAACTAGCGAGCTAGGTACTCGTCTCGCCATGTGTCCAATTCCAGTATCATGCCTACTACTGGAACAATGCTTTCGGAGCCACGCGGAGCCTCATCACGCTATGACCCGAGTAGACGGGCCTTTGTTCTGAATGTTGAGACAAAGCCCGATCTTTACTTTTCCTGCCGCTTTTCGTTTCGACATGACACCGGGACGGCCTTTGTGAACAGTCAAGACCAGACGAGAACAACCCTTCCTCAGGGGCACATGATCCAGCAAACAAAAGGTACCGGCGATACCAAAGGACCAGACTGTTAACAAGGCAATGGCCGTCGCCCTGTCAATACCTGATACAGTAGCAGTAGCCCCTCACATTGATGGAAGCCAAAATTCAATCTGATCAATCGTCCTCGATGTCATCATCCGAAATATACAACTTCTCCATCGAGGCAGCGTCGACTGCTGAAGCAGACTGAGCGTCGTACGAACCGGTGATGGTGCTGGTGCTTCCGGAAAGCGTGCTCGCACCTAAGCCACTACCAACAATACCCCGGGGTACCCCTGACACGACGGCTGGAGGGCCATTGGCACCGGCACCACCTACAGGAGTCCGGGCAAACACACCAGCCCTTGCCCTTGCCCTCGCCCTTGCTGTGTTCTCACCAGCACCAGCACCGGCAGTGCTCTCGTCTCCGTCGTCGTCGAATGCTCCGCTTCCAGTAGCAACAGCGGCAGCGGACTGGAAGGCAGCTGCTGGCCTGAACTTGGTTATACGTTCAATGATGGAAGTGTCTCTCTTCCTCGCGCCGAATATTTGCGTCATGTACGGCAGTATCTCGAGCGTCAGCGTGTCTTTGGCGTGCCGAAGTGGTCTTGGTGGAAGGGCGACACTTTCGTCGTCGTCGTCGTCGTCCTGCTCCTGGTTATGGCCAAAGTCGGCGCCCAGCTCGCCTTTCCAGGCTTCTGGAGAGGAAGCTGCTGCGGCGAATGTCCTTGTCCGCCAGGTTGCGACACCACCTTCGTTGATGCCCGGAATGTTTGAGAGCGTATTAGAGCCCGCGGCCGCGGCATCTAGCTTGCCCATGCCCTCTCCATACACAAACATCTCGATCAAACTATCAAGCTCTTCTGTGGGCTTCCACAACCTCAGACTGGCAGGATAGAACATCTTGAATGTATCGCTCTTCTTTGCCCCAGGTGGAGTTGCCCGGTTCACCGGGTACGGCAGATTGAACAGCAATCCTCTTGTAGCTACCTGAAAGCTGATCTCATCTTGACGCAGGGTATCTGAGGATCCAGCTTGCAGGTTTGCCTGTATCATCGTAGCGTAATGGCTCGGGTTTGCTCGACGTCTGGGTCCGCTGTCCGGGTTGAGAATATCACTTATGGACAATATGTCGGAGCATCCGTCGAAGGATTCCTCAAAGGTCTCGCCGTTGCACGAAAGAATGTAGTTCTCGTGCAAGGTAGAGATGAAGGTCTGGATATCTGTGCCAGTCTCGTTGAGCAGTGCTTCGATATCGATTTGAGACACTTTTGACGGATAAATGTGCCTGAGATGATCCGGAGGTTTAGGTGGTGGTTCTCCACGAGTATCCAGAACACGCGGATCTTCACGCTTGTTGTACACAATCTTGCCTGCTGCGTGGAACATGTCGAGAGTAGTTTCGCGCTGACTGACGAGCTGAAGAGAGTTTCTTTCCATCTCGGTCAACGGCACAGTGTCCTTGGACGACTTTTTGGCTTTAGCCGCGACTGTCCCAGACCATTCTGAGCCATCACCTCCTCTGAGACACAGAAACTCGAGCGAGTTGACAGCGCTCCTTACGTCGCCCATGTCGGCAAGTCTCTGTATGACGGCAGGCCCTGGCATCCGGCGTCGACGTGAGTCTCTTGCCTCTTTCTTCATGACGAGATCTAGAGCCTTGGTCACGAAAGTAGGCGCTACCGGGTTGAACTCCATGACCGTCACGTATGGATGGTTCAGGATCTCAGGACCAAGAAGCCTATGAGCTGTGAAACTGTCTGTCAGAGCGGTAGAGGATGAGAGTAGAGTTTCCGAGATGATGAGGACTACCGGTGGAGGATTGTCGCTCGGACTCTGTTGACCACGTAAGGTGATTGTAGAGGCTGCTCGACTCCGTGCGAGATACTGCAAGACGGCCGATCGAAAAGAATGAAGCCTCGTCATGGTTGCCGGAAACTCTTCGATGACGAGCACGCGGTGGGCTGAATCTGTCTTTGACGTATCTGAAGTCATTGAGTCCCGGTCGAAAGCAAGACTACCAAATTGACCACCACGATTGAGAAACTCCTCGAACTGCAAAGCGGTCGAATTGTTGGCACCAGCCTCCGACACCGCAGGATTATGCCAGTGAACCAACTGCAAGCCCATAGCCTGTGCAAGCAGTGACAGCGTTGTGGTCTTCCCGCTCCCTGCTGGCCCTTTCAAGACGAGTAATTTCTGGCCATTACGCCCAGCAATTTTGCCTTGCAACCAGTTCTGTACATCTCCGACCTTCCTCTTGTGCACGACCAACTCTTCAAGATTGCTCGGACCATATCGATCAGCCCAGGGGCGATGACCTTCGACGGTCAGGCTGTGTTCAGTATCGCTTGGGAGGTTTCGATTTGAGAGTGTAGGACGTGGAAGTGTAGGACGCACGAATCGTTGACTGGACGGTAAACCACCTCCATCGCTCGTGCTCTTGAGGCCGTTTATAGCAGTGACGACAGGTTTCCGTTTGTCCAGAACCACGCTCGCTGTATCCGTCTTGAGTCCCAGTTCTTGCAATGTTTCGTCCGACAACTCATCGTCTTCAATTGCATCCCCCAGCTCTCCATTTTGAATGTCCAGGTCCGGTGTCACACTTTTCTTCCTCCATCTTTCCTCGTCTGTGGCCTTGTTAAAGAAGCTGTGGAGAGATTTCGTCTTGTCCGGTTCATGCTGAGACCTTGTATTCTTTCTGATTTTCTCGGGAGACGATTTCGGTGATGGCTTCGGTGCGGGCTGCTTTCTCACGGCCGCTCTTCCCTTGGCTGACTTCACTGGCGAGACAGCCTGCGAGGTTCTGCCGTCAAGCGTAATCTCACGCTGCAGGCTGGACTTTCGCGCCTCCGAAGAAGGCCGTTCATTATCTTCGTCACTGTCGTCCGAGAGCACAATGGTGGACCGGCGCTGCCGTTTGGCAGGTCGTGGAGCCATTTGCAAGCATCCTGAAGTATGTGTAATCAAGGGAACGGACCTGGTCAACCACTTCTGTCCTCGAAATTGTCAGTTCAAGGTGGCAGCCGCAACTTCGATGAATGATGTCGCCGAGACGATGATTGGCCAAATGCGAAAACACGTGTGCACGTGATCACAGCCGATATCGAAGGCACTGAGGCGTAGGGCAACATCACCATTGTCCTCCTTGAAGGTGGCCAGGCTACCTTTAACATGCCGCATGGATTGGTATATACGCCTCTTGTCGTACCAAGTCATTGCTCTTCGAACGTCCCTCACCCTCGATTCAACATCCCGTCTCTCAGATTGCCCCAGAACCCAAGATCATACACATTCTCAACCTCGCCTAGACTGTGCACTCTCTCCCACCTCTCGTCCGGGACCTCGTTGTAGTCAACTCCTTCGTCCGCTCCAGCCCCTCCCCGACTCTCATCCACCTTCTCCTTGACAGTAGGTTGCCTCCCGTCATTCATCCTGACAAGCCACCACCTTGCCCTCGCTGCTCTCGGCCACATCACCTCCTCTTCCCTGGGCTCCACGTCCACCGGCAACCTGGGATACGTCTCCCTCAGCTCCGCTACCCTGGCCCTGTACACCACGCCATCCAGGATATCCTCTTTCCAATCACTCCACTTGGCGCTCTCGTTCGTCGTCATCCCCGCCCAAATCAGGTAGACATGATACACCAAGAACCCCACGGCCAGCGGGAAACTCATCATCGCAAGCAACATCACACTGCCAATCCTCCACTCCACACTGATAGCCCACGCCCAGCAGTGCCAATAATCTCCCCAATTGAACCGTATACTCCAGCGTTTCGCGCTTAGACTCCCCCGTGTCAGCGCCGCGGGCACGAATCGCTCTTGTAACCTCGCGTCAAGCAAAAAGTAGCCCAAGCTAGCCCCATAAGCCAACAGGACCGCCGTAGCCACAAGCAACAGATTGAACCACATGTAGTTGTTGCGCCCGACGCAATTGTTGATCCAAATACAATGGTGGTCCTGCTTCTGAACGCACGCCTTACAGATCGGGCAGTGCTTCGACCGCGCCGGCTTAGCAAAGTCACACGTACTGCAGAAATACCCTGGGTGGAACAGCGCAAAGTCATACGGGTATGCAAGCATACATGACCTGTGGTTCTGCGGTGTGATGTTGGAAGACGTCGTGGCGCACAGGTAGAGAAACCACAGAGGTGCAGCGACAAGGCACGGTGTCACCATCTTCTGCAACGAAGACATTCGGTCCCATGCCGCTGGCACAAACAACCCTTCCCCAACGACTTGTAAGAGGACGAAGAAGATCTAGAAAGAAAGAGAAAATAAGCACGTGCGTTATTATCCCCATATTGCTGTCGTTGATGCGTACCAGTACGACAGGATGTTTCTCGTTCATCAAGTAATTGCCTGTCCGAGCCAGACTCCGCGATATGCGACGTCCCGTAAGTCTGTCATCGACTGCGACGAAGCCATTGGGAATGTGTCTCCAGAGCAGTTGGTGCAGAAAAGCGATAGGCGTGCGTCTGCATCAGAAGTTAGTCCCTCGCTCGTTGTCCCTGAGACGTTTGGTTTCTGACCTGAATATCGGAAGCCGTCCAAAAAGTGCCACAAACACTACGAATGAAATACTCAATACCACGAGCGCTATCGTCCGGATGAGGCCCATTGCAATGCTGGAAACATGAAGTTCGTCATGCACGAAGAATAAACAGTCTTCTACAAGCGAATGGAGGCACCTAAGAAGGTGTTGCCTGCTTCCGGCGTATGATGTGGCATGGGAATTTTTGACCCAACATTACCTAAGGTAGGTAATTGATAAGATGAATTGGGCGCCCGAAGCAACAACGTCGTTGGCTCCGAATCGTCCTAACATTTCTTTTATTATTCACAATCATGCTGCAACCGAAAGAAAGGGGGTTTCGTACAGCCCACACTAACGACCTCTGGCTATTCCATCGATCGTGTTTGCATGAAGTCATTCGTCCATAAAAGCCGTAATCTGACCGCCATCAAGTGGCCTTCCAGCGCCGTGAATACATACATCCTCGAGAACGCCGCGTAATCCAACAAGTCACCCCTCGTCCAATAAATACTCCAACACCTGTGTTGTCTCTGAATGACATCTTCTTTCAAGTATGCATACTCTTGGTCTTCCGATGTTCCTGCTGACCAGATCTGGATTTCACAGGACTGTTGGCCTGGCTCATGCCGCCTCCATACGTCTCGGTTCGTGCATGACCAGGTCGAAAGCCTGTTGATGTTTCAACCTTCAGCTTCCTCTCGCGTCTGAGAACTATTTCAGTCCAGCCTTTGACCTGCGACGCTGGGCCTTGCACATTCTTGCCGACCACTTGGGAAAGGGCCTTCATCCATTCGTCTTTCTCGGCAGTCGCGTCGGCGTAGAAGTCGATAACTTCCCCATTGGCGAAGCGCATGCGGAAGCCCTCTTCAACAAACATGTAGCCTTCCTCTTCCTCTGCAAAGCCACTCTTCCGTCGACCTCCACCTTTCGTGGACGTCTCCTTCTGCACCAATGCCGACTTGTCATCGATGAGGCGTGTCGCTTTGGCAAGATTGATGGTCGCCCGTGGTTGAAGAGTGGTCTCATGGAAAGCAGTCAACTTGGAGCCTGCAAGCCTAAAGAATCGCCGTCGCCAGTACTACCGATTCATTAGTATCAATCACCACTTTGCAGATGTCTTCAAATGACTCACTGGACAATCACCTCCCTGCTGACTCAGATAGCCCTCGAAACTCTTGATGTTTGCTTGTTGCTGCACCCGCTCTTCAGCCTCTCGAAGTGCACGCACCGCTCCATTCAGGCTTTTTGGCATGTCTTCATCCTTGGCTCCTTTTGGCTTGGGCACGTACAAAAGCTGCAATTCGAGTTTGCCGATTTCATACGGTGGACGGCGCTGGAGCTGGGTGACGACACCTTTCTTGCTTCGTGAGCTGCCAACGTGCACCTCTTCCAGGGCCCATTCGTTGAAGCAGGTGATGTCAACAGTGTATGGTCTGCCATATGCATGCTTCTCATGCTCGCTTAACGAGACATATGCACGAGCGAAGGAACCGTCCTTTGCAACGAGACCCTGGACCAACTCGTAAGCAGACGGAGGTGTCACTGGTCTTCTGACAGCTTGAGATTCTTGTATCGCCCTCAACTCTGACTCCTTCTTTTTCTTGGGCGAACCAAACAGCCTGCCGAACGCGCCTTGTTTCTTCGGTGAGGAGGGCGGTTTACTGGGTGATTGCGGTCGTTCAATTTTGGGTTCTTCCAATTTCATCTGGAGTGTGAGTTGGAATTCAAGCTCGTTCAAGACAACCAGCTCGAACTCTTGACCGATTGGTGCGTTTCGAGCAAAGTCCAGCCAAGTAGTGGTCACACAGTGCAGTCCGTTATCGAGCGTTAGGGCAAAGTATGTCCGTTCATCTAAAATACGTTAGAAATCAAACTTCTCCGGACAGGCCTTGTACTCACGTTGTGGGAATGGCATTTGCAGATCCTTGACGCCAACAACCTTCACGAACAGCCGGCCACGTTCAGCACCATCTTCCCACTCCTCGTCCTCAGCAATCTCATCTTCCGCTACAGAGTCGAGAGTTTCCTGAACGTTGCTCACTTGACCTGGCAGCGGGGGCATAGGACCTTCAGCCGGCTTCCTCTTGCTCATAGCCTTTTCACCACCAACGCGAATGCTTTTCCTTCTCATCTTACCATTCCAAGGCTCGGCGGTCCATGTAGGTTGACTGGTCTTACGTGGGGAAGGTTGGACCATGTTTGCATCCGGCGAACGAGGTGCAAAAGCCGCATCCTGGATGCTTGGAAGCTCGGGAGATCGTGATTCGTCTTGAGATACGCGCTCACTCGCGTAGACAATCTTGGTGTTCTGTCGCATAAGGTAACCTCTCTGTCGGCGGGCAGCTCGATTAGCAAATGAGTCTTCAGTATCAAATCGACCGGGGGACATGGCTTTTCCTTGAATAGCACGTGCGCCTTGGGGCTTGGGAAGAGCAGGCACGTTTTCCGTGGGATTCTGCATGATCGAGTCCTTCGGGGCAGGAATCTCGCTTGATGGGAAACGTCCATTGAAGGGGTAATAAAGGCGTTGCAACGAGAGCTCAAACTGTACCTTTTGGGCTTCCACCACGCGATCGAACTCCCTCTCAAGACCGAGACCGAGACCATCATCCAAGGAGTCGTAAGGGATATCTAGCTGCACCAAACTGCTTACTCGGTTCTTTTCTCGTGCTTTGGTGTCTAATATGGCTTGCTGTTCGTCGATCTTTGTTTCATGGAGCTGTTCATCTTGCATTACCACGGGCGTATCGTCGAACTCGGCCGATATGGGAGAGACAGGAGATCTCTCTTTCTCGTGAACCAGTACCGACCCGCTGTCGGATGGGGAGACTGACCGGTCACTGTCGTCGTGTATTGCAGATTTGGTCTCGGATACATCGGAGCCGTCGTTGGCCGTAGCACTTGGTTCTGCATGGGAATGTCGAACAACGGAATCAGGAGATCCTGGAGCGATATCTTCAACAGCGGCTGCCAAAGGGCTCTGGTGCTGCCTATGTTGTACGTCAGGCGTATACGATCGCTGGATGGACTGACGTAGGGCTGCGAGGTCAGGAAGTGCGGATGGCTGCGGAGCTGCCGCTCCTGGCTTGTTCCTGTCGTTGTTAAGACTCAAATACGACGCGAATTCGTCGAAACTGCTTCCATTCCCAAAGTCGGCGAACTCGGGCAAAGACACACGACCGGCATTTTCAGTTTTCAAGCTCATCTCTCGAATTGGACTGAGGGCCTTCGGAGTGTCTTGTCCCTCCTCTGTGCCTAGAACGACTGGTGGAGCCAGATGTGCTTGAGATGCCTCCGAGTACTGGCTTGCGAGGTCATCGTCTTGGTTGGCGCTGGTCTCTGAATCTGAGACCCGGCGACTATACAAGTCAGGGATGGAATACAAATCGGTTTCTTCGAGGTCTTCATCCTTGATGTGTTGCTGTGTTGGATCTTCGAGGGAAGGGATTGCCACATCTGGATCATACGAGGACAGGTCGCGCTGCCTGGACGACTCGTCCACCTCTTCACTGCTTTCTCGGCTGTCATCACCAGACTGGCCACGCAAACCTAGCAGAACGGAAGCCCGCGAGAGCTGCGGTGTTGCGCTTCGTGATTCAGACATCTCTGCTTGGAAGTCGTGATGCAAGTTGGTCTCCTCGAGGCTCGCGCCGCGCACGGGACTACTTTCTTTAGATCCCATCCTTCTCAGACGGCGCTCCCGCTCTTGCTCTTGGAGAGCCATCAATCGCAAACGATCATCGGCCGTCAAAGAGCTTGAAACTCCCATCCCCAGAATGTCCGCCTTGGAAATACTTGCAGCCATTGGTGGGGTGGGAAGAGATCGTCCAGAAATGCTCAGACGCTCGAGTGTGCCTGACAGATTTTCGGTCCTTGACATTCGACCCCCACCCGGTGGAAGAGGTGGCAGAGGACGAGACTGCCCATTGGAGTCGAGGGAGCTTGCGCTTGTCTGATGTGGGCGAGAAGCCAGTGAGCCTGGCTGAGCAGTGGGAGCTGGGCTACCAGACTCATTATCGAAGACGTCTTCTTCATGGCGAGCCAATCCTGTGTTGGCTGTCTCAGGACTCATGAAACGCCAGTGTTCCGGAAGCACCACGGGTGTCTTGTCTGTATCCTCGAGAGACGCGTCGAAGCTGTCATCGTGGTCCATAGACGAGCCACGGTCAAAGCTGGGCTCCTCCTCTTCATCGTCCTCGTTAGCTTCATAGCTGCCTTCACGAGATCCGGATGTGCATGAAGATGGAGCCGGAGTAGTCATTTCGTACTCATTGACCTGGGGTGGCTTCTGGTCAAAAGTCACACTCTTCTGGTGGCGGTGCAACCCACGGCCAGCGGGAAGTTGTCTGTTCTGGATGTCATCGTCATCTTCCCAAATGCCTGTTTCTGGATCAAATCCGCTCCTTCTGAAGCCTGCTCCAGTCTTTCTTGAAAGCGACGACTTTGTTGGTGGGCTGTTCAATCTGCTGGGAGATAAAGGTGCAATGAGATTCGTCGCAGCGTCCGGCTCTTCGAAGGCATTCCTGGCTTGTGAATGTACAGGAGAAGTGTTCACTAGACCGATATTTTCTTTTCGGTTCACATCCGAACCACGGAACGGGGATTGCTGTCGAGAGAATTGCATGCTGTGAGGCCGACCGTCGAGTATCGTAGGACGGGAAGGATCATAGTGGGTGCTCTGTTCCATGGCAAACATGCTGCTGTTCTTGACCCTCGAGGCCTTTTTCAAGTTCTCAATCGACGATCGCTTGGTAGGGGAGGTAGGAGGAGGTGGAGTATCGTCAGTTTGCTGGATTTCTCTGGCAGGGGAATTGGGATCTCGTCCCTGCCAGAACAGACGAGGTGAGACACCCGAGAATGGAGAGGAGTCGGCAGGGGAATGTTCGTTGCCAAAGAGCTTGCCCTACAATTGTTTGTTAGATGTTGTGAAGCCGCTACAAGATCTAAACAACGAACCTTTGCCTGCGGAAAGCTAGGAGAATTTCGGCGCAAGGCCATGGGGCTAAGCTCGGACAATGGGCGGTTCGTTACTCGGGGCAGCTTTGATGGCGAGGTGCCATTATTGCTGCCCTTCTGAATCCGAAGCGGCGGAACCTGGTGGAGGATGTCAACTGATCTGTGGCGGAGAAATCAACGTCAACAATCAACGCGGCACGTACCTCTGAGGCCATGGCGGCTCCAGTCTAGACAATGGCTTTGTACCTAGGTAGCGATGGGTTGATGAAGCTCAGACCATCAAGGATGTGTGGAATGCACAGTGCGTGCGCAGGAGGAATGAACGTCAGATTGTCAATGCCCCGACCAGGCAGACCAGCTGCGACGTGTTCTCAATAATGATGACGAAGGGTTGTAGAGGTGTAACGACAGTAAAGAAGATGAAGTTGAAGGTACCGTAGCAAGTTGCGACCGCAATGAAGGCCACTGGACGCTTACTTGAGAGTGAAGTGGAAGTGAAGGATTCGGTTAGGTTTACGCGCTGCCAATAGAACAACAAAACCTCCGCACTCGGGTTGCCCAGCAACCAGCAACCATCCTCGCCATCAACCCACACCTAGGCGAGCCTGGCAAAGTACACAAAAAAGTACCATCACCACCCATCGCGCAATAATCCCACGTGGACACGAAAACAGGCTTTGTCACCTGGATATCCTTGTTACTGTCGAGTCTTGGGAGAGTAAGGAAGAGTCGAGAAACCGGTTCGCTCAGCAATAGGGGCGCTCTACTATGCACGTTGCTATTCTATCCTACAACTGCAGGTTTTCCCCATCAGTGGTATGAGCTCACCTGTAGTCCAATACCTAAGGTAGGTGTTCATGGCGAGGACTATCTTTTGCTCAGGTGCCAACCAGGAAGAAATCCTGTAGTCCGCCATTCATGCCATCTCAATCAGAGCCATCTACCATTCCGGTGCAAGGCACGAAACCAGGCCCCCAAAACGTGCGGAATGCTCGCATGGTTGCAGGGCCCGGTTCAATGGTGACCGCCACCCCGGATTAAATACCCAAATAGAGGAGTGCTCACACGTGGAGGATGGCTTTCCAGGCACTGTCATCACAAACGACTCCAGACAATCCTTCGAGGCTGGTAATGGCAATCAAGTCATTCCAGACTTTGTTCCTGTCAGGATCCGTATCAGACCGTCACAGAACCATGGGTGTCAGCTTTGCGAAAAGGTCGCATGAACCATCGGCTAACTATGCACTTGATTCGAAGCCTGCAAGTGTACCTGACAGCCTCGACGGCAAGCCTGAAATGCTTCAGCCCGGCCCGCAAGTACACAGCGGCCTTGCATTGAGGCTGACCGACCCTGGCGATTACTTCTACTTCGCGGCCATGTTGCGAAGCTTGACGCGAGCCTATTAGTCCTCTGGCACCAAAGAAATGGACAGGCTTGAGTCATCAACAGTCTTGCTGTCATGGCAAGGCCACCATTGCCAGCGCAAGGGAGACCAGTCAGCAAGGAGACAGTGCGTCAGGAACGGGAGGAATGAGCGGCTTCGTGACCGACACTTACCTTCTCGGCTTCATGCTCAGCCTTGCTGAGATGATGCACTGGCAATTTGTCAGCCAGGCATACGCTTATGATGATCCGTGTAACAAAGTCGACGTTGTCACTTGGCTGGCCTTGGGGGCCTAGACTTCGTGGATCTTAACGCCGGATGCGCTCGAAAGCGGGCTCGCATCGAAGTGTGTTTTGGGAAGTGTCTGCAAAACAACGAGATACAACACCAGAAGTCTGCATGGGTTGGACATTAGTATAGGACCTTGAGATTCACCAGTCTACTTCGAGGCCCGAAATATCCTGCGTCAACGTTGACTCGGCGATCACTTCCGTAATTGCATCTTATTTCGAGAATCGTTTCCAGGACATGGCGAGATGGAAACAAGGATGGCGGCTCTCATGCATGATCCTAACCTGAGATCTTCTGATCTGCACATGCAAGAAATCGACATCAAGCTTTCACCCTTGTCGACGGTTCAAGAAGATCAAGAATTTCTTTCTCCTGTGCCGGATCTCGTACCAGGTCTGCATAAGGTGTACACCTTTTGGTCCTCGAAAAATGTGGATGCGTCATCACATCGTTCGTATTCGACCTCAATTCCGAATCTACGGCATTATTCGTTGATAGGTTCCAGATGAGTCTCTCCCGCTGTTGACGCGTTCGAGGTCCAGTTTGAGTTCAGTCAAGACCATCATGATTGTTTGACAGTTATTACAAGATCGGTTCGCAGAATACCGTATCAATTGCGTTCTTGAAGTAGCCGGGGTTTGCCTGTGTCGTTGGCAGAAAGCGGGTCAATCTATCAGCATCGACGGAATCATTCTCACGAACCGCTCGCCTCCAAGCAAGATAAGTAGAGCACCTGGCAGTGCGGACCGGCATTCCGAAACTTCCATCGAGCCCGTGCTGGCGTCTATGGGCGAGGGTGGCTCCCAGAATGGGTTCTTATGGAAGTGTCGGCCGTTCTGCACCATAATCTCATGATGTGGTATCGTCGTGAAGCTCGTGCGAACTCGTGCAAAAGCGGGGATGACTGCCAATTCAACCAGGGTTTGCCCGCATATCTGAAACCAATCCAATCCTTCCTATTCTAAAGTAAAGCTCGTATCTTCCATGTCCTCTGCGTGGACAGGCGGCAATGCAGGGAAGTCGTACGTGACCTCGCATGCCAGTATTGGCTTGATGAATCACCAACGGCACCGACCAGGGTGACAATGCCACAAGACGATCGCCAAAGACGATCGGGAAGACAGCACCGCTTCAAGCCAGGGCAGTTGAGAATCCATGCAAGCTTATTCAAGACATTCGCGATCATTCTGCCCGCATGACCATCTTCCAGAGCCTCTGTGCTCTCAAAATCTTGCGAACAAATGGTTCGTGAGAGGTCTTTAGCGAAGAGATGTCACCCGAATCACCCGAAGCCATGGTCGAAGAGTGTTCTCTTGACGTGTGCTGTGTGATGCGGAGGTGAATCTGCTTGACATTTCCGCCCCTCAAACATCGGTATCCAATCGGGAAGAAGACTAGATTGCAGAGAATCCAGAACATCCATGTGCTACCATCAAACTTTGCAGGAATGGGTATGTCGCCGAGGCAGTATGCCGGAGTGAGTCGAGAGGTTTGCGTCGAAGCCGAATGGACCTGCAATGTAACCGGCATGTCAACTTGGCAAGTTCGCCAGCGTATTGGACCTCCTGTCAGTCGTGTGTGTTGGGGAAGTTGTGCCCAACTCCTTGCCCGGAGGATTTCCATCTTGCCTTCTCGTGATACAACCAAGACTCTATGGTGTGACTGCCCAAAATAAAATCCAAACCCTGATGGTATTCCTCCTAGCGAGGAGACCTTGCGTGGCACTGCAGAAGTCTATTCGTCACTATTTGTGATGGTGCCAGTAAGCCAATCTTTCCTCGGGACCTTGCCGCGCAAAGACTGCCAAACAAATACTTTCATACGCGTAGGTATTTGATTGGAAACGCCTCGACTGATGACAGGTGTACCCCACGGTCAGACTCCTGCCACTCATCCGCGAGCAAGATGCAAGCAGTATACAACCAGAAACAGGAACGGGTCTTGCCATAGGCGAGATGGCTGGTTGGTGGTGTCTTGGCCACTTGTGCTGCGCCTGATCTGTCGAAGCCGAACCGAAATCCCAGCCTCACAGAGACCAGAGCCTTATTCGAGACCTGAGGCGAGGCTGGCTCTCCCTTTCGGTGGAGCGCCAATCGCATGGCCATTGGACTATGAATCAAGACTCATATTTTGCAAATTCAGCCGCTTGGACGTTCTCAGAGAGGTCCTCATCACCCAGAAGGCCGCACCATCTTTTTGTGCGATTCGTCCACGTTTTGGTCGACACGAGAAGAGCTTGTTGTTGCTGGCGGCATCGAGCAGTGAAGTTTGAAGGTGCGTGTGCCATAGCGTGCGGCGGAATTGCTGAAGGATTGTTTCAAGGATTCTGAGTTTCGAGGCGGTCCGGTCTGGAATGCATGATCAGGAGGTCTTTGGGATCCGGGAGGAGGTTTTTGAGAAGGCGCTATGAGGCAGTACTAAGTAGGACCTTGCCCACCTGAGACAACTTCTTGTAGGCACATACCTGTCTCCACGTCTCGACAAGAGGCTGTTTCGCTAAGGTCAGACGATGGACTGAACTGCTAGGGAATCCTTCTGGGCGCAAAAGTACGCACGCTAGGCACTTTCCGAATTTTGAATTGGTTTGATTGAGACTGTCCTTTACCACTTTGCATCTCCACGGGCCCATCTCATTGGTCTCTTTGATCGAATCCGTAGAGGCTGCCTATTATGGGACTTGAAGATGTAGTGGTCGGTTCAACACAAAGCAGCTGATCTCTAGTATTTGCCCCAGTTTATTCGACTCCAGTACTGGTGCGGAAAGTAGTCGATGCCCTCCGTCATCATGCTGCCAGATGTCAATGGTTAGATCTGACATGCGCCGTCCTTCATGCAGGATGACGTTCCTTTAACACGGGAACAAATCTGGGGTATTTGAGTCTGATCTGGGCAGAAAATGTCATCAATATGCCGACAAGGTAGCAACAGCAGGGAGGAGGAGACCGATAGGTTCATCATGATACCATCGCAATATGTTGCAAAGGTCGATGAGAGCCGTACCTTGCCGGCAATTGGGTCCACTGCATAATCTTTGTTGAGTAACTGCTCTGCTTATGTGCGTCGCGTATAGTGCCTGAATGAGCAGTGACGAGCATCGGCCGAATACTTTACCTCGAACTATCCTAGACACAGTTGGTTCAAGGATAGCCATGCTAAGAAACCCAGTAGGCTGATAAGGCTGAGTCAGGATATGTATAGCTGGGTGGATGGCATAGCACCACTCAAGCCAAGGATCTGGAGACATGCCTGGCCTATGAGGCTGTGAGTCTAAACAGACCGTAAGCAGGTAAGATGCTGCTAGGATATCCTTTGGTATACTGCGGGCCTGATATACCATGTTCAGCAACAATCGACGTGACATGTGGAGCAGCAATCGCACTTCAAATCATAGCCATGTCAGAACGCGAAAATTCTGAGAAGAACCTTCACAAGGCGATTGTCATTCTGGGCAAAATCCCGGAGTTGCCGCTGTTGCCGGTAGAAGATACTTATTTGGTGAAATTCCTTTATGAGTCTCAGTCATTGGACATACAACTGGTCCTCGTCCGAGCGGACATGGAACCATATCTGCAAGAGCCCTAGCCAAAAGCATCTTGGTGTGGTGTAAGGGATCAACTGGCGTTTTAAATGACTGTTCGCTTTTGCTGTATCGATCATACCGCAGCCGGTACAGTAGGTAGGTGCAGGTGCTGTTTGAGTTTTATCGTGAAAAGGGAAGCTTTAGTCGGAGAAATGCATACCTTAGTAGACAAGAAAAGATATCACTGGCGTATCGAGGAGACAACTCATCCAAGTGTACGAGTACGTACTTGATCACTCTGGGAACTAATCAGGTCCGGAAAGAGCGATCCACCATCCCTAGACACCCGAGTTGGGAGAGAGCGGCGTGAGCGCCCTACGTGAACTGGGATGAGCTGGCAGCATGTATACGAAGTCCCGCTCCGTCTCGTTGGCCGGTCACAGCGTCTATCGCAGCTGAAGGTGACGCAGCTCGAAAAAGAGGGACAAAGGCCTCGAGTTCGTGTCTTTCTCTCGCGTGCGGCTCTCATGCATAGCGGATGGCTGGCTGAGAGCTGTGACGATCGGCCCGACTTTGGCATGGCCACACTCACCGTCGACTACGACGAGGCTGCAGTTGGCTGTTCTGTCTTCGCCGAGCCGAAAGGAGCAGGAACGGTCGGGCGAATCACCGCATTTCGTGGGCAGCACAGCAGCTATGCGGTTGGTGAGGAGTGGTTTCGTTATCGTATCTGGCGGAGGAATTGATTTGCGCCTGGTGTGAGTAAAGTGGTCGTGAGAATGGCATCTGTCCGGTTTGGTACGAAGTGGCTTGCAGGTCGCTCTGGTACCCTGCCGGTGAATCCCCTCATGGAGTTACAGCAGCAGCCTAGCAACTGTCACTATCTCGTGCAACCATCATCAGATGTTCAACCCACTGCACCATTATGCACTCAATGGCCAGGGCCAAGGGACTTGGCTCTGGCCCTCGACATGAACGATCGAGCGGGGCAACTCCAGGACAGCTGTGGAGGGCTAAAGAGCGAGAGGATGAATTCAGAGTCAGATTACGAGAGAGGAGGTACCATTCCGTAAGGTAGAGTGCAAGTAAGACACGGCAAGCTGTAGCCGAATGCAAGATCCTTGACGACATCGTACCAGCTTGCCAGATCAAGAGGGCGAGAGAAAAAAGTCTCACGTTAGTCATGACTCGTTGAATGTGCCCAGCGATTTCCAATTGGCGTGCAGTGTCTGTTATCAGATACCTTACTTCGGCAGACTCACCGACATTGCAGAATTTCCTTCCCGTGTCGTGGATGTCGCCTTTGCCTGCAAGTGCCGGTAAGGCTACATTGCTCACTAGGCGCTACCCAGGCACGCAGCCTAACAGTTGAAGCTGACAAAAGCGCAGTCGGTGGCGGTCAACGTCATGCAGCTAGAATGGATGACGCTCATCCAGCGAGGGGGATACGGGCACACCAGATGGTGATATGCTATTTCGAGCAGTTCACGGCTGGAAGCAGCCAATGGACTGAAGCGAGTATCATCGAGGAATGTCCAAGGCACTTGTGCATAGCCGCCCCCCTCCATCAAGACAATGGCAAATCTTTGGGGGCCTCCCACAGGCACCAGTAGCCTCTCAAAGCACCCAATCATTTGGGTCGAGTACCTCGAACTGTTCACCTCTTTTGGGGGGGGGGTCTGTGGTGGTCTCATCTGGCTCAGGCTCATTCGCAGGGCTGCTCTTCAGGCGTTGTGGGCATTACGAGGGTTGTTGCATCCCCGCGCACCACCCTTGTTAGGTGCTTGATTGGTAAATCCATGTCTTTGGCTGGGCGTGCAGCCCCTAATGTGCAGCACATCAATAATGATCCACCGTCATCATCCCGACAAACATCTTCTTTTGACAATTTTGCTTGTTTAGATTGCACCCTTGTCTCGCGCCCTCGTGAATTTGCCTTGTATGCAAGAATCGAGGTTTCGACCGTGGTATTGATTACAGCCACCTGATACCAATACTCTTGGTCATGGAATGGGATTTTATGACCCTGTCCACTCCTCCTGTCCTGTCCTGTCGTGCCAGCCCTGCCCTTTTTAGTCTCCACGCTCTCTCCATGCATATCGTTGTCGATCTCTCTTGAATCTTTTGAGCTGACCCGACCCATCTTTCCCTCGGGGGCTCATTCTCATCCGCCCGCAACAGCCTTTCGTATGTGCCTGCGCTCGCTCATCCTTTCGCTCACAACATCGACTTCTCTTCGTCTCTCGTTGTCTCGTCTGTTGCTCACATTCGCTTCTCGGTCTCAACCACTATCGTTCGGCTTAGCCCTCCCCAGATAATGCTAATTTGGACTCGACCGATACCTCAGCCCTTCGCCTCAGCTCGCACGCGTAGCGTCCGATCAGGCTGTGCATATTCGGTCCTCGCTTGGTATAGTCCTTGAGGAAGAGGAGGATCTTAGGAGTTCTGAACAAGAGTTGGATCCTTCATATCGACTCGATACCTGTCACACTGTTGACTGGGTCCCCATGGACTCACCCACCGAACGCATGCCCATTGCCTGCGTTCACTGTGCAAAGGCAAAAGCAAAATGTGATAAAAAGGTTGGTTCATCTCAAAGTCGAGAGGCACCACAACCCATCCAGCACTGCCCGACAGGCAAACAGTCCCCAGAAAGTCGTGGGTGGATTGCAGGATACGTCTTGTCGCTGCCGAGCAGCGTGGATGACCCCTCAAATTGAACCGTCTTGAGACTGACATCAAGTCTCCTAGGTCCCTTGCTCAAGATGTGTGAGCAAACAGATTGTGTGCCAGTCTCGGGCCACTCGAAGGTCATCACATATTCCTCGCCGGACCAACCCCCCTCCACCACTCACGAGACCTCAGTCAGAGCGTGCTTTACACAGCTCGGCCTCCTTCCATGTTGCTCAACTCTCTCCTTTTTCTGCCCAGCCCCATATCTCGGGAATCAATGGGATAGCGCCTCGTGAGTGGCTCCAGCCGTCTGCAGCAAGCAAGTGGTTCTGACCGTACGGCAGATGCATTGAGTCCCAATACTGTACCACCACACCGCCTGAGTCTTTCAGACAATGCTCATCCTGTGCCAATTGCACCCGCCATGTTTGGGACTGACATGGATCCGCAAATGCTGCGCAATGGGTTCACCCAGACGCCTCCAGACATGGCCATCCCAATCACACCGATGATGCCAAACATGCCTCAAATGGACAACTTCATCCACATGCATGGAAATCCATACGACCAAGACGGCGACAACCACTTCCTAGCCATGGGCAATGCTCAGGCGAGCATGATGGATTTTGATACCACCAATGTTTTTGCAGATTTCATGACGCCCCCTCCAGGAATGTTGCACGATCCAACGGACTCATTCCTGATGAATGGGAAGCTGAGCACGCAGACTCCCAGTCACATGACACTCCCCTACCAGATGCATGACGGGAGCACTCCGTTGGCCATGCGGCTGGATATGGAAAGTCCACAAAATCAGCCGATTCGGCCGCCGATTGGACTTTCTCCTTCGAGTTCATCGACAACGAGTGGTTTGCAGGAGCCTGATGCAGTGTTGGCGGCACATCATGCGTGGCCTTTTTTCCAGTGTAATCGCGTAGAGAAGTATTCGTTCGCGCCTCCCAAGACTGCAGCCATCTACCTGGAGGGTCTTGCTCAGACCCTTCGAAGTCAGGGAACTTGGACAGCATGGACGGCACAGCTTGACGAGTCTTCACTGGACATATCGACGGAGAGGAAGATCGACACGGAACCAATCGTCGGCTGGTCGAGAGAAAAGCTGCTCGCTATCACTCAAGGATTTCTCCACAAAGCACTGGACATTCACAAAGCCGACCATGCTGCTCGAGAGGAAACCCCGTCCAGTCCTGATTCCAGTCGAGATGCCTTTCTGATGCTACCGCCGCCGGATGTCATGCAGTACTTTTTGAGAAGTTACGTGGTTCGGTATGAACCCTATTACTCCTCGGTACCTGCAGGACGATTGGATCCGAACAGTCTTATGCAATCGAACAACAGCAAAGCTGCGAGTTTGCTGATACTGCTCATGGTCGCTTCGGGGGCTTCCGCCACAGCCACAGTCGAAGCCCGATACGTTGCAAGCGGGCTCACTGAAGCCTGTAGAATATCGCTCTTTGACACGATTGAAAAAGATGTCCTCCAATCCCGAGAAGTCCTGGTGCTTAGATCTGCCTTGCTCTTCACCTGCCTTGCTGCTTGGTCTGGGGACAAGTGGCACATGGATGTAAGTTGGACTCTTTCCGCACTCCAGTGAAGCAAGCTCTCTAACACAGGCACCAGATGGCCATGGGTCAGCGTGGAATGTATTTGGCAGTAAGTGTGCCCTGAATGATCTCGAAGTCCTCGGCTAACCATGTCAGATGCTTGCTCACTCAGGAATGATCGATGCTGATGATTCGTCTGTCGATGTCAGCAAGTGTAAGCAAGAACCGGAGAAAGCATGGGAGGATTGGAAACAGCGTGAAGCCAAGCGCCGGTTAGTGTTTCGTTTACCTCAAGATGATCGTATTGCTGACCTCCATATCAGGCTTGCGCACTCGTGGGTCACGGTTGACCAAGAGATGAGTCTCTTCTCGGACACGACTCCTCTATTGTCGGTAGTGAATCTGCATTCGCCCATGCCTGATTCGGACGACCTGTGGCATGCTGAGTCCGCCGAAAGCTGGCTTGCACTTTTTGAAAAGGCCCATGATTCCACGTATCGCACGTTTGCATCACTGCGTGACTTTTTTACCCGTTTTGTCTATGGCGAGCTGGCGGGCAAAGAGCTTTCTCCCACTCAGCTTCGTTTGCTATTGCATCCTCTTCAGGCTCAAGTATGCCAGCTTCGCCAATTCATTGCTTGCCTGCCGGATGGTGGCAGTCATGCGCAAGCGTCGCGTTCGATCTCGAAAGCAGCGTCCAAGGCACGGCTAGAAGAGATATCTTCCCTGCTGCAACAGTGGTATACCATTAGCAAGCAAAGCTTCTCCGGCAATAAGGGCACTTGCTGGACCACTTGCGCCAACCTCATCATGTACCACCTAATATCTTTGAATGCAATAACCAGCTTCAAGGACATCGAGCAATTTGCGCGGCACGATGTCACTCTTGGACCGTTCAGGTCCGCAGCTTGGCTTCAGATGCGCTGCATAGACCAACCTGAGGAAGCATACTTCCACTGCGGACAGATTCTGCGCCTGATCAGATCTATGCCACGGCCAGTCCGCCCACCTTGGTGGGCTGGTGCGGTGTACCGGGTCGCACTGACGGGTTGGGCTACCAGCATGTCGAGCAGCAGCGGACGCTTCTCGCCGACACAGTCTCAGGCGGAGGCTGACCAACCGTTTGCCATTGACGATCTCACACCGGAGAACGAAGCTATCAGTCGATACATGAAATACCAAGAAGGCACACCGATGTTGTCGAGGCCAGATGGAACGCTGGCTCCAATTGAGGTACCATCAAATGTCCTGCAGCATTGTATCGAAGTCCTGGACGACGACTCATCGATGCGGCTGGCTGACGGTATCAAGCGCAAACTCCGAATCTTCATGGCCAGCTGGAAGGACAACTAAGGAAGGTCCTCAGCAGCCATTGTCGCCAGGCCGATCTCTGCACCCTTCAGAGGTGTTGTATAACCTGCCAGATCTTACCTAATTACCTTTATTTATGATGCGAGATGAGGGCGTGACGTTACCGCCCTGTATATACGACAGATATTTATGTCCCTGATGAATTTGATGACAGCATCTGCGGGTGCTTTTGGAATGCCGAAGGGCGTCAAGTTGGGTGAAGGGTACTAGTAATCGAGACAGGACGGACATTGCAGGCATGTCTTGAGGTTGACAGGGCTGGATGCATGGTGCTTTCTATGCGGCGGGGTTGGTGGCGGCGATGTGGTGCCCTGTTCGCAAGATATATGATATGTGGCGGTCGACTTCTTGTTGATCAGGTTTGAAAGAAGTGTTTGGGGACACTGAGGAGGATAAACAGCTCGCACTGACCGAGCTCGTGACCCACGAGTTGCGATGGATGTAGTCAGTCGAACCCATCAATCCAGGAGCGTGTAATTTGAGTGAGCGTACTCCATAATTCCCGAGAAATGTTCGATTCTCATCGTGCATATCCGCGGAGAGAAATGAGTCTTCTGGCCACTGAATTCCAGAACAGAGCGGCCCGCTGCAGGAAATGACGGAGAAGGAAGAGCACAGCACGGGGTTTGCAAGTTCTTTAACAGCATCAATGATGCTGGAAGGATGGCCTTGAGCTCGTCTTAGTTCGATGGCAGTCGGACAATCGGACATGGTCTGCTGCCGACATATTACTACCACTAGTTAGTGACTACGCACGGCGGAAGGGCGCATGGACTAGGATCCTCTGTCGAGCAGGAGTTGAGGGAACGAATGAAGAAGACGGGCTCGTTACAGATCTAAGTGCCACTACCCCATATTTCGGTCGATGCCTGCCTTAGGATCTGTATGTTGGGTCCGCACAGGCACTACCGGAGATTTAGAGACACCGGACATCATGTTGGGAAGTTTTGAGAGGGCACGAGGAGTTTTCAGTACTAGGATAAAGGCCGACCGCAGGAGGAGTGTGCTAGATGCGATGACAGAGGAGGCTACGGACTTTCCTTGAGGGTGGCGATTGCGATTTGTCGGACTCGAAGAAACTAGAGAGTGGCCATGTACAAAACAAGCCAGAAGGAAAGAAAGAAACGGCACCGAGGTGTATGATGGAGCTACGGAGTACAGATGTGAAGGAAGGGCTGTTGCTTGTTGATGGTTGTATAAAAAAGTACAGAGTACAGTACTGATCTTCACAGTACCTATGTAGAAAGGCCAGCCTTGCGCCGGGTCAAGGCTCTGTCCGCATCTTCCAGGCTGATGTGGGTGCCTTCGTATCGCCAAGCAAGAAAGAGAAAAGCTGGGGATGAGAAAGAAGGTTGGAGTTTGGTGCCGTGAACAAGCAGCAAGGATGAAGGATGAAGGATGGATGAGTCAGCTATGCAGCACGCGCCCGTCTCTGCGAAGCCAAAAACCGAATCTCTTCATCCTCAGGTGGTGCTAAAAATGGCCCTTGCTAGCGTTCGGACTGGACCATCCACGATGGGAATTGGCCTCACCAGCCTTAGACCGTGACTGTGGAGGTCGTGCCCAAGACATCTTCCTGAACTGTACGGAGTTGGCAGAGGTTCGTCACATTTACCCTCAGGTAAGGTAGGTACCTAGGTACCTAAGGTAGGTAGCACGACAGCAAACACTCTGGTGCATAATGATAGCCACGGCGCGCCCACGATAATCTACAGTCTGGTACTCACCGAGACACAGTACGTGAAGTACCTAGGTACCTACGCACCTGCACAAACATTGCTCTCTTCCGGACCCTCAGCCCCTCAATCTGTTCAATCTTCTGCCCCGCATCCTAGGCACCCATCCAGGCGAGCCAGGTCCTCACCGCTTCAAGGGCAGAACACTAACTAGAGACTGGACCGGTCTACCATGATTATTATCGTACCTGGTACGCCACGAAACAACTTGATCAAGGCTGCAGCCCACACTGGCCAGAAACATTATTCGGCTCACCGACTCCAGCTCCAGGTCCAGCTCCAGGTGCTCACTCTCCGAGCCAAAGGTGCCTAGGTAGATTGTTGTTGTAGTTACCGCCGTGCCCTGACAGTCGGCTTGGACTGGACTTGCTGAGACTCGCAGTCCGAGTTAGTGTCCGGAAAAGGGGCCACATATACTGTACACACACATCAAAACTGCCACGTCTACTCTTTCTCACTTCCCCCTTTCTATTTGCTTTTGTTAACCACTTCAATTGTTTCTCCCTTTCCTGCCTCTGACCGAGACTGTCAATTTACTGTATCTCTTGAACCAAAAACAGTTAGTCCCCCTTGCTGACCCAGGTCCCTCATCCGCGTGTTGTTGACTTACTTACCGTCGCCGTTAGCACAACATCACATTCAACATGGGTTCCAAAGCAGACATCCGCCTCGATGGCAAGGTTGCTCTCATCACTGGTGCGGGCCGTGGTCTTGGTGCTGGTTTCGCCAAAATGCTGGCTGAGCGTGGTGCTGCTGTCATCCTCAACTATGCCACCTCGGCCAAGCCCGCTTTAGCTACCGTCGCCGAGATCGAGAAGGCTGGTGGCAAGGCTGTCGCCATCCAAGCCAACGTCGCCAAGGTGCCCGAGGTTGAGAGGCTGTTTGAGGAAGCCATCAAAGCCTTTGGCAAGCTCGACATTGTCATCAACAACGCTGGCATGGAACACTTCGGCAAGACCCAGGATGTCACCGAGGAAGAGTTCGACGCCGTCTTTGGCCTCAACACTCGTGCTCAGTTCTTTGTTGGATCACGTGCTCTGAGACATCTGAGTGGTGAGTTCGACATCCTCCCTCCCTGGACCACTGTCACACAGATAAAGTTGGCGATAAGACTACTTCAAGCAGACTAACAAATGTTTTCCTCCTGCAGATGGCGGTCGTATCATCTTCATGTCCTCCATCGCTGCCAGTCTGAGTGTGCCAAACCATGCCCTGTACTGCGCATCCAAGTCTGCCGCTGAAGGTCTGGCCCGATCCTTCGCCGCCGATGGTGGACCACGACGCATCACTTGCAATGCCATCGCCCCCGGTGGTATCAAGACCGACATGTTCGCCCAGAACGCATGGCACTACTCTCCTGGCGCCACCAAGGAGACCCCGATTGAGGTGATCGAGGCTGGCATTGCCAAGCTCATCCCTCTCAACCGATGCGCCGTCCCCGACGACATTGCCAAGGTCGTCATGTTCTTGTGCCATGATGACAGCGAGTGGGTGACTGGTGAGTTTCCCCTTTGTGTACACATTAGTCAGTCTGGAAACACCTGAGGCTAACTACGAATCTTTACAGGCCAAACTATCCGTCTGACCGGTGGAAGCACCATCGCATAAGCGCCTTGAGTCTTGCAGCGTGATGAATTCTTGCCACTGATGAGCTCCGGCTCACTTTCACTGGGTCGGTTGTATGGCTATCCCAAAAGCATGGCTCTGAAATAGAAAAAGGTTCTTTTGGGGTTAGCGAAATGGACTTTGAAGTGGTCTTCGTCTGGCCAGTGAAGCATTCCCCCCAGACTATCTGAGGTTAGATATGTGCTCTGACATTCCGATATCAAAAAGCCGGGGTATGATTAATGGATAGATTTCGGGGGCGACATTTTGTTCCTGGGTCCAGTGGGATTCGGGTTCCTGCCTACCTTTCCACTTTCTTATATGTGTGACACTTTCCTGGTGCAGCTTGTGCATTGTTATACTGCGCTTTGCCGTGCACTTCGTTGGCTCCCCAGCTGCATTTGATGTTGTATCGATGATACATGGCTGCGATACGACTAACGGCACCAGTGGACAAGTTTTCGGCCAGGCAGCTACTACTTTACATACACGGAGGGGTCAGTGGTCATGGACTGAATCTGGAGTTGGGCAGGAGCGGAATGCTACAACATTTGACTTGCTGGTTCGTTGTGTTGAGCAACTTTTCATACTGAACAAGAAAATTGTGTTCTTTGTCACTATTATCGACAACAGTTTTTGTTCGTGGCTTTCACTTGATTGCCAAAAAGAGTCTTTGTAAGACTTTTGTCCTGTTTCTTTGTCTCATCACAAGCTTACACTTTGGTGGCTCCGAAACATCGGGCAAGGCAGACGACACGAGATCCTTGACCGGAAAGGCTTAAAAGGCTGCAGTTTCACTGAATGATTGATGAGTCTTCACTCGCACCTGCACTCGCCAGCTTGTTGAGTAGACTTTTCTCCATCCTCAACTGCGCTGCGACGACTCTCACTTCATCCTCCGCTCCTCTTGTGCCTCTGATAGTCGACTTCCGATCCAGAACCGTTCCACACCGATCAAAGACTGAGTACCAGCCATGACTGCCACAGCGCAGCCAGCCAGATCGCGGAGCAGTCCAGCCACGTTCATGGATAGGTTTAGGGGATCGGCAAAGAAGAAGACAAATGCCTTCAGAAAGCGGCTCTCAGGATGTATCAACACTGGAGGTGATAAAGGATCAGCTGAACAGCCCTCCTCTGTTCGTGACTTCTTGTCGTGTGCTCCAGGCGTACGCCAAAACCAGCCACAAGTGTTACCTGTCAAGAAGGCGCGAGCTCGTCCACAGTCAGAATACCTCCCAAAGATGCATTTCGACAGAAAATCGAACAACAGCCTCGCCAATATATCGGAAATGTCAACAGGAAGAAGCAGCCAATTTTCGGGAAGCGAAGTTTCACTGCCGTCGAGCTTTGCAGCGCCTGGCTGGGAAATTCCTCCAGCGGATTTGATCGCAGACCGTGAGTACAATGCATATCGCCCCAACTTTCGCCGACGCAATGCGATCGTTTTTGAGAGTCCTGACGACTTTGAGCAATTTCGCACCATCAAACATGATCCAGTCGAGTTAGTGGCTAATGATATGCCGCCAGGTACACGAAACAAACAACATCTAACGAAGACGAACTGTCTGCCCCGTCCAGGTGCTGCCAATCATGTTGCGGAATTGTCTGCATCAATCCAGCCAGCGACCGCTGTCGAGTCTACTCGTGTCCCTCTAGCCAACTCCAATGGTGGCCAATACAAACCATACCCTGGGACAGTGGTTAACAAACCTGTGAGTTATGTCATTCCAGCCTTGCAGGCCGGGTATGTGGGAGGTGTACCACCAAATCTGAGAGCTGGCCATGTGAGACATGTCAGCGACTCGACTAACGGAGCTCGTCCACAGCACGCTGCGACCAAGCAGACATCAAAGGAGCACTACTCATGGCCTTTGATCGATTTTCAAGAGGAGATGTTTCTCAATACAGACCCTTCACGAGCTGGCCTTGTAAATCCGCAACGTCGATACCCCAAGCATCAAGAACCTCGAATTCCCTCGATGGACTTCTCCGAGGGGAAGTTGGAGGAAGAAGTTAGTGCAATGCTCGGAAATCTCCAGGTCGAGGAAAGAGTGGCAGATGCACGGTCGAGCTTTGCACCTCCAGTTTCTCCTTTACAAGGGAGGACTGTGCATGAGATGGAAGCGGCCGGCGCGAACACGAGACATGCTCGAGTTATCCCTCGCAACGGATCTCATCTAGGAGAGAGTGTGGAATTGGAAGGAACCCGTTATGTGACGAATATACCTTCACGACGACAACAGACATTGAGCCCGGTCTCTCCAATGTCCAGTGACGGAGCACGAGTGAGTCAACATGAATACAACTGGCCGAGATTTTCAGAAGTGCAACGATATGAAGACCCTGCGGAGGAGTACAGTCGGCGATATCGAGACCGAAGACGCGATATGCGCAGAGAAAGAGTAGAGGAGAGCAAAGCAGAGCAACAGAGACAGCCAAACAAGTGAAGACCGGGTTTGGCTATAGGCATCGGGTGACCTTGGTCAAGGCTGATGATGGTACAGTATTATGTTCCTTGGATTGGTTCGGAGGAAGGGCGCACCAGGGCGTTACGGTATGTGCTTGCTGCTTTTTTGTTGTAGTCGCCTGAGCTGGTTCTCGGTGCAAAGGACAAAGGACTACCACAGTAATAATAAGGACGGAATCATTTCCCCAGGTTCAGATTGGGATCTTCTGAAGAATAATGAGACGCTGCTTGCTCTGTGCTTTGTGACTATCGATTGAGTTCGAGGATGCTCGGCCAAAGCCGGAGACGAGTGGAGAGGTGGCATCATGGTGGCATCGAGGCCTGAGGCAGTGATCAAGACATGCCCGGAATAGGGAAGCCGAAGACCCCGAGGACTTCGGCAGACCCCCCAAAGAGGCACCTAGCTAGCGAGGTCATTGGAGGCGTGGGAGGCGTGGGAGGTTACGAGTACTCATGATCTTGATGAATGGGTGGTTACTCCGTATAACTACTAGTAACGATGGCTCTGATGACTTCAAAATGGCGGTGAAGGAATCCAAGATCCCTGCTTGAGCACATGCTACGAGTACCTTAGTACTGTACAACACTACAATCATTGTGTCCATATTTCACGTGAAAGTCGATTGTTCATCAAGTAAGTAACGTCGACGCCGGTGTTGATTCGTCCATCGGCGAGGATTGCTTGGATGAGTATCATCATGCAACACACAACCATCAATCACAGTACTGCTGTACTCCTATACTCCCCACGTTTCATGGAACATCCAACAGACCTCTCGTCAAAGAGACGCTACCTAGGTATGCGAGGCATTTAGCCTGATAAAGCCTTGAAGCCTCGAGTCTCTGACTGGCCGGATGTCGTCGCTGTTTTCATCTACATTTTCTCTTTCTTTGTCATCGGTAGTGCAGCTATTGCAACTGGTTAAACGGCTATTGCAAAATAACAATGATATTATGATATTATCTCTTGTGATACTCCGTACGGGTCATTCCTCTCACGCCTCTCTACACAGCACTCATCAGTATCTCCAACGACTACTACCGTACAAACACTACACAATACATTCAAGTCTGCCCCTCCTCATCTCTATCTGCCTCGTACCTTTCTTCTTTTCCTTCTCCTCCTTCCGGCCTCCTTTGGTACGAATTCTCTATTACTCCTACTCCCACTTCCCGCGTCCAATCTACGAGAATTCGTCTCCCCGCCAGCCACCGACTGCCACCTCAGTCAGCACCACTCTGGGTCCCTGCGCTAGAAGACGAACGTGCACGACGCCGCCACCGTCATCCACTATCGACGTGAAAAAGTGGAACGCAAGTTTTCTTGACATGGCACTGGCTTAACTCAATCGATCTTTGTCAAACCCTTTCTCCATTCTTTCTGAGACCTGGACCTGCTGAGCACCGCAACCTACTACTGCGGTACCGAGTATCTTGTACTCGCAGCACTATCCCCCGAATCCTCCGAGCACGTCGAGTCGTCAAAGCGCCGCCATTTTCCGCTCCTAACACAGACTGAAAGCAGTAAGGACTCTCGTGTCACTGTCACCGACAATAGCATACTCGGTACAACCCCCTAGCGTGCTTGCGAACGAACAACCCGACATCTTCCACTTTATAATTACTGTCAACCGGCCTGACTATCTTCAACTGGAAGTTAGCTCCGTTGGCTTGCCAAGTTGCACTCAAGTCGCCTTGTTCCTCGACAGCCACTCTACTAAATCCTTGTGCCTTTCTCGCTTCAAGGTTTTCCTCTTCCTTTCGCCTCCAACACCCCTGCACACAAAACTTCCGACAAGTACGCCATCATACGCGTACCAGTCTGTCGGGACCACCGATTTTCCAGCTTGGCCGAGATTTCCCCAGTTACAACAAGCACAAGAGACCCCGTGCGCCCCCAAAAAATTTGCATTCGATGAGCTCGCTTTTACATCCTCGACTGCCCCGGTGACCTTCGTTGCAAGGGCGGGTTGAGTCCAACTGGGAGAGAGCACGACGCGGCGAGAAATCCCTGTCCACCATGTACAGAAATTCGTCCCAGGTCAACAACTATATGTCCAGAAATGCCCTGCCGTCGCCAGATAATACAAATACAAGTGATTCTGAAGCCGATATAATTGACATCCTCGACCGGAAAAGGAAAGAATTGGACGACGAGATTTCGAAATTCAAGGCAGCCAAGGACCGAGAGTTTCGTGACTTCGAAAAGGACCTACGCTCACGAAGAAAGGCTCGTGCTTGCGAAATTTCACCCAGCAAGACTTCTTCGTCAATAAATTCGTCCCCTCTAAGCTTGTTAGGCTCGACGCACAACGGTTGCGCAAATGGATGGGGCGGAGGCCACAAGGCGAAAAGAGGAGGAGGAGGAGACAGGGTGGGCGATAAGACTGCAAGACCGCCACCACTGAGCAAACCGACTTTGTCGCTGGACAAGCTCAACATCAACGGTGAGACTCTGCTACCAGGCGCACATAACTTGGGAACACCGCCGACACCCTCTTTCCTGCCCAAGCGGTCGCCGTCCACCGGCTCGGCTACGAGTACGCCACCGCGCGCACAACAGGCCAACAAACAGCCTCCGACACCCGGAAGTGAGAAGAGCGATGGTTTCGCCGGCGTCTTCACGCCCGTGTACCTGCCCTTGCTGGAATCCCGGGACCGGCCTCTGTGCGTTGACAGTCCGAAGGCCTTGTCCACCGAGGAAGAGGAGAAGAAGAGGTTGCAACTGAATCAGGACACCAAGCAGGAAGCCGAGCGGCAACGGATCCAGCTCGAGTCGTCGCAGAGTCTACCGGAGCAGCCTGTTTCGCCGACGGTGCTGGCATCCAAAAGGACACGGTCGGACCCGCAGATGGGCAGTGGCAGCACAATGTCAAGTCTACCGAGCGCGTTGAGGACACCGAGTGGGACTCATGGCGGCCACAAGCACAAAAAGAAGCACGTCACGTTTCAACTGGCGGATTCAAAAGTCGTGGAGCCGAGTAGTAGTTATGAGGAGAGTCCCATGGGTGGCGCAAGTCCGACGCCGAGTTCGACTTCGAGTCTCAGTCTCAATCTCGGTTTTCAGTCGCGGGTTGAAGATGTGGATGGCCTGGATGGGGATAGGGATGGGTACACGTACCATGAGGAGACCGCGAATGCGAAAAGCAATAATGAGAGTCGTGATGGAAGAGGAAGTACGCCCGCTGGCAAGAGCAAGAGCAAGAGCAAGAGTCTGAGTCTCAGTCTCCGAGAGAGGAGACGAGGTAAAGGAGGACGGTTCCTCTCGCCCATGCCTAGTCCACTACCGAGTCCCGCGCCGTCGCCGACGATCAACGGGGATAACATCCTGCTTGGCAGTGGTGGTGGCAGTGCCTCACCCGATGAGAGCGGGTTCAGTGGTGGGCTCTCCGGGGCGGACGACGGAGGCAGTGGCGTGGGATTCTTCGAGCTGGACGAGGAGCTTGCGAGTCCCGGGTTGAGGGAGAAGCCTATGGAGTTGGAACTTGACGACAAGGATTTATTGGCGGACGGCGGCGCGAGTGGGAAGTCTGGTGGTGGTCGAAGAGAGGATAACAACGAGGGAGTGACGGCGGGCAGTTTCAGATCGGGAAGCGTGCCGATCGATATTGTCAGACCGAATGGGATGATCACGCCGAGCTGGGTGGGCAGTTTTGGGCATTGATTTTTTCATTTTTTTTATTTTTAAAATGGCTCAAGGCTCAAGCCCAGACAGGCTTCTCACTCTCGTCGACTCGGGAGCACACTTGGAAGGATGGGACACGAAGAGAAAACGGAAACGGAAACGGAAACGAAACGACCGAAGATGAAACAGAGAGATTCTATCGAGATCAAAGCCCCCCCCGGATCTCGCAAAGTGACAAACAAACTCGGGGGAATACAATCATGGAACGAATGGGCGGGTTAATGGGGGGGTATAGTGTACAGAGTGGTGTCTATCTTGTCTGATCTTGGTAACTCTCTCTGGGATCGTGTGGCATCGTGCATTGTGCATTGAACATTGAGCATTGAGCATTGAAAAAGTTTACTACCTTATGGGGCCGGCATTTGTGAGCGATTTTACTGTTTTTTGACCATGAAAAAGGGTCGGTGGGGGTTGGCTATCTGCGTTTACGTTTGTCGTTGTTATTCTTATTCTTGTTCGAGGACAAGAACGAGAACAAGTTAGGAAAAGAGATATGGATATGGATATGGATATGGATATGACAAGGAATCCACCGTGGAGGTAATGGAAAAGGCAATGGAAATGGAAATGCTTAGGGCAGACCACCCAGGCCAGAGGCCACAGGCCACAGGCCACAGGAACTCAAGAGCGGGAACCCGGAAAAGGGATAAATGGAACGAAGTGTAAATGAGATTGGGAGATTACATATTTATACCGCCCAATTGAATCCGATAATAGGCTGTTGTTTTGATGTAAGTTACATTGAATTATTGTACAGTCTAAATAAAGCCCTAGTATGAGGTAGAGTAAGGTATCTATATATCATTGATATACACAAACACGCACGCACACGACATGTGGTTGTCGAGTGGGAAAAGCCGATGTGGTCGGATCTTCCGGTGAGAACCAGGACCATTAAGCAAGTACTCTCCCTACGACTACCCGGTACTTGCTTAGATCAACGCCTGGCCCTTGTGCATGGCCTCTCTGACCTCGCGAATGATATCCTTTCTGTCATGCCGGCCCATCAAGACGATGCCCCGACCACGACGGTTCATGCGGCCCATACGGCCCAGTCGATGGACGAAATCGATCGTCGTGTGCGGGACATCGTAGAGTATGACATGACGCACGGCCATGGTATCGACGCCGCGAGATCCTAGATCCGTCGTCACGAGGACCTTGGTATCCGGCAGGTGTTTGGTGGGTCGTCGGCCGTCGTCAATGCCACTGGTGACGCCGACCTGCGAGCTGTCAAAAGGCACAAAGTCCTTGAACAATTTCTGTCGGCTCTTCTTGGACGATGCATCAGACGGCTTCTCGGATCCTTCGATCGGAGTAGTGGACGTAAAGCTGGACAGAACCTCGGCCTGTCGCTGCTCGGTGGTGTCGCGAGTCAGCGCGACGGCGTCAATGCCCTTGCTGGCGAGGAAGCGGGTTAGTTCTTCCGCTTTCTCGCGCTCGTTGACGAAGACGAGAAGGTGCTTGACTGTGTGGCGGGGGTTGAGGTCTTCGTGCACGGCTTTGCCGAGCGTCCAGATCACGTCGGCGCAGGCGAGGTCGCGAGAGCCGTTGTACGGTGCTCTGTCGATGTCGATGGCGCCGAGCTGGACGCGACGTGGGATGGTGTGCAATTTCGGCGTGACGATACGTTTGCACTGGGGGAAGCGGCGGTCGATGAAGCGGTCGAGAGAGTTGGGGATGGTGGCGGAGCAGAGAATGAGTTGTTTGAGAGAGGGAGTGGCTCGGTCGATGATGTCGCAGGTGGTCTCGCTGAAAGAGCGGTCGAAGAGCGAGTCGGCTTCGTCCATGACGAGGTACTGGATCCGGGAGAGGATGCCGGGTTCCTTTTTGGCGATGCTGGCGATCAAGTGCGGCGAAGAGACCACGATGTCGATGCCACCGGGGCTGAAGAGTCGGTTTCGAATCACCGTCGGGCTGTTGGAGGAGGAGATTCCGGCTGATTTGTACTTGACCGCGTGCCCGAGCGATTTGACCACTTTGGTGACTTGGGTGATCAGTTCAGACGAGGGGAGAAGGATGAGCGCTCGTGGCCGGCCCAGTGAAGGGTTTTTATGCTCTTCTGTCTCGGCGGGGTCTGCGTCAAAGACGAGGCGCTTTTCCCGGTCTTCCTTTTCTTTGGCTTGGTGGGCCTCCGTTTCTGCTTGCTCGATTTGGTCGAGCTCTTCTTGCTCCTTGACATGATGGATGAGCGGGAGGAGGTAGGCCATGGTCTTCCCCGATCCGGTTTCGGCAGCGAGGAGGAATGGGTCGTACTTTGGCGCGTCGTCTGCTTGCTTCTGTTTCTGGTATTCGCCCTTTTTGCTCAGGAGTGCTGGGATGGCCAGTTTCTGAATCGGCGTAGGCGTGTACTCAGTCAAATGTGACAGAACCTTTGTGTACACGGCGTCGACCACCGGCGGCATCAATCCCAACTCTTCAAAGGACTTGATCTGTTCCATCTTCAATTTCAGTTTATCGCGTTGGCTGTAGGACAAGGGAGCCAGGATCTGCTGCATCTTCAGAGCGTGGAAGGTAGGTCTCTCGTCCTTGTCAACCTTGCTCTTCTTGATGGCAACCGAAGTTGTTTCGCCATCCCCGTCGCTGGTCGCAGAAGGTTTGGCTCGTTCGGACCGCTTCTTGATTTCCGATCGAAGGGACATTCGCGTTCGGGAGGGTAATTGTCGTGGCACTCTCCTTTCTGGTATCCTTGCCAGAGTTTGGTTCATCCCAGCGAAGGGTCCAACATCATCTCGTTTCGCTGCTCTCCTTTCCGAGCCTGATCTGCTCACATCTTCAGTGAGAGTCATTCTTGAAGGTTTCCTGCGCTGTCGCATGGCCGAAGCCATGGTTCGTTGCGTCTGCCATTGCTGTACCGACGGCTTGAGAGTGGCAATCAAGGCTCTGAATTGGCAGGTCGGGCATACGACGGCTGAAGACGACATCGAAAGACCCTGATTCAGTTGTACACAAAGTCTAACAACATGCGCTGCTTGTCCGAATCTTTTTTGAAACTTTTGGGGATATCGAGCATCACGCTGCTTTGAGCATTTAATCTGCTGCCCTAAGAAAGCACCTACCTCGCGTGCCTCGCTACCTAGATCTAGTGACATCCACCACGCGAGCACGACCTCCACCCAACTTCTGTCACATCGTTCGTGAAAATCACAGCATGAGGCGCAAACGTGCTTCGTTCTCTGGACGTGTTTGAAGTTGAACTTTGTGATGGCCACTTTGAGCCTTGAGCTCAACGAAGGAAATGCCCGTGATGAGTTCGGGAGCACGAACCAACGACAACATTTTGCTGTAGAACCGTGAGTGCAAACGAGATGGAAGATGCAACGCTCCAGAATCACCCATATAACCACCGTCAAGCTGGCTCTGCCTCTCGTCCTCTTTCTTGCGGCCTCGATTGAGATACATACACCGGCTCAATTGAGGCTGATTGTTTGCCTCTACGGCCAGTCGCAAGGCAGTCCCGAGAGACATACAGCATCACCTCACTTATGTGATATCTGACTCGAAATCCTCGCGAGCGAACGCGGCTACAATCGAGTGTCGTTTTGTATCTTCATAAATAGGGGCGATTCCGCGCAGGATGTCGGCCTTTCTTTCCAGCACCAGACTGGTATACTTCAACGGAGACTTCCAAAGATACTGCGACGAACAAGATTCGAGAAATTGAACTTCGATCCAGACCATATCCTGCCATAGGTGAGAACTAGTCAAGCATAGCGAACTGCGAGCTGGTGCTGACCACTACAGTATTGTACAGCTCCAAATCAACGCTCGGACCGTGTGTTTTCAGCAAATGTGCACAAACATTGTCTATCAGTGGCAAGGATGCACACATTCAAAAAGCAAAGTGACCACCTGCAGCCGGTACCCGAGATGCACAACGATCAAACATACCCTACAGATGCGCGGTCGATGTGGCTGGTGTGTTAGGTATCGATGGCGCGCCCAACGGCGACGAAATCGCCCCGTCTTTGGCGAACGTGCTTTGCTTGTCAGGGCAATGAGCAACATTGCAGCCAGATGTGGTTTCAGCATGGCTGCATGACGTTCTGTGGGTTGAGAGCTCAATACACGACAGTGCAGTGAGAGCTGGGCAATTACAGCTGGAGTCCTAGGGTATAGTAGTTTGGGCTGAAATTATCAGGGGAAATGATGGTTACATATCGAAATCAGCTTGAGACACACAGTCATCACACTACTTTCTTTACTCCAGTTCAAACAGATCTGAATTTCCGCCGGGATCCAAAATCTGCGCTTACCCTGCATATTAGGTTCACTCCGAACACTCGGGCGCTTTTTCGAGGCATGCAAACGAATATCATACCGACTGTGCAGCCATGGACGAATGGGTCGAAGCCTGTCGGACAGTGGTCGACAAGAGGGCTGTCAGGAAGGCATGAGTACATTTCGAACGACTCGACTGCCGCATGGAACTTCTCAGCCAATATTGCTGGGAGCAAACGCATGTGTGGAGGGATGTTGATTCATGCCTTCTCCAGAAAGCGGGATCACTTCCATGTTCCAAGTTGTCAGTGGGTGACGCTTGAGCACACCTACAATGCCCCAGCAAGCTCCAACTTGGTGCTGATATTGAGCAGGGTATCTACTTTTCATGGTTCACTGGTTGGGTGGAAAGTCGATGCCGCGAACTTTCCGTGCCTGAGAATCTCTCAAGGCCAATGCCTTTGTCGCTGGAGACATTGGTGGTGCCTTAGATATGAATGCAATTTTCCTCTTTGCGAACCTCGTGGCCATGGTTCGATGCACAATAACAAAGGTTCTGACACAACTTGACTGTATGATCTGTGTGCATCTCTCGGCTGATACAGTCTTCTCCGTATCAAGTCTGTGGGGCTATTACTCATGTCACTACGCCGGCTACCACGTTGCAAGCGACGCCTGTATCTGCTACCTTTGTCAACCCCTATATGGCGCAGTGACCCGACTGACCAGCAGAATTGTATCGTGGGATACTCACGTTTTGGCCTCCACTGACTGCGACTGCTGTCACTGTTACATGAAGAGTCAATGCACAGGGCCCCAATTTCCTTGCATACGAGGTGTTCCTGATATCGTCAGAGCCCATTGCAGGATACACATCGGTACGAGTGATGGTGCAGCTTGTATTACTGTATATCTTCATATCTAATGTACAACGTCGTAACATGATCAGGAGCATTTTGTAAATCTGCAAGCTTCACGGTCTCGTTCAAAAAAAAAGGAATATCACTGGTGCATGAAGGCAATACTAGGTTGTTCTCTATCTACCAGGTACCCCGATCATATGCAAGCTGAGGTCTGGAAAGCGACAAAAAAAACAGGAGGTCTCCAGCTATCCCAGCAAGTGCTGGGGGGTTCATGATTAAGCCCGGGATCGAACCGGGGACCTTGTCGGATTGAAGTGCTCACAATTATGTGAACGACACGTGATAACCACTACACCACTCAACCATGAGTTTCTAATCGAAATTTGCTGGTTCAAATACAAGTCTCTCGAATTATTTTTGGTGGAGATCCGGTCAACTGGGGCCGAAAATCCTCCCAATCGAGGCAACTTGGTCAGTTTCGATGCCCAGATGATCCCTGGAAGGCGCCCATAACAAGGGCTGGTGGGCCGATCACAGGTGCCTAAAAAAGCTTGTCAGTCATTGTCATAATCCTCGCCTCACTTTTCGAAAAGACTCATACTTTGACACCTCACTTGCACGACTATCATCTCCCGACTGCCTCCCATTCAGCCTGTATTACACATGGCTACAGATCTGAAAGACCTCGCAACGCCCGCGAAATGCACAGCAGACTTCTGCCTCATTCCTTTAGGGACACCGACAGCTTCCGTGTCAGCACAGATAGCTGATGTTCAGCGATTGATGAAGAAAAGTGGGTTGAAATATTCCATGCATTCAGCAGGGACTACTGTTGGTAAGCCTCACTTGTGTTCTTCATACTTTTTGTGGACTCTTTGTTGTTGTGGGTGTGTTTGGAGTGAAGTTTCGGATCTTTGCTATGTCGTGAAGCAAGACAGTGACATATTACCAAACCCGGGGTCTCCTCGTGGTCGTCTGGAGCAGCACCGGGAAAGCTGTCCTGGTGTGAACTGGATTTTGCACTCTTGGTCACGTACACTCGGAGGGCAGAGGACGACTTGAAGTGTACAACTAGAGCAGAGCAGAGCCAGAGCAGCATTCCTATCACATCTAGTGGTGGTCTGTGTTATACTACTAACTTATGCCTCTCCTCACATTGTTCAGATGGCTTGCCGCGCGCCGGCCAACGCCACCGTACTGCATGCACGGTCTGATGCTGATGGTTTGTCCTTCACTTGCATTCAGGGCTAACACTTTCTCTTGTGACAGAGGGATCTTGGGATGACGTGACTCGTCTGATCGGCCAGGCTCATACTATCTTACACGAGAAGGGCATTGTACGGATTCAGACCGATATCCGCATTGGCAGTCGAACGGACAAGGCTCAAACTATGGAAGACAAGGTCGCAGCTGTGGAGAAGTTGCTCTCGAGTGACACATGAGCCCTTGCCGTCAACTGGTCTAGGGCAAGATATAATAGGTCACGGTCTCAGGTTTAGGAAAGGCTGAACAGTGATCAGAGGATGAGAGACGATGATCTGTTCATCATGTACCATTTTATTCATCTTCGGACTGGTGTACTTCACAAGACGAGCTTGTAACAGAATAAATGGCACCGTTTGAGATGGGGCGCCGGATTTTCTCAGATTGAAGATGTCTGTGATCAAGGCTGGTGCAATCGTGTTGCAAAGGTCGGGCTTGAAGTTAACATATTGATTGTGCCAGCCGCAAAATAGTTGGATATTGCCCTGTGATGGACATTCTTCCGTTAGCACGTTTACGCTTTCTGTCCTGTAGGCCAGGCAATATCGCTGCATTTCACAAAGACGAAAGAGGAACAGGTCTTGAGCTCTTCAGCTGGGATGATCATCGAGTCCACCACTCCACTTCAGCCACATAAACAGCATCACAGCCACCCAACTGTGGCTGAGCAGGCTGTTGACGTTGCAAGAATCCTCCCACCATTCATTCAGCACTACGAAGCCCAACCTGGTGACAATGCTCTTTCTATTGGAGAACAATGCCCCTGGCTTTACGTGCTTGCCGCCCGCCGCTCCGACAAGTCTTGGGCGATTGAGACAATAAGTCTCAGAGAGATCCTTTCATGAGCCTTTGTCTATTGATGCAGAGTGTGTCTTTGTTGACCGCTCCAGTTCCAGCCATGCTATTTTTGTGAATACTAACGCCGGACGAACAGCCCGTTTTGTTAGGACTCGCATTCAATCTAAACCTCTTCGCAGTCATTCAAGCATCACCGAGAACAATTACGTTTCTCGACACCTACCGTCTCACGAAACCCCGAAAGTCATTCTACTGCTAGCCAACCATGGCGGCAATCCACCAAACCATAGCAATTGTCGACAAGTCGAACAGAGTTGTCAGTACGACGAAGCAACTGAAAAATGTGTTCAAGGAAGCCAAGTTGGCTTACCTTGAGCGGAAAGCTGAGATTGTGGCAGAGAGAAGAGCAAGGGAAGACAGAGAGTTGAGAAAGGCGATGAAGGCAGTAACCTTAGCTGAAGAGGCTCGATCAGAAACATCCCGGGGAGCTGGAAACCGAAACAGTCTTAGGGGAGGGCATGACCCGGACCGGCGCAGGGCGTTGGCGGGAGGATATCACCACTCTTCAGAATCAGTAAGAGGGACAGGGCACACGCACACAGATCTTCCGCCATATGAGACTCCAGTACCAGTGGAAACTGCGCCTGCTCCTGTCGGCCTCGCTGAGTTCAACGACGAGCTTTATGGCAGGCATCGTTCTGCGCCAATGCCATCCACAGGGCACGATCTTGTTCGTCGTACCACCGATCTCCCGTTGCAACAGACTCACTCACATCGTCCGCCGCCTGTGAGATCCCATTCTGCATCAGAAGTCGACGACCACATCGATATGGATCTGGCCTATGGGGAATTCCACCCAGAATCACTTATGCTAGATCCGAAGGTGGAGCAAAACTTGCAAAAGCAAGAAATGTCCAGCCTTGTCACAAAATGCAAGATTATCATGGACGAGGCCAACTGTGCACAGCACAGTGTCAGAGCAATAATCGCCCATCTCCAGAAGAATCCGGATGCCATGGCAGCCGTTGCTCTGACGCTGGCTGAGATCAGCAACCTAGCAACAAAGATGGCACCTGGCGCTTTAGTAGCTTTCAAGACCGGAGCCCCTGCTGTCTTTGCCATACTCGCAGCGCCAGAGTTCCTGATTGCTGTCGGTGTCGGTGTCGGGATTACTGTCGTGATGTTCGGTGGGTACAAGATCATCAAGAAAATCCGAGCAAGGGTCGGCAACAAAGAGGACGATGTCGTGGATGAGATGATCGATGTCCATGAACTCGACCGTATCGAGCATTGGAGACGTGGCATTGCAGATGCCGAGACTGCCAGCGTTGCCCCCAGTGTTGCCACCAGCGTCGAGGGTGAATACATCACGCCCATGGCTGCTCGCAGCATGGGGCATCTGCCCGCGCAGAGGGACCGGAGTGAGGGCGGCCATCAAGAGAAGTCACGAGAAGAAAGGAAGAAGAAGAAACACAGACGCGTTGAGCAACTTGAGGACGACCCAGGGCGCACCGTCGTGGGTAGTGAAAGTTCTTCCAAATCCCGAGGGAGTAAATCAAGCAAACGAGAGAAGGTCTTGGTGAAGGTCAAGAAGCCGAGTCCACTGCGCAGGATCTTCAGCAGCAAGGATACGGACTCCTCCTCAAGACGGTGATGTTGGTTCCGAGGAAGCATGGTATAATGTTGTCATAGCTGTATGTATTTGGGCGTGGCGCACGGTATGTACGGGAGGAATAGTCACGAGTCACGAGATGATGAGATATGGAAATGCACAAACAACACTTTGTATAGTTCGCAGTTCCTCTTGAGCAGAGTGTTTCGTGTACTTTGTAGACTATCGGTAGTATCGAAGAACTCGTCACCTCTTAACAAGTCACGTGGTTTGCGGCGAAATTTACTAGTCGATCTTCCGGATCATTTTGTTCTTCAACTCGGTCGCAGTCTCGTCGACTTGCATATTTGTAAACTGTCTCTTTTAATCCACTATCTTTGAGCGCTGTTCTATTTCGCCTTCGGCGCTCATCGAACTCCTTTCGCCCGCCTTGGAAATCTCATCCTCCTCAAATAGTCGACAGAACTTTCGAGTCGGACCCTTGCCTGCGTATCGCCGCAAAAGATTTCTGCACGGCTCCGACTCGATACGCAGGAGGTCAGTCGCAATCGCAAGGCCCTGATACCTGCCGAAAGCCCTCGTATATAATCTCTTGCCACGATGGATCATTCTCGAGATCCTTGTCCTTGGGTCGCCCTATCCGACTTTGGTGGTGCATTCTCGATGGGTGCTTTGGGAGGTAAGCATTTGGGATGACATGACGTCCAAGTCACTCTAACGGGATCTTAGGCACACTATGGCACGGTATTAAAGGATTTAGAAACTCTCCATACGGTGAAAGACGGATAGGCATGATCACAGCCATCAAAGCACGAGCACCAGTTACAGGCGGCAACTTCGGTGTTTGGGGTGGTATGTTCAGCACGTTCGACTGCGCAGTCAAGGGAATCAGAAAGAAGGAGGATCCTTACAATTCGATCATTGCCGGGTTCTTCACAGGCGGTGCTCTCGCCATAAGAGGAGGCTACAAGGCAGCAAGAAACGGAGCCATTATGTGTGCGATCTTCTTAGCAGTTATCGAGGGAGTTGGAATCGGTATCCAGCGGTTAATGGCCGAAAACACACGACTCGATGTAAGTTCACCGCATCTGCAGGCACGGCTGAAAAACTGACATGACCAGCTTCCTCCTCCTGGAGCACCAGAATCTGGACGTGTGGCAGCGTGACTGGAAATGGCTACCACTCCACATTTCATCTAGAGTTCTTTTGGATTCTTTCTCGAACGACACAGCTTTACTCGTTTCTCTACTCCTCGACGTCTCAACTTCTCTTCATGTTGAAAGGGTTTCTGTGCATAGCGGGCGTACGGACATACAGGTTCAATGAAGATTCGACTCGGGTCGATCAACAGGGCGAAGAGGCCTTGCAGGATGGTTGCAGATGCTCGGTGGTCAGCGAAAACCAGCAGCACCATGAGACAGTGCTGTCAGGTTGTACTTGAAGTGAGAGGTACTCAGTTTCACGTACGATGCTGTAATATATGTATGATGATAGAGGGTTTATATCCGGAGGCTATTCGAATCAATACGGTTTCAGTCGCTGGCTATTCCATTACCGTTCCCTGTCAGTCATCTTCCAGCTGGATATTGTAGAAATACGGCTCTTTGGCATAGAGCCCTACTAATCCATAAGCTTCGCCTCTATTGGGTATACTTACTATAACATAAGAGAATGTGCTTTTTGATGAGTCCTAAGGATGTATTCTGGGCCAGAGTCGTCGTATCTCTTTGTGAGATAAAAGATCATGGAATAGGCGGACTCTAGAGACAGCCTTGCGGAGTGACCAGGCTGTGAGTAATATATATTTGTGACGCGGAAGCCTGTCGATCCTCCGCAGTCGTAACCCGCAATCGCCTTGTCAAACATCCATTGAATGCCCTTAGCAATAATTCTCAGCTGCCATCTTATTCTTCATCTGAAGGCATCCTTAGGTCGCAGGCGCTGTTGATTACTTGCTCTTTTCTCTTATTTAGCGTCCTCATCCTGCTGTCATGCACTATGCTAAGCACGTCTCCAGAAGCACGAGTCTCGACGATTCGAGTCCTAATGCGCCCGACAAACAATACAAAGTCAAGGCCGGAGACGTTGGTTTCGAAGTTCCAGAACACATCCTGCCCGATATAATACCACTTCACGATGCCAGACTAGACTACTTCAATATTCATACTCAGCGCGACCGTCGACTTCGCCTTTTAATTCGGCGCTTCACCAACCAGATCCAGTATGGCTGCAAGAACGCCAATTGCACAACACCCACCTGCCTGAGTTATAGGAAGAGAAACAGTACTGCACCATTGCGGAAATATACAGAACTGAGTGCGCGGACTCTGGCCTGCCAACTCCTCGAAGACTTTTCAAGAGGTGGAAAGGAGCCTCTCGCTGAACTCTGTTCAAACGAGCCGGTTGTACCGTGGTATGAGGACCCGGCTGTTGCTAAGAGGAGACGTACCAGCCTCGATAAGACAGCGCATCTACAATATGGACATGGCGCCTTTCCGAAAGGCCAGGCTTCTGTGCGGTGGGCGAGGGAACCCTCGCAACAGTCGCCAGGCGCAGAACAGGTGCGCCGAAAACTTGGTCATGATGGTATTATTCAGGCAGGCAGGGGTCTGCGGACCATGGACACTTCAAAAGGTTCTAAAGAATTTGCCAAAGAGGTGGTCGACCTTCTGAATACTTCGCTTGCCTCCCAGGGACACCATGAAGAGCGATCTGAAGAGAATCCGCGGAGCATGAGTGTCGGTACGGTGTCGCCTACAGCGTTCCAGTCGCTAGAGCCGGCCAAGCCAAAAGACCTGGCTTCTTTCACCCAGAATATATTCGACCTACTGCCGCTTCGACTACTTAGTTGGCTACCCCCGAGAAGCAATAATTCAATATCTGGGTCCAAGAGCTCTAGTCCTGCTCCTGAAAAGGTCGAGCACCAGACCTCTACTGATCTCACGAATTCGGACGCTGAAGTACAGACTTCTGACGACCTTAAGGATTCTGGGAACGAATCTCCAAGAACAGACCCGATTGTCACATCCGGCAAGGACGAACAGGAGGTAAAGGCACCGGAATACCAACACGAAGAAGATTTGTGCTCCCGGGGATACACCCTTCGGACATTGACCTGGGACTCCCTCGTATGGCTACGCTCCGTGGATAGAGTAGGGACGTCGAGCACGTACAAGAAGAGAATTCTGTCTTTTCTAAAGCAGAGTTTTTCATACTGTCTCAGCGATCCTCAACGCCTCATCAACACAGTCAAGGATCTTCAAGTCGACTATTCGGGCCCCTACGCCGAGGACGACTCGGATGATGGAGATGCACCTGTGACTTTCTCCTCGACTGGCGTCTCATACTCTCCGCCTAGAGTGCTGACGAGAACCAAACTGGACATTGACGGGCTTCTGTCAAGTCTTGCCTTTCTTGATAATTTTGAAGAGCGCGACTTGGTTCTAAATTGCATCTTCACAGCACTGCAGCATTCCTATTGCCTACCACAGAGACTGCAAATCCAGGCAGCTGGCAAGCGTAGCCGGTCTGCTAGTGGAAGTGGTGAGAGAGCGTTGGCTAAGAGCCAAGAAGTCCCTAACACGAAAGACGGCCACACGTTGGACGACGCCACATCTCAAGGACAAGGCGAGTCGCTCCTGCCCATTAGCGATCCTCAGGTTGCCGAATTGTGCCTTATTGCACTTATGTCTGTTGCTTCAATAGCCTTCAATGGCCGATACGGTCAATTCTGGGGGAACAAAGCGCCATTTGATCGGTTTGCGACCCTAAGAAACAGTGGCCTTGCCCACTCACGTTGGTCTGAGAACAACGACTCCGAGCAGCTCAGGCGAGAGACGTTACGCTTCATCAATACCATGATCAAGGCCATTGATGTTTGTGATGATTGGTCAGTACTCCGGCTTCTCTATGCTATTACAGATGTGATTAGCCATCGTCTGCTTGTAGCCAAATGGTCGGCCGCCATGCCACCCGCCGGTCTGACAAGATCGCACAAGAAGAACGTGGTCGACTTACTGGTACGACGCCTCGACAGGGATACACTGAGAGGGTGGGACTCCCTGGACAAGAACTCAAGCTGGATGGGGACAGCTATTGTTGAGCTTTTGAGAACGGTCATGCTCAAGGCTTGGGATCACCGACCTATCATTCAGCGAAGTGGCTCAGTTGGAGGCGCGCTTGAGTTGTTGGCCGGTATATACCGAGAGAGGAAGGACCTGAATCTGGATTCTAACCTATTTCACATGCCATTCATCGCCGACGTCTTTGACGAGATGTCTATGCCTCACGAATGGCTGACCTTCCGCGCAGACACTCGGCAGATGCATCTCTTGTCATTCTCGTTCCTCTTTGAGCCTGCCACATTGGTCAGATATTTCAGAGCGATCAACTTTGACATGATGCGAAAGTCATATGAAAGTGCTACGCTTGTGTATGGTGATGCACGACAGTATTTGTGGGCCCCCAAAATTCCGGTGTATGGACAGAAAGAAGTACTGGCTCAGATACGACCACTTATGGCCAAGTACTTCGTCCTCACCATTCGAAGAGACAACGTACTGAATGACGCGATCAGCCAGATTTGGCGTCGACAACGGATGGAGTTGATGCGACCGTTACGTGTGCGACTTGGAAAGGACGAGGGCGAGGATGGCGTGGACTATGGTGGCGTACAACAAGAATTCTTCCGAGTCGTTTTCGCCGAAGCCTTCGACCCCAACTATGGCATGTTCATCGTCGATGGTGCGACAAGAATGGCCTGGTTTCAGCCTGGCTCGTTTGAGCCTCTTTACAGGTTTGAGGCCTTGGGAATCCTGATGTCTATAGCCATCTACAATGGCATCACGCTGCCGATCACGTTTCCACTGGCATTCTATCGCAAGCTACTGGGCCTGAAAGTGAAGAAGTTGGATCACATTGTCGATGGCTGGCCTGACTTGACCAGAGGCTTGAAATCCTTACTCGAATGGTCCGAGGGCGATGTTGGCGAGGTGATTGCCAGGACGTACGAATTTAGCTACGAACTCTGTGGCAACACTGTCAGCGTCGACATGCAGAAGATTGGTCGTGACGACGTATGGCCACCAGTAAAGCCGCGGAGCAGCAGGAAAGGCAAAGAAAAGTCCAAGTCGACCTCATTCGAACTACCCATTGAACCGTCGCTCACCCCACCAATCCAGCCATCACCGGATCTACAACCGAGCATTACTCCTATGCGTCGAAAATCCTCACTCGAAATCAAAGGCATCTCCACCCCCTCAAGCATCGATAGCGATCTGCTCGAAGAAGCCGCTTTGGTCACTAACGCCAATCGAGAACAGTACGTGAAAGACTACATTCTGTGGTTGACCCACAAATCAATCCAACCACAGTATGAAGCTTTCGCTAAGGGCTTCTATACATGTCTGGACCGAACCGCGTTGTCGATCTTCACGCCCGAAGCACTCAAGGCAGTGATTGAGGGCCATCCAGAAATCGACATTGACGAGCTCGAACGCACAGTCACGTACGAAGGCTATGAACGGAACTCGGACTTTATTGGTGATTTCTGGCACGTCGTGCGAAGTTTCAGCCCTGAGCAGCATCGGCAACTGTTGGAATTTGTCACGGCAAGCGATCGCGTGCCGGTGAATGGGTTGAGCAGCGTGCAGTTTGTTGTGCAGAGGAATGGGGACGATGATGATACGAGACTGCCAAGTAGTAGTACTTGTTATGGGAGGTTGTTGTTGCCAATGTACTCGAGCCGAGAGGTCATGAAGGAGAAGCTGGGACGGGCGATTGAAAATTCGGTGGGCTTTGGGACATTGTAATCTAGTTGCCTAGGTAGTCACATCGTGCCCAGCATCCGAGCGGTATGCCTTGAGGTGATTGATAGATGACAGTATTATTTGGGCGATGCGACATGGGAATGCCAGAATTGTCATGGAAGTTTAGCCGAGATACGGAGTCTCCGTATTACAGCAGCCATTTCTTGGTATATGGAACCTGTTTTCGTAAGCATACTGCTCACGGCCATGCATGTTATGTCGACGTCATCTGAGACTTTGAGACATTCCTTTCAAGTTGAGGTGAAGAGTATTGCCCATCCTGAGAGGAGAATCCTCGCGTTGCTATGCGACCACCGTTGTGAGTGGTATTAACCAGCCCCTTACTTGGGACATTCAGCCTCACGGATTCTGTTACATACTTAGGGACTGTTGGTATTTCGAAGGATAGGAATTTTGTAGCAACGCCCCCTTGTCTACCATGCTGCTCGAAAAGATATATCTGGCCACTGGCTCCGAAACAGAGAGACAACGAATGCGGATCACCCTCTCAATCTTCGTGGGTTTTGGCGGACTCGAGGTACGCCCCCCCCAGAGTCTGCCACTAAGTAATCAACTTCTTTTGTTTGAAAGCAGCACATGATGTCGAGCTCCTCGGAATGGGTAGGTGGGATTCAAGGGAACTTTCCTTTGCATAAGGCGGTGGTCGACGGTAAGGATATTGGCGCAGTACTTATGGCGTGTCGAAGAATACGTACTAATTGACCCCCCTATTTACCCAGTCATGCCCAAAGGAACGCGAGTCGTTTCGGCTGAGAGTTGCGGCGTGTCCGCTTGGACGAAGACGGCAAAGGTGTCAGTCATTCTGCAGGGCGGCAGTCGAAAGAGATTTTTCCTGAAGGTGAGCCCTTTTTTCAGCCCACCGTTTACACCTTGAAGTAGCAATTCACTGAAAAGGCACGCGCACCAAGCAGTGTGCATCAGGCAAGGGTGCCCGTGCCTTGGCCGAGGGCGAATTCCATTCAGCCTCTGCCATCAACACCGTGGTGACGGGATTAGTACCACAAGCCATTGGATGGGGCGAATACCACCATGCCGGGGATTCTTCACCACACGTCTTCTTCTTTCTGGGCGACTTTCACGACATGGAGAGTAGTCTTTCCACGGCTGCTGCTCCAGACCCCATCGCTTTCGCGCAACAGATTGCGCAAATGCATGGGAAGGGCACGTCTCCGAACGGCATGTTTGGGTTCCATGTGCCAACGGTCATCGGCATCATGGAGCGTACAGTGACCTGGGAAAAGAGCTGGGCGGAATCGTTCACCCATCAGCTCAAAGATGTCATCAAATACGACAACGACACCAACGGACCCTGGCCCGAGTACGACGCCGCCTGCAGGCAATTAATTGACGTTGTCATCCCACGGCTCCTGGGTGCTTTGCAAGCCGATGGCCGCGAGATCCGTCCCGCACTGGTCCATGGAGATCTGTGGGAACAGAACGTCGGTACGGACATGGCGACGGGCCAGACGGTCGTCTTCGACCCCGGCTGCACGTACGCGCATAATGAGATGGAGTTCGGCACATGGAGATGCTCCTGGGCGTTCTACTTCAACTCGCCCGTCTACATGCGCGCCTATCAACGACACATCGAACCGTCGGAACCCGTCGAAGAATGGGACGACCGCAATCGTCTGTACAGCATCCATCCCTACCTAACCGACTCCGCGGGTCATCCTGGAAGTCCCTCGCGGCAGATGTGGGTTTTGTTTTTTGGGCCCTCCCTTTTTCCTCGACCGGGTCGTGTGGTAAAGAGAGAATCATTGCTAACGGAAAGTTTCCTTTTTCTTAGTGCCTACAACGATATGCTATGTCTGTGTGAGAAGTATGGGCCTCTGGACAGCCTCGAAAAGTACGATAGTGAGAAGGATGTCAGCGTTACGGGCACTCACATTCCCCACGCCATGAAGCAGCTCCAGTGAATGAGCCCCAGCACGCCAACCCTTTTGATAGTATCACGGATGTGTTGGAGATAGACTCACGCCGATTGTGAAAAGCAGCCCCTGACATGACAGCTGGGGCGTGGCAAAAGGTGAAGAAGGACGAAGGTTCAAAAGGCGCACACGATTGATTCAATAGCCATTAAAATCAAGGGAACATTCACTCTTCATGTTCACATACTAGTATTTGAATGTTTCATTGGTAGTATTCCGTACGAGTTTATACACCTACTTCCATCATATCATGGACATAGAGCCGAGCCATCTGGGAAAAGAAACAGAAACCGAAGAATAAAGGACTGCATGCAAGAGCAAGTCTGCAAGTCTGTTTCCGAAGCCATGAAGCACCAGGCGTGTGGCCCAACTCATAATTACCACCATCAGCAGAACAGAAGAAGGAAAATCATGGGCCAAATCACATCACTGCCGCTATCCGCTCCCAACCACCATTATCGAATTCAATAAATCGGGCGTCCTTCATCCCATCGTCTCACCTCCAGATTCGACCGATCCGGCGTACCTTCAAGACTCCTCTCTGCCCTGCTGCCACCACCTTCAATCAACCCTCCCGACCGTCGACCTTCCAAGGCCGGCGCCAGATCCACGGGGCCAATCCACTCCCACACCCTCGACCATTCTCCCGTCTTCCCGCCTTCCCTCGTGGCGGCGCGCACATTCGAATTCGTCTCGACGATCTTGCGCACGTTCTGCCACACTCTCTCCCGCTCACTCGCGCTGAATACATGTCTTAGCACATCATCCCGGAGCTGGCCAACACTGATAAACGGCTCGGCCGAGCGCCCGTCCTGGTTCAGTGCCGCCTGCGTGGCCAGTCGGTCCAGTGTCGTTGCCACCAGGCCTGGGATCTGCGCTGTCGCCTGCTTGTACGCGACCAATTTATACCGCCCGTACGCCATAGATGATAGCACCAAAATCAGAATTCCAATAGGGATTCGATTTTGCGAAAGCGTCCGGACCAGCGATCGTCGGACGGCGCATCCGAAGGGGAGTCGGGCGAGGGATGTGCTTGAGAGGACGAGTCGGCCAGATCTGGAATGGTGGAAACAGGGACACTTGGTCAGTCAGCGATTCGCAAAGGCGGCAGACAACTGATTGAAAACTTGATGGTGTGGGAAAGGGGAGCAAGACAAGACGAAAGGCGAAGAAACTTACTTATCGTGGGTGACTTCGACTTCTTCGCGGCCCATGATATCGCCCAGTGCGCCGCGCCACAGATCTTCGAATTCATCTTCTGTCATGCCCTTTCTTCTGAGCTTCGACACTGACTTCTTGAGATCTTCATCGCTGACTTGCAATTTGGTCGACACAGTAGACTTCGCGACCGTCTTGACTTCCGCTGCAGCGGTAGACACTGCTTCTTCGGCCTTGGTAATCTTATCTCCGCATTCATACGCTGCTCTTCGTTCCCGGAGTTCTTCGACGGCTCTATCTGCCACGGCCTTGATTCTTCTCTCCTTCTCACTGTCTGGCTCGCATGTCGGAGGTAGCGGCAGCAGTCCGTTCATGCTCAATGGGTGAGGTTGGAGGACAAAGTCGGTCTCGCACTGAACATCCATATGGGGATAACAGATGGCATGTTGTGGACATGGTTCACAGGCTGGCTCCCAGTTCTGGTGTACCCAGGCAGGAATATGAGGGTTTTCTGCCAGCGACCAGTGAGGCTCTCCCACTCCGCAATAACCGACGTTGATTTTCTCGTGTCTGTACCAGCCCGCGAGCGCTGCCAGAACGGTGGTCATAATTGCCCAAGGCGCGGTCTTCGCAATTGTTCCCGCCGGCTTTTGCTTCTTCCGCCGCACGAGTGTTGACGGCCTGCTCTGTACAACTTGTCCATTCCTCTCATGTTCGGCTAGCTCGCGAGCAGCATCGGGTGTGAACTCTTCTGTCACTGGGACATTGTCTTCCGTCTCGTCTGAGGTGACCTTAGACAGCGGGAAAGAATAGCTTGATCGCGAAGGCTCGAATTCTTCCGACTTTATAGTTGGAGATCTTGTTTCTCTGCGCTTGGTAGGGCTCTTCTTCGTGCTCGTTGCGGCCAAGGACTTCCGCGATCGGGATGCAGATTTTCGACGGTCTGCACCAGAAGGGGGACTTGATCCGGATTGGAATGGGTTCTCGTCAGAGAATGGACTTGTTCCTGCTTCTAACGACTCGCGCTTCATCCGAGCATCGGGCTCATCGATTCCGACGGACGGTTCCAATATCGGCCGTGGCACACTCTTGCGCGATGTGCGAACGGTTCGTTCAATTTCTGGCTCAGTGTCGGACACTCGTGGGGTTCTGGTTGTGCTACGCCGACTCGGAGTCTTAGTCCGTCTAGTAGTTGAGGGTACGACGCTGCCAGGGTCGACTGATAAGTCTGCTTTGCTTTTCCTGCTACGCGGAGTCTTGGGTGGGGGCATCGTTTGCTTGTCTGCCTCCTCATCTCCATCGACGGTGGCTTCTTGACTGCTCGGAACATCCTGTATGCCTTTGCTCGTGCGCCGGACTCTGGCTTGCGCCTTGAGTAGTTTCTTCGCTTGCGGTCGAAGGTCTTGCTCCATCACTTCCAACAACTGGCCCTTCTTCGCTCCCGATGGGTATGGAATATCATGGGCGACGAGGATAGAGCGTATCTTTGGGACTGTCAGGGTGTTGGGATCAAATCCGGGCTGGAGATAGTAGAGTTCATCTTCTTCGGCCATGACGACGGCGGCCTGCGGTTGTTGCGCGGTCACCACTAAGGATCAGGGCGGCGTGCAGCACAAGTGATCAGGACAGAGTCCGCCAGGCGTAGAAGTAAGAAAAGAAGAAGAGGAAGAGCTTTGCGAAAGAGAACAAATTTCCTCTTCCTCTCAGCGTGCGAAAGTAAACAAAGGCGGAACTTAAGAGATGATGAACCCCACCTGGCTACTGGCGAATCACGGGGCGCTAACTTAGTCATGTGACCAGCAGCTATAGTTACGTCATCAATCGTGGCAAACTACTATCAAGGCAGCCACATCTAGGTAGGCAGCCACATGATTGAGAGACGATTTCAAGGCAGATCGCGTCTAGAACGTAGCGAGTGGCCAACTGTTGTTACGAGTTATCATGCAGAGCAGATGATCCATTGTTCAGTTACGAGTGCCAGACTCTATGCAGCCTTCCTCATCCATCATGTCTAGTTATCGTCATAAGTCCATAATAGAAATCCAACCCAATGCAAGTCGTCAGCACATGTTCATACAAGTGGTACCCTATGCTAGCGTAATGGCACAAAGCACCGGAAAATCCCAGGGGCTTATAGCCCAGTCAATGCAATAGAAAATATTTAAACCTCCCCCCAGGCGCCGCCACTCGCCAGAATACTTCCGCTGCCCACGCTGCCACCAAGATCCCAATAGTTCCGGCTAGAGCCGCTTCTGACCACAGAAGCTCTCCTGCTGCTTCGGACACTTTCGCTCGCACAGCTGCTGCCAGGCCGCCGAACACTCACTCGTGATTCCCGTCGTTGCCGCACAGGAGACCGATGAGCTCGGGCCACAAGAGGGTGATGTTGGCGTATGATGGCAGCACGGGTCGCAGCATCGTCCACTCCTTGCTGCGAAGCCTGTGGTAATTGAGCACCGGGCCGAGTGACAAATTTGTCCCTTAGATATCTGAAAACCATCTTCAAGTCCAGTTCTCGCTCCCAGTACTCTCGTTCGCGCCGAAGACTCATGTGCGAGTCAAGTGGTGAAGAAGTGGAGGCAGGATCTTCTTCGAAACCCCAACTCTCAGCATGAGCAGCGTCTCGCAAGGTTGGTGGGAAATTCGGACTCAACGTCGACGTTAATGTGGACTTGATCTGAGCCACGGGAGTGGAAGAGACGGCCGATTCTCGAGTTCTCGGCTGAGGCGTTGTTACAGGCATTCCAGCATAATCAGGGCTGCGGGAATAGGTAGTAAAGGCACCCGGATGTGGCGATATCTGATGTACGAATACCCCAAGCTCCCGTGCGATTCGGTGTAATAGTCTGTCTCTCCAGGTGTAGTCGTCCGCGCTCGGAACGTATGGCATCTGCTCCGGGATGGTCGGCAGAGTGCCACCTGAAGAGGGCATGTTCTCGACTTCTTCGGGGAGAGACTCTCCAAAAATGACTGAGAGGAGTGGCTCGTCAATGCCGATGACATCGCGGATAAACTTCCTGGTGATCCGTCTCCAGAACGGCTCGGGCTCCTCGACATCCTCTTCAGGCTTGGAAAGGTAGTCGCTTTGCTTTGGTGTTGACCCAAGCACGTCTTCATTGATTGAGGCCAGGGTCTCTTGATAACTCGATTGACGCGAGCCGCTTCGCAGCCGTCTCCGGGTCTCTCGTTCAACCTCCTCCATCAATGCTTCGCTTTGTTCCATGCGCCATCTCTCAATCCGCATTCTCTTTTCCTCGCTTGCTTGTAGTTCAATCTCATCAATTGTGTCAAGTCTCCTCTGTACACTGGAAGGTCGTCGATGCTGGCCATCATGCTTCCTCTTTGGATTATATGCTTCATGCTGCCATAGCTGTTCCAATACGGGTGGGCTTGAGGCAGGAAAGGTCCCCAGTCCATCATGGGTTGGCAGAACTGCACCTTGCGTCTGCTGAGAGACGGTGGGATACAGGGGTGGTTCTCTGAACGCATGCAGTCCGTCGTCAAGGCTGTCGAGCTCGCCATCTTCGGTAACTTCCTCGTCAAATACAGATGAATCTAGTCTTCCTGCTGTGTTGAGTGATACATCGCTGGTCCTTGAGAGACCGGCTGTCTGCGTTGTATGTGTTCGGGTTATGGTGGAATCGGCATTGGAAGGCGTGAAGAGGATCCATTCTTGTGAGTCTTCTACTGTCGCTCGTGGTTGTGCATGGTAGGATGACGACTCGTGTGATCGGGGTGTATTGACGACAATGGGACGAGGAGCGGCGGATTGTTGGAAGGCCATGGCCTCCAACCCGCAGAGGTACGGGCGGGTCGTGCTACGGAGAGCACGAGATAGAGTTGTGATATATCGTAGGCGTAGAGGATAGAGGAGGCCAGTAGTGTGGCTGGGGGTTCTTTGTCTTCTCTACTCTCTTTGTTGTCTCCTGTCGCGTATACCCAAGGTCCTGAGATTGCCCAGAGGTGGAGGCCTGCTCCGATGTAGGCAACACGAGGCAGTCAAGTATGGTAGGCTTGAAGGATAGTCACAAGATCTGGTGGGGATAATGGAGTCCAAAGTCTAATTACGGTAGGGGTACTCCGTAAGATCTAAGATCGATGAGATAGCTTAGAGAAATGGTTGATGCGACGAGCAGGAGAAAGAAAGCAAGCTGAATGAAGATGAATGAAGATGTTGGGCGCAAGACGTGAGTGACAGGAGTGAGTCTATGCGCTGGATGAAGGATGAATGGTTATGGGTGATATGGCCTCATAGTGACAGAATCATCATTCGATAAAGCAGCAGCGCAGGCTGAATTGGGGTGAGCAATGCCCTGAATAAGGGTGAATGGAACCTGACACACCTAGCAAACGTTGGGTCCTCGGGATGCAAAGCCGCATGGACGTCCGATACGTTCCATCTACCACAGTATGCAACTTACTAATAAGTAAGTGGAAGGCGAAGACGTGCTGCCATGACGCTGTGATGCGATTTCCGGTGAACGGAGCAAATCTCCTATCTCTATCTCCTAGACCCATCAGCGCCCTCGTCTATCACAGTACGGAGTTACTCCTGAATCATGCTTCAGCCCTTTAGGCCTCGATTTGGCCTCCCTTGCCTAGCATGCCCGGGGCACAGCCGCATTTCCTGACTAACCATTGTTCCAAACACGACACACCCTCACGGAAATCTTCACGCCTTTCGCCTCAATATCAGTCAGAACGTTGGGCCTTGACGTAGCAATGATCATTGAAGTTTTGTAATGGTTTACCGCTTTGATCTGATGTGGCTATTGTGGCAATGATATCGTCCAGACAGACTCAATATCCGACATATGACCTTATCTAGTCTGGTCAAGCATGATAGTCGAGTTCATTTCCGTTCCATATATTTATGAGGAACTGGTCTGAAAAACTTGGGCTCACAACACCACTCTTGGGATTGAGGTGAAACTCGTATTTCTCATTTGGAAAAATCAATGCAGACTCCGAGGACTGGCATCTACCATTCACTCATCTTCTCCGGATGCTAGCTGTTTTAAGTCGTGTGACCTAGAGATACATCATGCCACTTCATGCCTCTTCATGCCTTTCGCCCTTAGCAGCGCAAGTCTATGCCTCGCTAGCGACCTCGTAAGCACCAGGGAATCGCTTGATGTTCTGCTCGATCTTGCCTCTGCTGCGGTGGAATTGAACGTAGGCACCGTCCTGGAGGAGACGACCCTCCTGCTTCAGCTTGACGTACTCGTCGCGTCGGAGCGGTGTGAAACCCCAGTTCTTGCTGACAATGATCTTTTGGCGACCAGGAAACTTGTACATGGATCGTCGTAGAGCCTCAATTGCAGTAGCCCGGTGGGAGTCGCGAGTTCGGACCGACAACAGAATTTGACCAATGTTGACACGAGCAACGCTTCCTTGAGGCTTGCCCCAAGCACCTCTCATTCCAGTCTGAAGTCTATCGGCACCAGCGCAAGACAACATCTTGTTGATTCGGACGACGTGGTATGGGTGGGCTCGAACTCGCATGTGGAAACCTTCTTTACCAGCAATCTTGACGAGATACCTGTTTCATATGTTAGATTGTTATCTTCCCCCTTTTGATTGGCGATACGTACTTGTTGGCGCAAATACGGGCAGCCTCGAGCGCTTCGGAGCTCAGTTGTTCATATTCGTTGGAAACCATGTGCACGCAAAGTGGGAATTCGTCGACATTGGCGCGCTTTCGTCCCAGGTCGAAAATTCGGATCTTTGGGTCAGGGACACCGCGGTTAAATCTGTTTATTATTAATTAATTGCTTCAAACTCATTCTTTTATAGTTACGTGCCTGGATTTGGGATAAGGCTTGTTCTTGCAGTAGCGGTAGCATCTAGCTGGTCGTCGAGCCATCTTGATGAGAGTTGAGGTGTTGCGGGTGGAAAGGGTTGAAAATGAGGCGAGGATGAAGAAGTGGAAGTAGAGTCTTGTAGAGGTTGGAAAGTGCGGCTGGATTTCTAAGCGTCGCCAAGACTACGTCTGCGTTTCGCCACTCGATGAGTGCTCCGCAGTAGTATACAACAGCGCTCTGTGATTTCTAATCTGGCAGACTAAAGATCATCATGGACCCTACACCTTCTTTTTTTCTAAAAGTAAGGCACCAAGAGCTAGATTGGTCTAAAACGAGAAGTGACAGATGATTCGATACACAGCAAACAAAACTAAACCGGCCGTGACGATGGAAGCCGAAGAAGCCGCAGGAGCGCAAGCGGAACAAGTGGTAGAAATGGAAGCAGCAAGTCAAGCGGCAACAGCACAGGAAGTGCTGGCGATAAAAGAGGTTCCAGCGGAAGCTGATATCAATGATGAGATGCGATACACTAACGCTGGAACCGAACACTACCGAGGACGTAGATATCCTTGGTCAATATATATCGTCAGTACGGGAATTAGGTATTCAGGCGCGTAACATACTCGTGGAAGCTGCGTGTACTCTCACGCTGTCATGAATCAAGGTACCTTTGGTACCGAATACGATTCACCTGCTAGCATAAATGATTCACCTTAATGGTCCCGGTATGTTCATTGAATTCCCAGGTTCGTGTTCTGTCACACACACGGCCTTGATTTCATCTGCGCAAATTTGAAGAAACTCAGATCATTCACTGCACTACGGTCTCATGTGTAAAACGTGGAATCTGGCGCTAAGGTGCCATTCGACGACAAACAGCAGCAAGGACAATTTGTGTGGCAGAAGGGTCTCCTGTTCAATGCAATGCCAACTGCTGCTTTGACAATTCAAGCGGCAGCTGTTTTCGCGTCCCTAAACGATTTACCCATGACACCATAGTAAACGATCCGCAACTAAGGAGGCTGAAGTCGTAAGTCTCAGCACTACTATGAACACATGACTGAATGTCCTCTGACTGAGGCGGAGTGTGAGGAAGGCTGGTGAGATGGGGAATATTCGAGCTGAACGAAAAAGGTCTCTTCAGTATCAGTATGCGAAGCATTGCAATATGTGATGCCTGTGAGCGAGAAGACCACTGGTCTTTCCGTACAGCAAAGAGAAGGCTGTTGGCTTCTGCCAAAAGAAAATGGCTGTTCCTGCGAGCTCAAGTGATAAGAATATGCTGTTTTTGACCCTGGGTTAGCTAGCGAATAAAGGCTGAAGAAGAACCACTGCGTCCAGTCCGAGTATAGCAGAGAGGGATCAAGAGAAAATGTTGGGCAGGCGGGCTGTCTTTTATGCATGGGATAATGCAAACCCAGTCGAAGGGAGCACAGCGACGCTGACCAGTACTTGAACGATGAGCAAATGTTTTTTTGATCTGACCATGCTCATTCATTGACTAACTTCTATTCTGCCTTGATCCAGAGGCGCTGGCACAACACCATTTGGCAGTTTTGGAGCACTCTGATAACAGTCTCTACCGGGCGGCCAGCCATCCTCGACCATTACAGTGAGGGGTTTAAATGAAGACCATCGTCGCTGAATATGTGGCTCGCGTGCATTGAGATTGTCTAGGTTGCGGCAGCACCCAAGATATCAGAGTCACCGGCATCGAGGACAGCCATGGTAGAGCATCGGTAAAGCTTTCCGCAAGCAGTGCCCAATTCAATCTGAACGAAATCACGTATTAGCCATAATCCCTCCAAAGCCCGGGGAGAGCTTCTTCTCAGGGTCTGCTCTTGATTTTCACTCACGTTGTTTCCAGCGAAGTGGTGGACGTTTGTCTTGGACAGCATAGAGTAGTACTCGAGCTCGCTCTTGCGGAGAGGAGGAGTGTTGCCAGCAATGATGACCAACTTGGCCTTGCCGGATCGGAGGGTCTTGAGGGTCGACTTGTAACCGAGGGTGACTATTGAGCATGTCAGAACTGTCGTGAGAAAATGCAGTCGAGCAAAACCAACCTTTACCAGACTTCATCACAAGCGCCAGGCGCGAGTTGATGGAGTCGGTAGTCTTCTTCGCCTTCTTTGGTGCCATCGTTGCGCTGTACTACTGTTGATCAAGTAGAATTGGATTATTGAGTGCGCTCCGGCGGAATTGTTGGAGGGATGCAGAATGGAAGTTCTAGGACGGAAACCAATTCTTTCTGCGGGCACACAAAACCCGAAGCGAAATCTTGGCACCAGCGCCCATTCACGTGACTGGACTTCGTCCCTCGACTTGGTGAACTCGGGTGGGCTGAAGTGGCTGACCACGCCGGCCTTTTGTCGCTGTAACGATGCACGGAGCCTCATCAGCAAGGAGCATGGTCTGTCATCCTGTACCCGGAAATTTAATGATTGGCATGTGCCGATGCTCGCAATGCAGCCATGCTTGATGGATGTTTTGTCTTGAATCCATAACAGTAGCCCTACTCGTAAGATTGACCTTGCATTGCCTTCCCATGATCTCCAACTTCCCTGGAAGATCATCCCATTACTACACATTGAGGCGCAGGCTCGCTTCTTATTCCTGACCAATACTGGTATTCAAAGGATTCTTCAGCTCACACCTTCTATCTTGCTTGGGTCACTATTTATGAACATTACCATCCGACTGTACTGGCATTGACATTGAGTTCCATTCACATCATCTTCTCAGTCAAAGCGTCTTGTTGATTGCGATAACACCGATTACATCGATCAACAATGTCGGCTCCGAACCCCAGAATACCGTTATCCAACACTTCCAACTCTCCTTCGCAACGTCGTGGTCCGAACGAAAACAGTCCTAGTAGGCCAGGCTACTCCAGTTCTGTGCCTGCGACTACTGGCCAGGGTCTCGCGCGGACGCCTTCCCTCCGTCAACAACGACCACTACGTAAAGCGCCCACACGGACGAGCACAGCTTTTGCTTCCGCTGACGCCGAAGCGGACGACGAGGAAACCAAATCTGCAAATGCACAGTTGATCGCGGATCTCAAGGAGCAGGTCCACCGTGCTGAGCAGGCGTCGGAACAGTATAGAAGACAATTAGAAGGCATGCAACAACGCCTGGATGAAGCGACGGCGGAGCAGACGAGTGCTGAAGAGCGGGACTATCAGAGACAAACAGAGTTGGATCGGTTGAGAGCAGAAATCAAAGAACATGAGAGACAACACAGGGAGCTGAAAGTTACATACAACGAGGATAAAGAGACGTTCTTGCAAGAACGCGAGAGACAAGCCCGCAAAGAAGCTGAACTCCAAGCTGTCATCAGCCGGTTGAATGAGACGCTGCGCACCCGGAGCACCGAAAAGATCAACAACAGCCGATTTAGTACGAGCTTTTCAAAGTCGGGTGGTCAAGAAGGCGACGCAGCGGCCGAAAACGTCAATACAGGAACGCGGGCGCGCGACAGTACCGCACCGGATATGCTTCAAGCGTTACAAGAAAAAGACTCGACTATCGAAGCCCTCAAGTTTGACTTGGCCGAGGCGCAACTGCGGCTGGCAGAGCAAGAACACATGGGTGACGGTCGCCTCCAGTCGCTGGAAAAGGCAGTCATGGAGATCAAGATGCAAAATGCGCGACTTGTAGAAGAGAATGAGAGCTTTCAAATGCTCCTGAGCGAGAAGACGCTCAAGGGGGATTTCCTTCACGGCCATCACCATCAAGAAGACGTTGGTGGCATGAGTTCTCTTGCTGAAGAACTTGAATCAACCGAGGAAGCCGAGAAAACCGACTCGTTTAGAAAGCTGGAGGCGGAGTACAAAACGCTTGATGAGCAGAACAAGGCCCTCAATCTGTACATTGACAAGATCATCGGCCGCATGCTCCGACGTCCAGGCTTCGAACATATTTTCCAGGACACGGAAGAAGTCCCACCGACTCCTTCGAAGCGTGATCCTACTGACAAAGCACTCCCTGCTGTACCTGATCAACAGGCAGCGGCACCCGCCGCCGCTGCGGCTGTGAGCGGCTTCTTGCAGAGAGCCCGTTCTGTTGTGTCACGCCCCGGGGGCGGGGGCAGGCCACGACCAATGTCATACGCGCAGCCACCAGCACCCAGTGCAAACGAAAACCCCGACACTGCGCCCAGGATACCGCTTCACCGAGGACAACATCGTAGGGCGAGATCGGATCAAGCCGAGACTGATATGGCTGCGGCTGCAGTGGTCCAGCAGATGAACCGTGGGTCACCGATGCGGACAGCGTCCGGTAGTCCACTAAGTCCTGGTATCCGACCCCTCAGCCCCCCAATGTCGCAAGGACGAGGGTCGTATTTCCCACGCGCACCTTCTGGGTCAGGTCGTGGTGGTAGCTCCGCCAACAGTGTGACTAGTGAGCATAGCGAGGAGCAGAAATCAAATACGGATGGAAGCTCTACTGCAGCAGTGTCGGGAGGAGGACCTGTTCATCAGCAAGCCAGTATCCCAGGAGCCGTGATGAAGCAGAACCAGCTCCGACCACTGCGTTTGGTACAGTCGCAAAACGCAGAAGAAGAAGCTCAGAAGCGGGCAAACAGGGGCAGTTGGATGGGTTGGTTACGAGGAAGCACCCTGGAGGCTCAACAGCAACAGCATGAGTAATGTGGTCGTTGGGAGATTCTCCCATGTTTGAAGCTACGAACTGTCTAGATAGCGGCAATGACACGCCTGAACTTGGAATGTTCCTTTACTATGGTAGAAGCCAGACAGGCCTTGATGCTTTTACTTCAGTTTGATTTGTCGGCTTTCCACATCCGGGGCAGGGTTCTTATTGCATGCACGGTAGATCATACGAGTACTCGTACCCGTAGTACTTAATAACGAACTAATAGGCGTGGACGAGATAGGACAGTGACGGTGGTTGTACGAGTACCACGTACCCTGGAACTTCCATCACATCTTGAAGCTGGACGTGGCTGGAATGCATCTCCGGTTGTTCTTCCGTTTGATGACCAGATGACCAGATGACCATATCTGTTCAATGCCCACCACATCCAGAGGTCGACATCGGACCGCCTACCGATTGATCGCTTGGCCTCGTTGACTGATGCGCGAGTTCGGTGATTTCATTTGCCATTTAGGCGGCGCTGGTACCTGTAGTGACCTATTTGACGGGGATCAGCGGGCCATCTGCCACCGACTCCGAGCCTCGAAATTTCGCGAACCCCACGGGCAATAAATCATTCACTTTTCTTCAATCGAGTCATTTCTATCAAACCCACCCCGTTTGTATTCGCCTTTCCTATATGTCACTCTTTCTTTCCTATAGATTCCATTTTCTGTACCTGCACACCTAGAATTCGTCCTTACCCCTCACACCGTCGAGCACGATCCATCAGACTGCATCCATACCCCGCCATAACCATAAGATACTCATCGAAGACGACAACCACCATCACCACCACTTCAACGACGATGCCCTCCATACCACGAATCCACCTCGTCCGCCACGCCCAGGGCTTCCACAACTTGGGCTTTGAATTCCACTCGCTGCCGGACCCGAAGCTTACACCTCTCGGCGAGTCTCAATGTGCTACGCTGCAATCAACACACTTCCCACCGCCATCCCAGTCCAACATCTCCCTCGTCACGGCCTCCCCGCTCTCCCGCACCCTGCACACCGCATCCCTCACATTCTCCCCAGCCCTGAGTAACGGCAAATGCAAGCCTCTCATCCTGGCCATCCCCGACGCTCAAGAGACATCCGACTTCCCCTGCGACACGGGCAGCGACGTCGACGTCCTCAAGAACATCATCGCCGAGCAGAACTGGAAAGTCGACCTCTCGCTTGTCAAAGATGGCTGGAACGTGAAAACCTTGAACAACCGCTACTCTCCGTCCAGCCGAGCGATCCAGCGTCGCGCCCGAGACGCCCGGATCCTTCTCCGTCAAAAGGCACGCGAACTCGCAGAAGCCGGAGATGACGACGTCGAGATTGTGCTGGTCGCGCACGGCGGGTATCTGCACTACCTCACCGACGACTGGGAGGACTCGGACAAGCTGGCCGGCACGGGCTGGGAGAACTGCGAGTTCCGCACGTACAACTTCGAGCATGATTTCTTGTCCGACGGCGACGAGGAGGCGTATTTCTCCGAGACCATGGAGTCACGAAAGCGACGAGGCAAAGATCACCCGATGTTTGATCACGAGAAGCAGAAGGAGTTGTTCGAAATGTCGATGCAAGGGTGGGAGGACCAGGGTCTGCAGCGGGCGGATAGGCTTGGAGCAGAAGACGAGGCGAGTCAGACAGGTCAGGAGCCTGCCGCGAAGAACATGGACTTGGACAGGAAGACGGGCGAAGTTGAGGTCATGGCATAAAAAAACCTCTCACATGAAACGACTGTCTCGGACACTGATGAATCCCTGAACGTTGAGCATTATCACGGACAGGGCGATGAATCCTTGAACTGGGATAGATAAGTCATTCACTGGTGGGTGGGTGGGTGGGTGGGTGAGCATGTTTTAAGGTGAGTTTTGCGGTTGTCGTATCGAGTCCCCGAGGCAAGCGCGACACCATGCATACGACAACGATACTAGTAATGCATCGAATAGATGGCAATCAATGCTGGCTGCTGTTGCATCGGACTTGGTTAACAGTCCAGCCGTACTGCCTCCTTGGGGAGATTGGGTATCTTCAATTCATGAGCATATGTTATTGGCGTTTGCTGGAATGCATATAGCATGGCGACGGAGTGGACCAGCCATGAGAGTCCACGGAAAGATAAAACAGAATTATAGATGAATGTCTAGACTAGACTAGAGTAGACCAAGAGTAGACAAGACTCAGAACACAGGAAGAGCCTGGGCTAAGCATAGCATGGGATTTCGAAGAGTGCTTTAATAGATCTTTGATACTCCTATTCCCTATTCCCGACCCCTTCCTCGAGTTGGGTAACACCCTTTGAAAGGGACTTTGCCAGGAGTAGCAGCCTCTTGCTATAAAAAAACAATATATACTCCAGATGACAGAAAAAACCGTGTCATTGACTGACTGCTACCTGGTTAACTACCTTAACGGCGCCTCTTAACTCTAGTGAGATCCGTTGACGCCATTCGCTCCATTTGTGACGGGACGCTGCTGCTGCACAATGTCCATCTTGAGGACGGGGTCCATCCTCTTCTCCAGAGGGGTATTGGCCCAAAAGTCCTGGACATGTTTCATCAGTCTGTGATATGAGAGGCCCGACCCCGGCTGGATATGGCCGATGATGCCCGCCGTCGAGGACTCGACCCGCTGGGGCACGATCAGTGAGCGACCAACGACACATTCGAGCCCCTTGAGTCCGAAGCTCATTGCTTCGCGCGAGCCCGTCGGGATGCCGATGTCGTCCAGAAAAGCGATCTTCGTGTTGGGCATCCGCTCGCGCAGGTAGTTGATGATGTTGGGGTTGTAAGAACCCCCGCCGCCGAGATAGATCTCCTCGATCCCCTCCTTGGGGCCCCATCGCTCGTAGGCGTCTGCGAGAGCTTTGGCCGTGATTCGTGTGATGGTGGCGATGCAGTCTTCGGGAGTCGCGCCGTTGGCCAACATGCGCTCGCAGATCTCTTCGCCAATCGTGTCGCCGAAAGTCTCTCGGCCCGTCGTCTTGGGGATCTCGTGCACGAAATACGGTCCGGCCAATACTTCATCGACTATGGATTGGTCGACCTTGCCGGCCGCTCCCATCTTTCCGTCCTTGTCGTATTGCTGTTTTCCGTTGGTGAAATAACGGACGGCACTGGTTGCCCAATAGTTAGCCTCCTTGTTCTTTTTATGGTCTGCGGAGAAGGAGCTACACTTACGCATCGATGAAGACGTTGCCCGGGCCAGTATCAAAGTCGTAACCTAACCGGGGGTCGCCCTTGGGGAGCATCGTGATGTTGGCGATACCTCCGATGTTTTGGACTGCTCGGTTTTTGGTTGGATGAGTGGCACACAGACCGTCCCAAGCGACGAACAGGGGACAGCCTTGCCTTCCCAGGGCCATGTCGCTAACTCGGAAGTTTCCCAAGCTAGTAATTCCGGTCTTTGCAGCGATGATGGAAATTTCGGCCATGTCAAGATGTGCCCGTTGTTGATCTCCTTCGAACAGCTCAGGCAGGGGTAAATGCCAGATGGTCTGGCCCTGACCAGCAATCAGATCAACATCGTCTTGCAGACTGAAGCCCTGCTCCTTTGCAAATTGGATGATGGCATTGCCTGCGAATTCACCAAGTTGGATGTTGACGATCGAAATTTCCTCTGGAGTCGTCTTGTTTTCCTTGATGAGTCTCATGACTCTCTTTTTGAGGTCACCGTCGAATTCAACCTCGCCGGCGTGCAGTAGCTGCATCTTCAGTGGGCTGTCCGGGCTCTCTTGGGTGAAATGGATGTGAGCGATGTCGAGCCCGTCCATGGAAGTCCCGGCATTGGTGCCGATGACTTTCAGGCTCAACGGCCGGCCATTCCAGGGAGCGATAGCCATGGTTTGTGACAAAAGAAGACAGTACAAGAAAAGGGTATCAGATGCAGAAACAATTAAGACAAAGTCAGTCTGGTGAGGGAAATGCTGAAGCAGGAGGACTGCTCTTATAGTTGGGTGGGAAGAGTGTGACTCTCAGTCCTCCAAGACACGTTTTTTAATCGGACAACGAAAGACTCCCACGACTTGCTCGGCGGGTTCGGAATACCATCCTTGAGCGGTTGTCTGGCCGGATCAAGAGCGCTCTCCATACCGGCCATTGCAAGTCATATGGGCAATGATGGGGCATTGGCAAAGAAAGGAGCATTGGCGGTTTCGATGGGCAGCAAATCAGACCCACCGTTGTGGTTGCTGTCGCTCCGATGGGATATTACCCTGGAAGGCAGTCAATCCCGGCACGTAGCTTTCGCTAGAACCACGAATTTTCCTGCCCCGAGCGGAGAGGTAGCATGACCCCTGAGGAGTGCCCCAGCTTGTTCAGAGATTTCCTGACGTTCTCAGTGGGGGGAGGAGGGCGCTCGGAGGCCGTGCAATCCAATGAACAAGGGGAAGCTGGAGAACAATCTTCTACTCTTCTTCCAAAGTGCGAAAAGACAGAAAATTGATCCGGACACGATCTGCCGAGGAAGTTGTGTTTGACTTCACAGGACGTGGTATGATTGGCTGAAAGGCAAGAGCTAAACCCAATACGTCAAAATACATACCATGCCCGGCCTCCTCCTGGGTGTCTTCCCGATCTTTGGCCACACCGTCTCTCATGCATTCTCCTCCACTCTCCTCCCACTACTCATCTGCTGCATCTGCCATAATGATGATGATTATCACCATGCCGGCCATCCCGCTTCATCAAATGTACCCCGGTCTCCACATGACAAGTCCCCCTCATGTCGCCTGATAGTCCATGTCCGTAAAGGCTTTCCTTCCTGGGTAATTCTCCCTCACACCTTGCTTACCCGTCCTCGTGGTACGGGAAATATGGGGCTTTTGCATTTCTACACCACGACCTCGACTCCGGATGCCTTTGGCGAGCTTGTCTGCATACACTCTATATAAACCTGGATGCGCATCCTGGGACTCTGAATCTGCTTCTCTCGTCCTACATCCCAGTACTTTAGCAGTCTAGCTGCGCACTCTCATCGTCACGACGGAAAGAAAAAGACACCGCTCTCACGATGGGTCTCATTGATATGAAGTTCACCCCTTATACCTGCTCCATGAACTTGGAAGGTCTCAAACTCCAGTTCGCCATCGCAACCATCGCAACATGCGCCTTCTGGTTGTTCGGGTACGACATGTCGGTCATGGGAGGTGTCATCACAGAAGAACCTTTCCTCTCAGTCTTCCCCCAGACCAAGGATGCCACCATCCAAGGCCTTGTCATTGCTACGCTTGAGATCGGAGCCCTTTTGGGTGCTATCACCTGCATCTGGATGGGAGACAAATGGGGCCGCCGTGGAACTGTCTTTGTCGGCATGGCCTTCATGGTCGTTGGAGGTACACTCCAGGCATCTGCATGGTCTATCGCTCAGATGGTCATTGGTCGTCTCCTGTCTGGCATTGGTCTAGGTCTCCAGGTTGCCACTGTTCCAGCATGGCAGTCAGAGTGCGCCAAACCAAAATCAAGAGGTCGATGGGTCATGATTGAAGGTGGTCTGCAGACCTCCGGGGTCGCCTGCGGTCAATGGGTTGGCCTTGGCTTTTACTATGCCAGCGGCCAGATCCAATGGCGCATGCCCGTCGCAATCCAGTTGATTCCGGCCGCCATTGTCTTCTGTTTCATCATGTTTCTACCAGAGAGGTGAGCAACCCCCTAACACCTTCCACTGACAGAGCTGGCAAGCTAATACAAGCACAGTCCCCGCTGGCTCGTCAGCCACGGCAGGTTTGAAGAAGGCAAGATTGTTCTCGCGAAGCTCAGAGGCCTTCCCCTTGAGCACCCCGACCTGCTCTTCGAATACCAAAGCATCATGGCCAGCCACGAGGCGCAAAAGAATGTCGCCCCCTTCAGTTACAAGGAACTCTTCCAGAATGGCAAGACACAGACTTTCCGCCGCATGGCGCTTGGTGTCTTCATCAATGCTGCTCAACAATTGTCCGGCATCAACATGGTGTCCACGTATGCCAACCAAATTCTCGGCACCAGCTTCGATCTCAGCCCCGGCATGTCCCACTTGATCGCGGCTTGTGGAGGCACCGAGTATGCCCTCTGCTCGCTCCTCTCGGTGTTCCTTATTGAAGGTCTCGGTCGCCGCAGAGCCTTCATGTGGACGGCTACCGGTATGGCAGCCTGCTTCGTCGTCATCCCGATCCTACTGTCCACGACCTCCCGATCCAACCAGCTCGCCGCCGCAGGACTGCTGTTCCTCTTCAACACATTCTTCGGCCTCGCCTGGGTCGGTGGACCTTTCCTGTACGCCGCCGAGATCGCACCGCTGCGAGCTCGAGCACCCTGCGCGGCCCTGGGCTCTGTCGGCAACTGGACATTCTGCTTCATTGTCGTCATGACAATTCCCGTGTCCTTTGCAAACCTCGGCTACAAGACGTACATCTACTACGCCGTGTTCAACGCCGTCTTTGTCCCCATCATTTACTTTTTCCTGGTCGAGACAAGGGGCCGTTCGCTCGAAGAGTTGGACGTCATCTTTGCTACTCCTGGTAACCCGGTCAAGAACGAGAAGCGCATGCCTCACGACATTTCGGTTGAAGCTGCCAAAGCGGCTCTTGGACTGGACTATGATGGCCCGACCAACAAGACTGCTAATGAGATCGTCGAGGTTGACATGCAAGAGAAGGCCATACATGGTTGAGGTACTCGTATTGGATAATAATCTGCCGGATGCTTCTTAGACACCTATAGCTGGCCTTAGCCATACCAGACTCATGGATCATCCAATCCGCAAGGGTAGCCTGTGTACACTGTAATCCCTTAGCGTTTCATACATAGTCTCTGACCGAGCGTCCGACTTTGCGGAGCTCGGTTGCCATGTCGTGCATGTCAAGCCTGATCACGATGTACAGTACCAAGTAACGGCGGGGCCATCTGCCAAGGCCTGGTCTCGCGTAACGTATCATGTTCCTTCTTCTCCTCCTTCATGCATCCTTCCTACTTCTTCCCCGCGTTCAATGTCTCTGTGGGTGATGTAGGTATTTCATGTTTTTTGCGCAGAGTGCGCCGAATATCTAGGGCCGCTGTGGCAGAGCCCACATGAAACTTTCTAAGAGAGGTACGGATTCCAGAACGAGGATCTCTTGCATCCAATGCAGAAAGCGGCATGTAAAATGTGACGGACAACAGCCATGCCAGAGATGTTGGCAGGATGGTATAACCTGTGCCTACAGCGCGACTTCGGGCTTCCAGCTGAGGGAATGGGAACCAAGAGAAGCAGGCCTACCAGATGTACCGGCTGGAAGACAGCTCAGCAAGGAACCGTCCAGGATATCCTTCGTCTCGGAAAACAAGCGAGTCGAGTCACGCTATGAGGTCTTGAGTCCGAATTCAGCCCCGGAGCTGAATGCTGGAAGCACTCCCGCAGTAACATGCTCACCAGCCATCACGAGCACACCGGGATCACAAGCCGCCGTGCCCACTCATCTACCTATAACCGACCCGACGGAAGGCTTCTTCATGGAACGGTATTGCACCATCATTGGGCCTTGGTTCGACATGTTCGACAGCAAAGGCCACTGGTCGCACATAGTTCCTCACCTTGCATTGTCCAACAGATCCTTGTTCCGCTCCATTGTCGCAAGTTGCGCCAAACAGTACAGCTTAGTGGCCCGAGAGAGCTCGATCTTCGCATTGGACTACTACAACCACGCCTTGAAAGAATTGACTCAAGCGCTGGATGATCCAGAAGTCACAGGATCTGCGGCCGTTTTCGCATCTTGCCTGCTGACGGGATACTGTGAAATGATCGACTCCAGAAGTCTGGATTGGCAGACCCATCTCCGAGGCACTTTCTCACTCTGCTCCACTCAGGGCTGGCACGGTCTGTCCGGAGGAGTGGCACAGTCGTGTTTCTGGGTCTACTGTCGAATGGACCTTCTCGCGTCTCTGGCCAGAGCTGAGAAAACCAGCCTTGATCCGGGCCTGTGGCTCCCGGACGGCGGCTCTCTGGCACCATCAACCCAGGAGCAGTCGTGGGACTCGGATTCGTGGTCCAACCAGGTTGTTCTGCTCCTGGCACATACTCACAACCTTCTCTGCGACGTGCGGAAGTCCTCCTACGGCACGGCAGACCGGCTACGCCTGCTCGAAACATGGACCGCAGTTTCACAGGCTTTGCACAGGCACGAAGCTTCTCGGCCCGCCACGTTCCATCCCGTCGTCCATCTACCGCCTTCAAGTGCCACAGCGCCGTTTGAGAGGATCGTCTATGTGTCGGCCACTGCTTCTGCTGCGACACAAATGCTTCATCTGGCCTTCTTCCTTCTGATAGTCGCATACCCCGACCAAAGCGCCATGGAGCGACAGGTTCGACTGACGTCGTACACCGTCACTCAACAAGCTCTGACCCTGAGCCAAAGGATCATCGGCAACAGCATTGCGAATCGATTGACGATCGCATGGGCCAATGCAGTGCAGCTCCTGTTTACGGCAGGGCTGATTCTCGTGGCCGAGAATGAGAGGGCGGCACTCGTGGAAGTCTTGAAGGACATCGGATCAGCTACGGGCTGGAGCGTGCACGGCCATATCGAGTCTCTGAACGAGTGGTGGACGTCGTCGGATGACAGGGGCGGTCGAGAAGTCCCTCCTCTAGAGAGGAGGCTCGATGGGCCGTGGATGCTCCGACAAGTTGGCGACAGCCTTGTGAGCCTGTCGGCTGACATCTTGGCTTGACGCTGGTAATGGGCAATGACGAGACTCGTGTGTGAGATACGACACTCTACTTGTGTAGGGCGGCGTTGTCAGATGTGTCACACACAGCGAGCGAGTTCAAAGTCTTTCTTTCATTGGAGGCCTCGCTCGCTCGCTCCGTTGGAGTTCGCGTTCGTCACCTTTCTTCAATGATGCCGTGTGTCGAGACCTCATAACGAGGGAGCGTGATCACGTGCTTCAATGCCATTGCTACACACTCCTTGTTTACTGCCTGGCCCCCTCGAGACAATTTGCCAGGCATTCTTACATGAAAAAATGTTTGATGACGGGGCCCATCCGTCATGTGATGCCCTCCGACCCCCCTGGAGGATTCAGTTGGCTTCACAAAACAGGTTTTAAGATACGTAGTACAAAAGCATTGCTGGCAGCCTGACGCGGGGCGATGAGGCTGAAACCGGATTCACCGCAAGATTTGATATACTACAAAGTAAATAAAGGCACTCTCCAAGATTCGTTGATTACAAACGTTTCCCAGCAAGGGTACTAAACACCATCTTGGAGTGTCCAAGGCGCCCGGAATTTGGTGAATGGCAAACAGGATTGTTCGTTCTAGCAAACTAAAACCACTACCTGCTAGATTCACCCCAGCAGGGGTCGACTCAGATACACAATCATCTAACTGTTGGGAGTTTACCCCTTACCTTGATCTTTTTGACATTGCTCTTCAAGCATAGGGGAATACAAAACACAAACACCGCGAGAGAGTTTTCCTTCTTCTGTACCGGGAGCAGAAATACAGCCACTGGACGAGGAGGCGCACGAAGTTGAACCACCACGAGCACACAACACCATCTGCCCGTCATTGCAAAGGCGGCGAACTCAACGGCCACTTAGCCCCCCTTGAGTTTGGCATAAACCTCAACAACTTGAAGTCCTTCCGGAGCGACAGTGAACAACACAACGCAACGCGACGCCAGCAATTAAAAGGGAAGAACGAACAAGAAAAACAAAAGGCCAATGCAGCGCTTCGAAATGGCCACCGACCCGCGTGACCCTCCAGGCCTGCGCTGGCTCGAAACGTTGATTCCAGGCGTATACTTCCTGTCTGGATTCGGCTCCTTGATCACCTTCACTTCCACGGTCGGTATTGTGAGTTTTTTCCTCCCTTATCTTCCCCTCCTATTCTGCTGTTCCAAAGCCCCGACAGAGACGGCTGTGTTGTGGTTCTATCCGGAACAACAGGAAACTAACCTTGATGTGTGTCGCTCGCAGTTCGGGTCACCTCATCGCTACTACTCCGAAGTCCAAGTCTTTCTCGCCTTGAGCTGGCTCTTTTTCACCCTATCCCTGGCCCTCGCAACGCTGACAACCATGGCGCTCACGTTCCACCGACAGCATGTCCGCGACGCATTTGATCGCGGGTACAAGAGTTGGCGGGGCGGCGCGGGAAATCGAACCGCCGGCGAACGAGGGGTCGTCTTCGGCATTGTCGTGATGGGATGTGGCATGTGGTTGATGTTGCTTGTCTGTTTGGCGTTTGTGTTTCTGAGTCTGACTGTGGCTGCGTATTCCCTTGCTGTGGGATGGATCAGTTTTGTCGTGAGTGCTGGGATGATGGTGTGTACGGTGCTGTTTTGGGTTTTGATGAGTCAGAGAGATTGATTGAGCAAGGATCGTGGACGGTATGAGTCCACAACGATGCGATGGCGGAAGAGGGATAAGGAAAACCTGTGTGACCTGGAAATGAGGTTGGTGTGCGACGGGTTAGAGGAGAGGAGCGCGTGTCCCCAGGAAGAGTGCGGCATGGAGGATACCTATGGTGAGCGCTGGCTTGGGACATGAGATGCGGACATGACTGTCATGAGGCATGATCTGATGTGTACGGAGTACATTCGCTTGAGATACCCCCTGGCTTTACGCGTCTGAATTTTGTTCAATTTGTTGCTTCAGGATGGAAGGGTTCTTTTGCTTTGGAGAGAAGAGTATCGACGCTGCCTTTGACGTTCTCAGTATGAGTGACAATGACATTTTCCAGGCAGAATTTCGAAGGGCTTGCTGCCTCAAGAAGAGCGATCTGTCCAGAATGAAACTTGGTTCGGCCTCGCAAGGATGCAAGGCACTTGCGGACCATCATCGAGTAGCTCGACGATGTTACCGCAGCGCCTCCGCGCTATAACTTACTCTCTGAGCATTATCATCGGTGCCATTTCTGGTTCCATGTAAAGGCCAAGTGGCCAACATCATGGTGTAGATGACAGGCGCCTGAAAGTGAAGGCGAACTCGGCGAGCAAAACCAGTCACGTGAATTTTGTTGTTGCACGTGACATGAGAGGCACTCGTCGATTCCTCCCTCTTTAGGTACCTACATTAAACATTAAACCTTTACATCAAGAACACCACACATACAACATTTCAACACATAATATTCTACAAACGATCTACGATTATACCCCTCGCATTCTCAAATACACCTGCTAGATGCCAATTGACATCCTCCGAAGCTTCCACGTCTCGGCCTAAAAGTCGAATTTCTAGACAGCTCTTTCTGCGTTGTGCTTCAAGAAACTGCCCGGACTCACAGCCATCACTCTCCTATTGAGTATATCGAGGAGTCCAATGACCCCGTGCTGTGCTTGACATGGCAAATATGTACGATGACCAAGGCGAAGGCGGTTTTCGCCGGAGGAGACCTCGACCAGTCACCGACTATGGCTCGTCCCTAATTCAGTGGATGAACAATCGAAAACCAGCATACAAAGGAAGCTATCACTATGAACAGGAACGACCGAGTCTGAGCTACGTGATCGATATGTTACCACCGCCAGCCAAACGTGATGCGCCGGCCGAGTCAATACCCGTACGCCATCTTCACACATCCCTCGGTAAATCTAAGAAACCAGTCACTGTGGTGAGGTGGATGCCCGAAGGCCGTCGACTACTTGCGGGCGTGCACAATGGTGAATTCATGTTATGGAACGGCATGTCCTTCAACTTCGAGACCGTCACGGCCATGGGGTCCAGCTCGCTCCGAGCAGCCGAATGGTCAAATCGCAAAGACTGGCTTGTTGCCGCCAACGACGAAGGCACGGTGTACTATCTACAACCAACGTTAAACAACCCGCATCAGTTCAAGGGCCACGATGCTCCGATCAGAGATATCGCCTTCGCCCCCGGTGACACCAAGTTCGTCACTGCTTCCGACGACAATACCTGCAAGATATGGGACTTCACGTCCTCCACCGAGGAATCCATCTTCAAAGACCACGGCTGGGATGTCAAAGCCTGTGACTGGCACCCGACCAAAGCCCTCATCGTCTCTGGGAGTAAAGATCACAGTGTCCGATTATGGGATCCTCGCACATCACGCAGTCTCACCACCCTGCATGGGCATAAGAATGCCATTACAGCCACCGTCTTCAGCCGACTCCGCGACCAACTCCTCGCCACTTCCGGTAGGGACGGCCAGACACGCATCTTCGATCTACGCATGATGCGCGATGTCGCCGTTCTTCGAGGCCACGAAAAAGGCGTGACGACCTTATCGTGGCACCCCATCCACGCTGGCCTCATCAGCACCGGCGGCGACGACGGCTCGCTCCATACCTACCTTCTCACCGAACCAAACACACCACCCGGCATCTCTTCAACCACAACCTCGCCCTACGCGTCTCCCGACCCACGCTCTGCACCCGCTCAGTCCATCTACCCAGCACACCGCATCCCCCACGCTCACGACTCCTCGATCTGGTCCCTCGACTGGCACCCACTGGGCCACATCCTGGCCTCAGGCTCCAACGACCACTACACACGCTTTTGGTCACGCGCCCAACCGGGCGAAACGAAATGCTTCAAGGACAAATTCCACCTGGGCGAAGAAGGCGCCGAAGCTCAAGGCACGTGGGATCGCAAGTTCGGCCAAAAGCAGGCCAGGGAACAAGAAGAACAGGAAGCCGAGGACGAGGCCGAAGGCCTGGAAGATCAGACTCTGTCGGGATTGCAATCCGCTGCGGCTGGTTTCTCGATCCCCGGCCTGCCAGGGTTAGGTATGAACGGGCCATCAGCACAGCCTGTCGTGCCTTCCCTACCAGGCATGAGCAACATTCCACCACCTCCACTGAACCTACTCCCAGGCCTACCCAACAACCCCCATGCTGCGAATCCAAACCGCATGGCAATGCAAAATGCTCCACCCATTCCACAGATCCCAGGTGTTGACGCAGAGTCTCTGCAGCGGTTGTTGGCTATCTCTCAACAAGCTCCGCACCCGCAAGCACATCACCAACAACAGCAGATCCCTCAACCGCTTCCGGGTTTCCATCAACCGCTCCCGCCCGGCCTTGTCGGCGCAGTACCACCTATCGACTTTTCCAAACTGAATCTGCCACCCGGATTCCCACCGCCGCCACTACCGCCGCCGCCTCCAGGTCAGATGGTGCCTCCTGGCCTGCCTGGCCTGGGCCAGATGCAGAACCCGGCCATGGCTGGGATCCCCGGTCTCGGTGCTCCTCCTGGCATGTCGCTTGGTGGTGGTGGCAATGGCGCCAACCCGCCCCCCGCAGATGCCGCCAATGTACGTAGACGTGGACCATTGCCGAGCCAGCGCGATGGGTTCATGGCAGAGCAAGCGAGAGGAAATTTCCGTGTTGCGCGATAGAATCGACCGCGACAACATCGACGGCGACAACATCGCGACAGCGCGTAAGAAAGGGCGCGCCACGGACCCATTTTACAAGGGAATGTCCACACGGGTATTGGGAAAAGGGATCAAGAGCGAAGTGTCTGCTCTGCACATTGCAGGGTCCAGTGTGCTATTTTCCCACAAAATACCAACCAAGGTTGGCGTATAGCAAGCACTACGGTAGGGGTGGCTAGACTCCAAAAGGCGCCATGCTCTTGGAACGCCTGAACAAGTAGGAGCAAATAATGCATGCATTGAAATTCTCAATCTGTCTCATCATCACAGTTTCGGCTCATCATTGTTTCCTGACTAGAGAGGGAGAGAGAGACATGTTCAACTTCAATTGTCCACCATCTCCCGGTCAAGATCCATTCGATCGCCATTCCCGTTCACATTCTCCCGCTCGCCGCCCACGTCCACGTCCATCTCCATACCCATATTGGGATCCATGTCGTTATCACCACCCTCAGCGCCTTTCTGATGTTCCTCTTCCTCGAGCAACCAAACCCTGACATCCCGATCCTTGCCTCCGCTCACCAACAGGCCCTTGCCACTTTTGGTCCTGCCCCAGTCCAGACTGAGCACAGCATCCCTGTGGGCGGCCTCGCCCTTGGCCCTCCACAGCACCTCTTTACTCGTGACGTCCCAAACGAGCACCTCGCCGTCCTCACTGCCACTAGCCAGGAACGCGCCGCCGCCGCCCATCATCCCTTGTCCCAGTCCCAGTCCCTGTCCCTGTTCCGTGCCTCTGTACCCTCCCACGACGCCGCCGAGACTATATCTCGCATTGACATGGCCCTGATACGTCTTGACGCAAGCGCCCTCGCTGTACCTCCACAGCCTTACACAGCCATCCAGCGTCCACGCGACCAGATATTTCCCATTCGGCGTGAACCGCACACTCGTGACCTGCCGTCGATCCTCATCGACTAGCGTCTTGAGACACTGACCCGTGCCCGCGTCCCACACCCTGATCAGCCCGTCTGAACTACAACTGCAGACCATGGTCCCATCCCTGAGAAAGTCCACCCCGCGCACAGGATCGGAATGCGCCGGTAACTTTCTCATGACTCTACCCGCGCGCACGTCCCACAGGAAGACGGCCTCATCGTAACTGCCACTCACAAGCATGTTGCCCTTCGGACTGAATGCCAGACTGTAGACATAGTTGCTGTGCCCGATCAGCGGAGACGGCTGGATCGGGAAGTCGGAACTTAGAGGCGACCAAAGCAGAATCGACTTGTCGTCGCTCGCCGACGCGAGTGTGTAGTGCGGGCCGACGGGGGACCACGCGATGGCGTTGACGCCGGCGAGGTGTGCGCGGAGCGTGCGCAGGTGTTTGAAGGGTGTGCTGTCTGGACTGGAACTAGGGTTCGCAGGCACCGAGTAGATATTGATTGTGTTGTCTGCGGACGCGGTCGCGAGCAAGGTCATGTCTGGAGAGAATTTGAGTGAGGTGATGCCTCTGGCGTGGGCGCGGGGGATGGTCAGGAGGGATGTGAAGGTCAGGGAGTTCGATTTCGATTTCGATTTCGATTTCGCTGTCGCTGTCGCTGTCTCGGCTGGTGGAACACCATCTGGGGAGTAGGACGGTGAGTACGAGCGTTCGCGAGATGAGGAGTATGACCTGGATCGCGACCTTGACTGGCGTCTCCGTCGTGATGATCGTGTGCGGTCATCATTCTGGTGTTCCGGTGCGGAATCGTATGCGGAACTGCCTGTTGGGCTTCGACTAGTACGTCTTCTGGAGTGTTGTGACCGACTTCTCGAGCGCCGACGCGGATGGTTAGCGTCTCTACTGCCATCTCGGCTTCGTGAGCTTGAGTATCTTCTCCTTCTTCTTGAATCTTCTCTTGAGCGTGTTGTTTGTGAAGGCCGGAGTGGTGGAGGGTGTGATCTGGGGCCCGCGGAATTGCGAGACGAGGAGGAATCTGCGCTCGAAGTTCGACGGCGCTTCGGGGGAGGGTACCTGGACTGGTCCATGTTGAAGCAAGTACCTAGGCGAGGAACCGATGAACAGTCTCTGTGGTCGACGCTGGGCAGTTCACTCCCTTCTGGCCGCGAAAGTGCAAACATTGAAAACACGGTTAGACACGCCAAGCACGAGGCTGAACTAGACTGAATTGATGGGCATAAGATGCCGCTCTAAACGCGTTCAGATTGATACAAGTATTCCATCGCCTACGAAGGTTACCGACGCAACCACCTTACCGACTCACTGCTGTTCGGATAGGCGGATTCGGAAAGTCCTCTCAGCCCTCGACATCAGCTTCAACCAGGTCCAAGACTCTCATTTGTTTGCCCCTCAAGTGGCCAAATTCTCCGAAGAGCTGGACCTAGGACCCGACGTCGCACGAAGGGCACAAGGCTCGCCTTCAGCAAGCGTGTAAAGATGCTACCCCTCTGGGCGCCCATACAACGTTTCAGAACTAGACATCCAGCTTCCAGTGATTTCGCGGGAATCAGCAGAAACGGATATTGTGGGAACGACGTCGGCGAGCTTGTTCGACGAGGAAAGGATTTGTCGGGCCACTGATCAGCGCCGCCCGTCTTTAGTCGTTACCTTTCTCAACATCCGACGAGATCCTCATAGTCTGTTCTGTCTCCAGTCCCGCCAACAATGTTGACGACGTCGCGCGGGCACCATGTCCAGCCGCTTCCTCCAAGTGCGACACATCCGTATGCTCTCTAACGGCAGTGGAGGTTGCGACTGCATCAGCAGCTATAGGATTCTCCTCTGGCACTGCTTCAACAGTCTCGTCCGTCTCGTCAGGATAGGGTTTCCGAGTCTGATCGGCATGTGCTGCTAAGATGCTCGTCAATCGCTCGTCGTACTTCCAGCCTCCAATTGTCTCGCGAATGATGACGCGCCGCTTGTACCTAGCGTCTCGATCGTTTTGTGCGCGGCTGAATCGCCAATTCGTACCTGTCAGTTGCCTCGGCAAACGCGACGATGGGTGCGGTTGATGCCGTCCCTCATACAAATCGATCGGCTCAACATTCGAGTCGGCTTCGCGGATCCATGATTTCCATGCCTCGTTGATTGGAGCAATTGCCGTGGCCTCGTTGAGCCACTGTGAGGTTCCCGTCAACACTATCGCCGTCCATAGAGCTGCTGTGAACGTTCTTGCTCCGATCTCTGGATCTACAAACGTGCGGGTAAGCTTGGCTGGTGCTACTAGGCCCCAGGATTTCTGAAAGCGGTGCCATTCGTGTCGAAGTTGCCTTATGGAGGTTTTCACTTTGCCTTTGCGGTCAAGAGCACTGTCGTGTGGACCGGGAAGCGGCGCAATATCGAGTACTTGGGTCTTATAAGCATGCTGCCAATGGTAGCTACATGGATTCATGGCCGAAACAGCCCAGTAGATAGCATTGAGCAGCACGTAAGCAGCCGCGTAGGACACCTGGAGAATGTTTGATGCGTTGGCAAGAGACACCACTCCTGCCATCAGCATGATTGTGGAGAATAGAGCGAGAGTCCTATATGGAGTATCTGTCGAAGGATATCAGCTCTTTGGTCCGCACAGTGTGGACCGGTGTACACACCATCAATTTTGTATCGCGCATGCTCTGTCTGGAAGTATAAACGAGCAATCCCTTCGTACGCTGGCCGGATTACCCGAATGGCGCCCTGTAGAGAGTCAGTTTCGATTTGATCAGGTGTCGCCAGAACAGGGTCTCAGAAAAGGAGCTAGGATCTCTTTGCTCCCCAGCAATCAAGACCGACATAGCCGAATAAGGACGAAGTCACTTACATTGGGATAGTAGACGATAACGTCTGATCTAGGCATCTTGTTCTCACGCTTCTTCTGAATTTCTGGTTCTGTAAAGACCAGGTCCCACCGTGTGCCAAATCCCACTGCAGAGCTTACAGTAGACAGCATAATGGTGGCCAACAAGGCAAATCCGTCGTGATAGATGACCGACAGTACAACAAGAGCTATGCTCATCGAACAACCTAGCAAGGAAGCCCAGAAGAGTGGGCCATAAAGGCGTGGACAGAAGCTGGGACCCTCGATCTGTTTGTCGCGCGTGACCTCGACGAGCTCGACTTCATAATCGTCCAGTGGTCGCTGATGTAGCAGTTGGGTGAAGAAATTGATTTCCTTCTTGATATTTCCACTGTGTGCACCTGCCACGATGCCCGGAACAGTCGGGAGTCGATACTTGCGTTCATGTTCCAGCAATGCTTGTGGAGCTGGCAGGAGGCGAGGAATAGACGACCACCACGATAAACTGGTGACTTGGGCGTTCCTTGTAACCGACGCTTCTCCCAGGACTGCAATGATACCAACGATGTCCAGCTGCAGAGCTTCGAATTTGGTGATCCAGCGCATCTTTCGTCGAGGAAGTGGTGTGGATGGAAGACCAGATAGACTCAACGTTCGCCAGGCCAACTGAGAGCGGTGGGTGAAGGCACTGACAGGCGCCGAAGCAATATTTCTCGGGCAGCGGATGAGAAGAAAGAAGGGAAAGCGAAGAAGCAGGCAGCTTCAGCCTCAATCTCCAGCTTCGCGCATACATACCTAGACGTTGCACCATCTTTGCTGCGGGTTGCAAGCGCGGGTTGACTTGCACTTTTGCAGATTATGGGGGCTGATCGAGGTCGAGAATATCGCCCATCATCACCCGATAAAGATACCATACCCTTGTTCATCGCTTAGCCGAGAACATTAACACGAAAGCTGGTGGATGGCGAGATGGTCAGCCTGATGGATGATGTTCGCAGACATTCCCTTCTCTCAGGCGAGCCGCCAGAAACGGGAAGGCCGAGTATGATGGCTTGCAGCATGCACTGATTCTGTCTCAGCAGGCTTCAAAAAGGGCTGGGCAAGAGCAAGGGCAACGCGAAGGGCCGAAGCGTGTTTGCCGTGGTAGTGGCAGCCCTGTAGGCACCATCATGCGCCCTTCACACCCTTGCACAAACCCTGAGCCCAATAAGGAGTCGCCTCCAGCCTTTTCAGTAAGCCGCATTGGGGGCCATTAGTTTGCTTGAAAGGAGGATCGTTCAATGGTGCATTACGGAATATCCTCCCGAAGTATGTGGCAATCTATCTCCCATGTGTTTTACTTGGTGGGCATCTTGTTCAGGTCACCGTACTTGGCCTGCCATGAAAAGAAGTAGATCATGGCAGCCAACGGCTGACCCACAAACACAAAATTGATCCAAAAGATACAATTGCCAATGACTTTACCTGTCCCATCCTTCTTCGTCAAGGGCTCTGTACATGCAATGAGCGGCAGTTGCATCACCATTCCGAGAAATGCGACTCCAAGTATACTGTGAGTGGGCACGCCAACCGCCAGTTCGTGCAGAAAGCCAGAAAACACAAACACCCATGCACTCGCCGCTTGTGGCGACCAACCGCGCCCAACTAGTGGTGAGTAGATGTGTCGCAGCATGAAGTGGTAGACTGGCTTGTTCCAGGTCGCCCAGTACATCTTGAGGCCGGTACTGTTCCACCAGTCCTCGTAGAAGACGCGGTCGCCAAACCGCATGATCTCGGCCAAGGCATTGAGGAATGACTGGAACAAGGCGAAGAAGCCCGCAAGCCAGACGATCAGTGAGATTGTGGATAGTTTCATGAGCCTTTCCGCAATAGAGGGAAAATCGAGCGAGACCATGCCCCCCAGAGAGTTGTGCAGGACGGGGACGGCATACTGCGCGCAGACAAGCCACATAAACACGCACAAGGCAACAACCTCGCCAATGCGCTTGAACAAAAAAGTCCACCTGATACTCTCCGTACGCGGGTAATATGGCTGATAGACCAATGTCGGCGCCCACCAGAAGTAGCACAGATTGGCCAATGTGATATTCTTTGGGTAGGGACATTCTGTATACATCTCTGGCAGAGCGGACTCGGGGCCGCCGGGGTGGAGCATCGCATGCCGGAGGTCTCGATTGGTGAAGGCGTAGGAGCACGTCTTCAACCACACAACGATGGCGTGTAGTTCGCAGATCATGCCGAGTCCGGGGTTATATATGTGATAATACACAACAGAGCTTGTGATCAGGAGGGCGAGAGACGCATTGAACGTGTGTGCGACCGCGATCCACCACCAAGTATAGTAGAATGCCTTCTTCTCTTTCTCTGTTTCCGGCATGCTCTGGTCTGGATCCTCCTTTTTCCGTCGGCCAATGACTCCCTTTGCGTTCTCCATTGCGACTCGTTCAATAATGTAGGCCACGAAGAGATGGCAGGGTGTGAGGGCGTACAGGATAAGGGCAGTCTTGATATCCGTGTCTCGTAGATTCATCTTAACGGTGATGAGCAGGCCATACTTTTTGGCGTTTTCGACCACCAGCCGCAAGTTCATAACAATGATGACTAGGACCATCAGATTTCGGAAGCCAACAAAGCTTGGAGTCTCGCTTGTCTCGTGGCTAAGACATGAAGGTCGAACTTTCGAGTGCATGGCTGCAACATGACGGTACTTGCTGCGTACCTTGGCCTTGTTCTCGGAAGAAGCATGAGGAATCTGCACAGGTGCCCGAGGACCGGCCAAATCTCTGGTCGTGATGTCCTGAGTCTGTTGAAGCAGGGTCTGGACGTTCGTAGCCATGGTGAAGCTATTGTGTAGATTCTTGTGGTAATATAGCGGAGCGTCTCATGTCATTGTCTTGATCCTACGTTCAGCCATCAACCACACTGACACAGTTCATCCGATTGGAAGAGTGAAAGGAAGATAGGATGGAGAGCTCTTTGAGGATGACATGGCGGAGAATGTAGGAATTCGAGGAGGCTCGTGTCCTTCGGGGCGGATGGGAAAACTGACGTGCACATCGCATGCATGCATCATGGGCGAGACCCTGGTTGTCGTAAGAGGCACAAAAGATCTGATCTGGTGGGGAGAAGCTGTTGGGGCCATACAAATGCCGCCAAGCCAGTCAACAGATGCTACATGATGCTACCATCATGCTACCATGTATTAATGTTCGGTAGAACAGGGAGTACGGATACATGCCAGCCTTTGGAGATACAGCTTGAGCAGGGGATTCTTTTCATTCATAATTTAACGACGCCGCACCAACACAGCGCAGCAGAGAGGGACGCCGACAGAATTATACAAGAGCCTCCCGCCGTCAGAACATCCACCCTTCATGTCCCTGCCTCTTGTGTACAACCCTTTCACTAAGAGATATAGTAGCCTGGCCTCACCGTTTCCGTCCCGGCCAACCGCAGGTAGCTTATGCCCCGCGGCATGGTCGCTGTGAGATAGACCAATATGTTGAATCGTTGACGCCAGTCACTGTGACACGCAACAGAGAGATGAGGAGAGTAGAGAGAGTCTCTTGTACTGCTCAGAGATGTCACTTATCATTTCTTCTCTTGGACAACTTCTTTGACTGTCTCTTGGGCCTTGCTGCCCTCAATTTCATCTTGGCTCTCGCCTTCATTCGGACCCTCCAGTTCGACTTCGATCTCCTCGTGCTCGTTCGGCGGTCCTTTGTGCTCGGCACCAATGGCTAGCTCATCCACGTTGTTCTTTTGAGCTGCTCCACCACTCATTTGCCATTCCATGAGTTTGGTGAAGGCGCCGTCACGCCGACTGCTCAGATCCTTGTAGGAACCCATCTCAGCAACACGGCCATCATTACCCAGGCAAATTATAGTATCCGAACGCATGATGGTAGAAAGTCGATGAGCGATAGAGATAGTCGTGTTGCTGCCTTTGAGGAGAGAAGCTAGCGCTTCGTTGACCAGGGTTTCCGACTCTGCGTCAAGGGCAGACGTAGCTTCGTCTAGGATCAGTATATCGGGTTCCTTCACAAGCGCACGAGCGATCGCGATGCGCTGCTTCTGGCCACCAGAGAGCTGCGTGCCCCGGGCGCCAACCGATGTGTCAAGCCCGTCCGGAAAGTCGCTGATAAACTGACAATTGGCTCTCCTTGCCGCCCGCAGAATGTCGGCCCGGGTAGCATGAGGCCTGCCATATGCAATGTTTTCAGCGATCGTCCCTGAGAACAAGACAGGCTCCTGCGAGACGATGCCGATCTTCCTCCTCAGGGATTTCACATTCATCTTTGAAATGTCCTTGCCGTCGATCAGAATCCGGCCTTCTGTGGGTGTATAGAATCGCAAAATCAAAGAAGCGATCGTGCTTTTCCCACCTCCGGAAGGACCAACAATGGCCACGTTCGTTCCCTGGGGTATTTCGAAATCCAGATTCTGGAAGATTTTCACTGCAGGTCTCGTAGGATAGCTGAAGGTAAGGTTTTCAAACCTGATAGGGCCCCGTGCGGACACCACCTTGTCACCCTTTGTGGGCGAGATGGTCGGTTCCCTGTCTTGCAACTCAAACAGTCTCGATGCGGCTCCGACGCCTTTCATGAGCTCTGAATAAAACGACGACAGTCCGAAGAGAGATGATCCCGCATACGCCGTGTACATTAGGAATGAGGTGAGTTCACCAATGCTGATGGTTCCATTGGACACCATCCCGCCACCCGCATAGAGCAGAGTCAGAATAGTCATGTTGCCCATGAACCCGGTCGTGGAGAAGAATGTGGCGCTGATCAGAGATTCTCTTTTGCCCAAGTCGAAGATTTTGCGAACTTGGGTATTGTAGCGGTGGACTTCGAGGATCTCGCCCGCAAATGCTTGCGATGTTCTTACGTTCCCCAGTCGTTCTTCCGCGATCTTCGTCAATGTCCCTAGGTTCTTCTGAATCTTCCGGCTCAGATTTCGGATCGCTCGGCCGTAGAAGAACGCAGCTATTGCGACAGGCGGGAAGAGCAAACCCAATATTCCGGTCAATTTGAGAGACACCCATGCCATCAGGCCGAAGCCAGCGGCTCCACTCACGAATGCACGAAGCCCGTCGGACAGATTCTGTGTGATTGACTTGCCAACAATAATGGTGTCGGAGCTGAGCCTAGAAATCAAATCACCCACACGATTTGCATCGAAGAATTCGGCGTTCTGCACGTATGTCTGTCGAAACAGCCTCGATCTGAGTCGTGCCACGATCCTTTCTCCCACAATCCGAAGGATGATGATGCGACCATAATTGGCGGCCGCGCCAGTCGCAAGTATGGCGAACAGAGCTGTGTAAAAAGTGGTCAAACTCAACCCAAACAACATCTCCGACTTCTCTTCAGCCTCGGGCCCTTCGGTCTTCGCACCACCCTTCGTAGCCATGTCTAATATCTTGCCGATGGAAAAAGGTATAGACATAGTTATGCCAGAAGAAATCAGCAGTAGAACAAACGCCCATACTAGGATTCTCGCTTCTGGTCGAGCGATCTTAATCAACCGCCAGATCTCCCCCAGACCAGCACCCTTGCTCGCACTTCCTTCTTTTGACAGCCTAGCACTGAGATTGACTTGAGAGGCTTGATTTGCCTTTTCACTCTTCTGAAATGCCTCCTCTTCGTCGGCGTCATCGTTGGATTTCGACCTGGATTGCTCCCTTGTCACTGGAATTGGAGTTTCCCGAACGACGGGAGATTTTGAGAGATGTCTGATTTGCGCCGCCACCCCAAGGCGCGAAGATAAAGGGTTCGGGTACTGTACCGGGGCCCATCTGGCAAGGATCGTGGCAGGCCGAAAAGTGTTGGCATTGCTAAGCCGTAGTACGGGGTTTGCGCAGTTATGAAGAGGACGGCATGCTATCCGCGAGTGTCTCGGAGCCGAGTTGTATAGAGAAAGCAGGATCTTCTGGTCGAGCTGATGCAGTCGAAGTCCATGTTGGAAAGGACTGGATGCGAGCAGCACCGAGCTGCGCATGGGGTTCATGCCGGAGGGGAGGGTCTCGCACAGTACTTTAGCGAGATATAAAAGCCTCTGCTCTTCCCTTCATGTCGGCGACAATCGTAGAAGAAGACAATCGCAACAAACGAAGAGGTAAAGATGATGTAGAAGCGTCAGAGAGAAAATAAGAAGGATGCCTAAGGTATCGTTGACGCGGGTCTTAGTGACGAGACCGCGGCCGAGATGGAGTTCCGAGTACGGAGAATGGAAGAAGATTCGGAGCTTTGGGCGATGGCGGGCGCTTTTCTTTAGCTGGGAGGCCACCATCATCACCTGGGCACCCATTCTACTAAGCTTGCCAAACCCCGCTATTAGGCGCGAGGCTATCTACCTTAAACTATGAGGTAATGCACCTGGGGCGGCCTTCTGTAGCAAACCACACCGAGAACTGCCTTTCTAGAAGAATCCCTGCCAAACAGGATCTCTCGACAACAATTGATTCAAACCTCCACCTGCCTCTTCCCACACTGTTCCTCGTCCTCAACACCACCACTTCCTCCGCAATGCCTATCTCCTACGATAAATGGGACAAACTTGAGGTCTCAGACGACTCCGACGTCGAGGTACACCCAAATGTTGACACCAAGAGTTTCATTCGAGCAAAGCAACGTCAAATTCATGAGCAACGAGCCCAGCGGAAGCACGAAATAGAGACACTCAAGTATGAACGTATCGTCAACGACGGTCTGTTAGAACGCATAAATGCGCTGCTAGATGCCCTCAAGAAACATCAAGAAGATGCCGCAACCAAGAACCCAGAAGAGCTTGTCTTTCAGTCCTTGATTGAGAGCGCAGGTGACCCGGCCAAAGATGAACCTCCCAAACCCCCAGCGGGTGTCTACACACATCAGAAAGAGCCCCAACCACGCTATTCCAAGATGATGGGAGCCCTTGTGGATCAAGTCAAGAAAGAAGTCGACGAGAAGAACTCACCCGACCGATATAACGACTTTGTCGAAGGGGTCAATGGCCACCTCACCAAAGTTCAAAAGTTGCAGCAAGACTTATTGGCACGACTGGCGCAGCTTGAAAAGGAGGCCACAGCGAAGATTACAAGCGAGGACTTACACGAGGGTTTCAGCTACTCTTCTGTGAACAAAGCCAAACAGGCGTCCGCGGCATCGGAGAAGCCCAGGGAGACGGCCAAAACAGAGACTGTGGAACTGCTCAACGCACCCAAGGGCTTAAGCTCAAAGACAAGGGATGCCCTGAAGTCCCCAGATGAGGGGGGCGTCTCCTCTGGCGCCGAAGCAGACGTCGAAGATGATGCACTGATCGACAAACATGAAGACGAGGAGGAGGATGAGGCCAACCTCAAACTCACGCCAACGGGCAAGCAATTCGCCAAGATCAAACTGGGCGATTACCGAACGTGCCTACAGTTCATCTCAGAGCATCCTGAAATTGTCAACGAGCGTACACAGGACGCTCTGATGATAGAGGCCTTCAATGCACAGATGAAAGGCCAGGATACGTACGCCAAAGGTTGTGTGCACCAGAGCTTGCTCATCCAATACTGCCGTCAACTTGGCCGTGACGGTGTGGGCTTATTCTTCAAACGTATCACGACCAAAGGTCACCAAGCCCAACAAGTGTTTAGCAAAGACCTTGCCGAAACCTACGAGCGCATCAAAACTCGAGCCGCAGAACTCAGCAAAGAGGAGGGCGGCTCGGATCCAGCTGGTGTCGAACAGATCCAGTTGCATGCTGTTGAGCCTGGAACCGAGATCCACATCAACGTGCCACAAGCTGGCTCGGACGACCCTGTTGAGCAGCAATCGAGAGAGATCTTTGAACGCTTCCCACCTGGACTTCAACGTGCCCTGGAAAGTGGCAGCCTAGACGACGTCAACGTCGTGCTCGGAAAGATGAGTGTAGACGAGGCTGAAGAGATCGTGGAACTTTTGGGGCAGGGAGGCATGCTGAGTTTGCAGGAAGGAGTCATTGACGCGACTAATGAGGAAGGGCAGAAGAGGCTGCAGGAGATTGAGGAGGAAGAGAGACGAAAGAAGGCCGAGAAAGGCAAATCAATCCAGGAAGGCGAGCCTGGCGAGGCTGTAGAGGCATAGAGACTGGCGACTGTGGAAGGATGCCCATACCACCCGGATACCTAAGTACCTACCTACGGAGTACGTCCTGTCTGTCCGCGCAATAAGGAATGACAAAATTCCTGCAGTCACTTTCATCCTCTCTACGCCCTTCAATCACTATATGGTATTTCTATTGCCTTGTTCTAACTGCTTCGTAAGGTGTGTGGCTGCTTGCTTGCACGGAAATTATCTCCCCACATCACACCTCTTGTTGTATCATTTATTACTTACCTCTTTTCATCTCAGCTTGACTGAAACCAGTTCAAATCAAGCCACAGCTGGACGACAAATCTGCTACTGTATCTCAATCAATGGAGAACCAGCTCCAGGGCATAGAGAATTGACGGCTGTTTCAGCGGACCTTTAGCCTCCTGTCCGGGTTGGTAGGCCTGCAGATTAACAAGGTCCTCTGCCTACTTGTGTACTATGTAGTACTACAACGGCCCCCAAACATCCGTGTATCACAGCAGCTTCTAGGCCGAAGTCTATGTATCTCGACAGGGAAGAATCGGCCCTCTCATTCAAACCACCTTGGTAGGCGCAGCGCAGCAGGCTGCATGTCGATCACAGTATGTTTCAAAGGCTCTGCTCAAGCTGTCACACCAGCTTGCGCCACTGACGGCTCAATATCTCCTATCTTTTTCCCTCGAGGACTTCAGAGGGTTGATAACTACATTGAACAAGGCATGTTATAACCTACGATTCCCTTCAATGGGTTGGTACGTGGGAAGGTAAACGAACCCATCTCTGCCCACAAAGTGGTTCTCAGCCTCGCCCACCACTTGTCCTGAACCGGTCTATCTACTTCTCGACCATACCTTGCCTCGCGTCTACAGCGCCCCCTTCGACGGCCTGGGTGGCAGCATGAGTAATGGCCAAACAACTGTTCCTCTTCTTGATGGGTGATGCTCGCGGGGTCGAAGATCGCAAGACAGGATATGAAGGCCTCCAGTACGGAGACTCTAACTCGATATCAAAGCATCCTACTACTCATACCGACCTCAAGAAGGGTGCGAACGGCGGTAGCAACAATGGCCATGGCCATGGCCAAGGCGAACTCCTACCACGCTTCTGGCTGCGCACATTAACATGCACGGTCGTTCCCTTGCTGATCACAGCGTACTATGCCGGGCTCTACGCATACTGGATACTCCGATACGACGATGGCGGGCCCGTGGCACAAGGACCACCTGCTGGACGGTGGGCTTATTATATATGGTGTGTTGTCCTCGTCCCTTCTCGTCGTCTCTTCCTCCCTCTGCCTCACTAGCTTGTTGCTGACCACTCTGTGCAGGTTGTCGTCAGTGCCACAGGCATTGGTCTTTCGAAATACGGTCTTGCCGGGGTCGAGGCCGGCATGTTGATGGACAAACGATGGGCCGCAAAGAATGCCATGCAGTTAATGTCGCACTGTGAAAAGGTAAGGTCCCACCGGCCATCTCGTATCTCGCCCTGTGCAGTAAGCCTTCAAGCACCCATTGCCGACGTGTTTCCCTATCTCTACCTTATAGACCTGGTCTGGACCATCAGGCTGGTTCCGCATGCGTACCAAGCCGTCGCCGACCTGGCTAGTGCTCGCCGCCGTCAGCTTGACACCATACATCGCCCTGCCCCTATCCGGCTCCACACTCCAACTCACCACCGGCTATTCCGCAAGCAACTCGTCCACCTCGTACGCGACCCTCGTTGGCCAACGGCCAGACACCTTCCTCGACCAAAACCTACAAGACGTCTTCACTCGCTCCTTCAATCGCTGGAGCACATCCACCTCGTCCACACTCTCCTCTCGCTCAGCATACTATGTCCCCGCCGACAACAGCACGCTCATCGACCGCACCTGGCTCCAATCCTTTCCGAACACATGGCCCGACTGGCCCGCAATGTCCGTTTTCATCGCGCCGCAATCCACGTCCGTCGTGGCCGGCGACGCATGGGGCCTGGAGTCCACATTCAACTGCACCATCGTCTCCGACATTTCGCAATTCACCCTCCTCAGCCAGCGCAACAGCGACAGCTCCGCGCCGCGATGCCCACCTATTACCTTCAACTCCTCGGACGCCACGCCAGAGTACATGGGCCTCCCAAACCTGTGTGACTTCGACGTGTACACGCTCAACCCCATCTCGAACGCCACACTGGTCGACTTGAACGTCCTCGACAGCGCCTTCTTCCCCGTCGGCACGATGGAGATGGCGGTCGGCTACAACAAGTCGGAATGGGAGTCGATTCCATTCAGCAACCTTGACCCCGTGACCATCGAAGCCGCGCTGTGGCAGAACCCGATCGAAATGGTCCAGACCTGCGCTCCGCTCCAACGACTCGCCTCCAACGCTCTCGGCACCACCGTCAGCGGCCTGCAGAAATCCTTCCGCCTGGACGAAGTCACATCCGAACTGACCGGCCAGGACGACATGACGCCGAAAACGCTCGACGCCATCGGATTCCGCTGCCAATCGCGCTACCGCACGGGCACGGCCACTCTCGACGGCCGCACGGGCACATACGACGACTTTTCATATTCCGAAGCATCACCCATGGTTTCCGCGACACCAGTCCCCATCGCCACGGCCATCGCGCGTATCTTCCGCTCCGAAGTCTCCGCCGCGCTGAGTCTGCAGGACATGTACGGCCAAACGGCACTGACTGACGCCATCGACAGTCTCCCGCTCGACTTTACCGAAGGGTCCAATATGGATCTCAACCCGATGGCCTACATCGCCAGCAACGTCAGCTGGTTGCAGAACATATACAAATCGGCCGACGCCTTCTACCGACAGCCCCTGTACTGCGACGACCAGGGGAATGTGAACGTCAGTCTGACGAGCACGTGGCAGCAACTCCAACTGATCAATTCGACTCAATTCATGACGAGCATCATCAGAGCGTTCAAGGCGTATGCGCTCGAGATGGCCAGGCCTCGGACTACTGTGCAGGGATCTGGATCTCACCAGTCCCAGTCCCAGTCCGCGCTGCAGTGGACAGATCGACTCGTTAGGACGGTCCAGCCCGCTTTGATCATCAGTTCAGGCCACGTCTCGCCGGTGCCGGTGTTGGTGTTACTGATGGTCTGGGCGACAAGCTGTGTGGTGCTCGGAGTTGTATTCGGCGCCCGACGCCGCTGGTCCGAAACGCTGGATGGCTTCAGCATGTTCCGATTCGGCGCGGATTTCGGAAATCCCAACTTTCAGAATCACGCCTTCTTCTCAGAGGAGGAGAGGAGCAGTACGCGGCACTTCAGTGAGAGTGCCGCGCTGCTGGATACCCCGGGCCTGGTCGGTGATTCAAGGCCCGAGAGCGCCGTCGGGTATATTTCGCTCGTGGATGGGCCCAGGGATCATGCGGCGGATAGGAGGAAGAAGTATGTATGAGCCGATGGTGTGGCGTGTAAAGAGACCAGGTTAGGGAAACATTATTCCAGGGGTGAATACGGAGTACAAGAGGGATAAAGGATTGGGTGCCCGGTGGGGTGCCAGGTGCCTTGGGTGCTATATGCGTTCCCATCCCACACAAAAGAGGCCGTATTCGAGATTTCTCAGTCAAAACAACAAACAACTCGCATGCAAGATTTTTTCGTGAGCAAAACCGAGACGTCTCGTTATGATTGATTAGCGTCGGGCGGGTCGGGGAGAGTCTGGTTCAATAATATGGAGAGTCTGACATGGTCATCATCCAAGATCCGGCATTGGATGCGAAATTGAGCAGGTCAAATCCCGCCACTGGCATGAAAGCATCATCATCGCCCATCTGAGACTGAGCCTGAGAGCCATCCCACCAAGACTGTGGAGGATCAGGCGCTGCAACCTGGGCCGTCAAATCCATGATTGATTGAGTGGTCATACTGTCCGTCAAGATCGAGGCGGAGGTCGTCTGCGTCTGCGTGTGGTCCTGGGCCTGCTCGAGAGCTGCCAGATAGCGATATTTCATGGCGTCCCATCTCGCCATCAGACTCCCATACCAGTCGAACAGGGACTTGACAGGGGACATCTGTGAGGACAAGACCTTGACACGGCCGGACAGCGCTTCCAGGTACTCTTCGAGTCTGATGATGGATCGTGCAGTTTGAATGTTCCATTCCGAGGTGTCGATGGACAACGACGCGGTGGTGGCGAGCAGGAACGAATAGAGCAGTAGAACCCACTGGGTTGCACTCAAGCTCGGCAGTCGCTCGTCAGGGATGCTAAGGAATACATCCAGGTAAGTCTTGGTGCTGACGAGACTGTCGACAAGAATGCGAATCCGGGGCAGAGAGAGCCTGGAGTCTCGAGACATGCCCGACGGACCGATCTCTCGTGTGAAGGCTTCGAATATCCACGGCCATAATTGTTGGCAGGCTTTGTCAAAAAGGCTGGGTCAGTCCGGATTGACAATTGGTATAGAAGAGCTTGCTTCCTTGAGGGAGAGAGAGTGAGGGAGAGAGGGAGAAAAAGAAAAACTTACGGTCTTCCGTCATCGTGGTTGGTATGTGTGCTTGCCAATCACGAATCTTGGAGGAAAATGTGTTCAAGTAGATCTGCATCTGTTCATCACTCATCCGTTGCGGTTGAAGGGTCTCACTATAGTTGAAAAGTGTAGATACCCGGTCTGCTTCGCGGGTGAGTTCGAGATGAAAGACCAGGTCCGCGTCCGAGGGGACTTCATTGGTCGCAGCCAGAGAGCTCGCACAGGCGTGCATATACTCGTTGTAAGCCAGGGGGCTTTCTTTGCGAGTCATGATCGAGTACCTGGCACACGGGCTCGGGTCAACATGGTCAATGGTCACGAGTCACGAGTCACGACTCCTGACGGGCAGGGAGATAGTGTACTTACCAGGTGGCAAGGTGGTAACAGCCCAAGCATGCACGTTTTGCCTCGTGACTCCAGTAGTCCGCATCCAGGGCCACAAGCCCTTCCGGTGCCTCGTTAACGGTTTCGACGTTCATCTCTCGGTGTCGGCCTTTGCCTGGGCGACGGGTGATTCCAAAGTCAATGGCAACGGTGCTTGCAATGGCCATCAAGCGGTAGGCTTGTTGCGTTTGAGGAGTGACATGAAGATGGAACCTGATCAATGGTCATCGCGTGCGCGGAAATTATCTTCTGTGGCTTCGATCGCCCAATGTGCTTTTCGCGCGGTCTGATGAACCTAACTTACCAGTTGAGGTAGACTAGCAAGCCTTGTAACAGGTCCAAGTCGCGTTTGCCTCGCACTATGAGTTCTGAGCTCAACTTTTTCAGAAAGACTTGGTTCAGCACTTCTTGCAAGGTCCGATCCTTCCAGGATGTGGTGGCCAGGATGGCCAGCAGTAGCATTGGGCCGTCCTGTCTCAGGTCTGATAGAGTCGTTCGATCGCTAAGGACGACGTAAGGGAAGCTGTCGGCGAATTGTAGTCGGTACTCGGCGAGTAGGAGCTCGGCCTCTGCGCGAGACAAGACCTTGTCACTGATATCGTCGGAGATGGATGCTGAGGTTGTCGGCTTGGTCGGTACCATGTGTGACTTGGGAACCACTGCTGTTGCCAGTGCCAGCTCCGCGGCACTTCTCGGTTTGGGAAGGAGGGCTATAACCCTTTCAATGTTGTGCTCGAGTTGTTCGATTCGGCGCTCGTAGTGCACTAGTTAACGAAGAGAAGAACTTCGGTGAGTCAAGCTTGCGACGGCAGATGTCATCCCCATTGTCTCTCTCTCACCTTTCTTCTTGCGTTGACGAGGACGATGTTCAGGGATGACGCACTGCTGTCTCTTCTGTGTACACCTGTCGAAACGAGCAATATCAGCTGCTGGTCGACTAAACAATATGGCAGAAGCCCCCTCTGGCGATCAGTTTTCCACGTCGGCACCTTTCCCAAGCGTTCTATGCATACCTTTGGCAGGTCCAAGGAGGGCCGTTGCTCATCAAGCAGCGAAGTTTCTTCTCTTTGCAAGCCACACAGGCTCTGATGGTATGCGGCACCTGCTCGTCCGCCATTGATCTGTATTCCAAGTTCCGACCGATGATGGGCTTGGTGACACAAAATGTTCTTTTCCGCCCATGAATCCTCTCGTTGTAGGATCCAGGGTCTTGAGAATTCAACGCAGAATGCAATTGCGAAACTCCAAAGTTCCTTGCGGTCTTATTCCACAGATTCTTGTGAGTCTCCTTGTGCTGGTCGCTTCTCGCACTAGAGGAACAAGCGGCTCTACAGCTGACAATGTCGTCTGCTACTTAGTGACTTTCGGAAGTTCCGAGAGCGCGAAGCCCGAAGACATTGAACCAATCAAGCACAGATCTCAGGGACTATGGCTCCAGGTGCCTTAGGACCTAGGACCTAGGTACAACTCGGTAACCTTTTCACATTCGAGAGGGGGTCCACGTCCTTCTCTGTAGCAGTTCCTGGTACTATATAAGGACTTCTCAGGTAGATCACTCCATCTCGGACAGTACGACAAAGCAAATGATCTTCACTCCTTTCCCGAATATGCATATTTCGAGTGCTTGCGTATCGCTGCTCCGTATCTGTAAAAGCCCACAGGGATCAGACAACAAGCAAGCGCAATGAAACCAAGCAACGTCGAGGCCCACTGATACCCTAGGCTATGATACCTATACACGAAGAATCAACACAGTCAGCCTCAGTGAGCAATAGGGTGCGGACTTTTTTATCAGTGGGGATCAGGTACGTAGCACATACATCTGTGAGGTAAAGAGGACGGTGCAGGCACCCCATAGGGATCGAATGAGGGTTTTCGCAGCCAGTGCAGAAGCCGCAGTGTGCTGATAGGAGTCGACGATGTAGTTGTTGAAGGAATTGTACACAAGGACGAATCCCACGCCGATAGGCAATCCGGCGAAACACGGTCCAGCCCAGCTCAGACGTGGATAACTCGACCACGCGAAAATGAAGACGCCCATCGGAATAAGCCAGCACCCATAGATCATCGGGATCAACCGCAATTCCGGCGGAGGCAGGCCTTCGTATTTGGCGCGGAGACTCAGGTAGTGACGGTTGACAAATGGAGAACCAACCAGTCCGACAACGATGCCGCCCATGAGAGGAAGAAACATCAATCCGGTCATGCCTGGCGACATACCTTTACCTTCTTGGAACACAATAGGGTACCTAGGCTGACTCAGTGGATCGGAAGGGCGAATAACTGGGATAGACACACTTACGCCACGAAATACATGTAGAGCAGGCCATAAAGCACGGCTGCATAAAGAGAGAACAAGGTGACAATCGGCTCAGTGAGTAACAGTCTCAGAGGTCGAGCAAGGTAGACTTGAACAATGTTCTTGAATGAGCGTCGAGTGAGGTCGTGCTCGGCGATATAAGTATTGTCGCCAGAACTTTCCCGTAGCCGTTTCGCCCGTCGCGCAAGGATGACGGGTGCATAAGTTTCTGGCACGAAGAGAACCATCTGGATAATGTCAGCGAACAGTTCCCACCGTTGGACATACTCCAGAGAAGAAGCCCATGCAACGGACTCTCTAGTCTGTCACGCGCCAGTGTACTTACGCAGATGTAAAGGAAACCGGCAAGGATGATCTGTAAATAGTACAACCATCGCCAACCTAGGTTTTCATACGTGAAGCCTCCGATCAGTGGACCTGTCACAGAAGTCAGACATCGACAGACCATGTTTCCCCCTCTCGTCGAAAGAGCTTACCCATGATAGGGCCCAAAAATGGTGCACCGGAGAATATAGACATTGGGACACCCCGCTCGTCAGCATGCCACAGATCTGCCAGACTCCCGCCCAACTGCAACGCTCTTTGATTAGGACACGGCCGTGAAATACCCTTCAGAAGAAGAGAGGACGTACATTAGCCACGGGTACACTGATAGCAATGCCATCGATTGCCCGGCATACGAGCAAAGTCTGAATGTTTTTGGCGACAGCGCAGGGGACCATGAAGATGATCGCCACTCCAAACGTCGCCACGTAGACGATCCATCGACCATAGAGTTCCGAGAGAGGGCCAAACACCAAGGCTGGACCGATCATCAGCAAACCGGAGGGACTCTATGTGTGGTGGATTGACCTACGTCCAATGCCAAAGCCGACCACGAACAACGTGATAGTGAGCAGTGCCACCTCTTCAGAGGTATGAAAGTGCTCTGCAACACCCAGTATCCCAGGTGTGATGACTGCAGAGGAGAATGCCACAGCAAAGCACACCCAGCTAAGAGTCATGGTGATGACCCATTTGCGTGTTTTTGAAAAGTTCCTTGGGTTTTCTGGATCGGCAGGGCCGAAAACGACCATTTTGTACAGCTTGACTTCCCCATCGGCATTTGTGATGTCCCTAAGCTCATAACCACAAACATGAGGCTCTTCAGTGGCCACTTCCTTGGCGTTGGTGCTCGGAGCAGAAGCAAAGACAGGAACTTCGAGTGGTTCAGAGGTGAAAAGACCCTCGTTCTGTGGCCTGTGAATACAATCGTCAGCGTAAGGTTCGGTATCACTAGGGGTTATAGCACTCACGTTATGCTCGTAGACTCAAACGCGGCTGGTCTTTCATGGAGTACAGAGTTTGAATGTGATATTTCCAATGGTTGCGCCATGTCAGTCGTGGTACCGTTGCGGTGAGATGCTGTAGGAGCGAGAATTCAACCTGTCGAGATCTTTTATGCCTTGAGAACCGCACAAGGGCGCCGACATGTTTAGGAACCTATAGAACGTACCAGCCTTCACAGACTCATAAATACCTAGCATGTCGGCTGCTAGGTCGACTCGGAAGAGCGATGAGGCCCGGATGCCGACTGTGAAAGTGCTCGATAGTACCCATGTAGGAGCAGGCTAGACCAGTAGCCCGCGAACACAAGCAGAGGGGGCATGGCGGGGCATTCATGATGAAGGCCAGAAAGCCATCTCACGACGATCAAGCCTGATGGCTGGATACACGTCGTTGTGGCCAAGGGGATTGGGGAATCGGCCTTTTCGGCCGCGGTCCTTCGGCAGCTCCGAACCAACGGTTGAGGCTCCTCAGGTCAGTCGATTGCTGCATCCTAGACCACGGCCCCGAAAATCTAGAGAGCTAACCAGGATCCATTCTGCCGGAACATTTCGAGTAGGCCCATCGAAGCCAGAGGGCGAAGTGGGATCCGTCAGTCTCTTCGTTCGGAACAGGAGTGTGCAGATGCAGAAGGACCAACTAACCCACAGCAACAATGAAGAGGAGAACAACAAATGTGAAAGAATGAAACAGAAGGACGGTGGTAGCCGTACCGTGGAATGTACGGTCACAGTTAGGACCCCTACCCTGATCCTGTTTAGGCATCTATGAGACTCTCTATTTGTCTAGTCAGTACATCTCAGGCCAACAATGAAAATTCCGTAAGAACCTGTGCTCCAGTCATCATCGCCATCGTCACAAGGCTGTCTCCGTGGGGATTTCCATGAGGCTGGAATTCTCCTCGCTCTTACAACCTAGCCCTGAGCTCTCCAGGCTCTTGACCAGCATTCATCCGCCGCCCCTGCTCATCGAACTCGATCTTCTTGCCTGTGATGAGGGCCTCCTGCAGGGCACAGCCGATGCGCACCGCATTGACCGCACCTTCCAGCTTCATCGGAGGAGGCGTGTCGTCCAGACAGCAGGCCGTGAACTCGTTGGCCTCGTTGATGAAAGCATCTCTGAATCGTCCGTAATAATGGGGCGGAATCTCGCGCCGGATACCGCTTGGCTCGTAGATGTTGACCAAGTTAGTCTGTGGTTGTGTGTTGATGGCAAGTTTGCCCTTTGTGCCGGTGATTTCGGTGGCTATAGATTGTTCCCAAGGGTCAGCAAAACGAAAACCCCTACCCTAACGCCTACAATGGAGACGTGGAAAAGGAAGGGAAGGGGGGGGGGGGGGGGGGGGAAAAAAAAACCCCCCCCCCGCCCCCCAAAATTTGGGGCCAAAACCCGTGGGCGAAATTCCCCCAAAAAAAACACCCAAAACAAACCCCATTTAACCGGAAAATAAAAAAAAAAAC
>JAXLQG010000002.1:0-104655 GCA_035928285.1 Vermiconidia calcicola | reverse complement strand
CCCCCCCCCCCCCCCCCCCACATACAATCCTCCTGCCCGGCAGCCATCATTCTGGAGCAGAACAGCTGAGCGATCTTGCCGCCATAAAACTCGACCAAACCAAGCGCATTGTCACGGTCATTATACTTCCTAAGGCCCGGCTCGACTGCAGTGATACCGACGGCGCTGACGCTCTTGACACGGCTGTCTTCCCCAAAGAACCAAAGCGCCAGGTCGATGTCGTGAATCGAGCAATCAACAAAGATCCCGCCGGAGAATTGCGCGTACTCGACAAAGAAACCGGACGGGTCGAGCTTGTCGCACGTCTGACTTCGGAACACCGAGGGCACACCGATCATGCCGGACCGCATTTTCTCGAAGGCGTCGCGGTATGAAGCATCGAAGCGTCGTGAGAAGCCGCAGATGACTTTCTGTGACGGGAACGACTCCAGGGAATCTCTGTAGGCGTCGACCACGGCTTGGGACTGATACAAACAATATTTGTGTCAGTAACGGGAGAGTCCAGCGAGATCCGAGATCCTAGACCCTAGCAATGATTGGGATACATACCTTTTCGACACCCGTACTGAGAGGTTTCTCACACAAGACGTGCAGGCCACGCTTGATGGCCTTGATGGCCTGCTCGGCGTGCACAGCAGTGGCGCTGGCAATAATGACGGCTTGCAGGCCATTGGCGCATTCTCGGTCCAACATTTCATCGTAGTCGAGATAGGTCCGGACACCTTCAAGGTTCTTCTCAGCCCATGTCAACTCGAGAGGCTCTGGCGATGAAGCGGCGACCAGATCTGCTCGGGGAGTCAAGGCATAGAAATGATGAGCATGGCGGGCTCCCATGCGGCCGAGACCAGCGATGGCGACTTTGAGCTTTGGACCAGGCATTTCGATGAGCGAGTTGTCTAGAATAACCGAGTGAGTGTCGCAGAAGAAAATGTCGTTGAATCAATGGTTGCGAATTGTCGTGAATTTAAATGCGGTCCAGCCTTTTGATATCTACAGCGTTGCTCCTTTGGGCAAAAACTTGGACAGAAAAACAAACCCGTCACTCCGGATAATAGGCAAGGCTTCCAAACATGGAGATATACTCGTCCCAAAGAGACGTTGCGGAGACTTCAGAAGGCTTGAGATGCAGGTGCTAAGTTACTGTTGAAAAGCACACCGCCATCATTCGCCGATCAGATCAGAGGCTCTTTCCTTTCGGAGAAATCTTTCCTTTTTGAGTACAAAAGGCAAGAACAAGCGAGTGACTTACTTACCTCGACAAGAAAAACATTAGAAATCAGGCTCTATGTCACGAAAGATCTTCCAAGGGGTTGATGTGTGTTGCTTGTGTCCATTCATTGGGACCGGGCGTATATCTTCAACAGCCTTACGGAGGTGGGAGTATGGGACTATTTAATGCAGGGAAATAAATCACACAGCATGACAGCCAAGCTGAAGATCTTGAGGCGAGCCTATTTCCAGAAAAAGTGGCATCGTCTGACCTGGAGCACATCTAGGATATAACTTCACTTCAACAGGTTCAAGGCAGTGGGTGCCTAGACAGTAAATCACTAGGAAGATATCGATAGAACTAATGGCATTCCTAACGTCAAGGAAGAACGCTATTATATTCTGTACGAAGGACTCCAGATAGATAACGAGGAGCTATATCTATTTGAATTCGACGAGTTACAGCGGTCAGACAGTGCCATCTTTTCTGGAAATTGGCTTGGAGGGTTCTGTGCGACCTGCATCCTATTGTGACATTCACGATGCACGATCTGGCCTGCTGACGACACAGTAGAGAGATCATCTGTTTACTATCCGTATATCGGATTGCGAGGCAGGTCGGAGTCTCAATGAAATCTGCAACAGTCAGGATCCATGTATCGTTGATTTTGATATATCATAGTATATGTCTGTGTTAGATAGGTAAAACAACCCTGTGTCCACCGATATATTCCGTACTGCTTTGATCTCTCTGGTGTCTTCTGCCCATTCCTACTACAAATCGACAATGTGACTCGACATCCAACACGGCTAACCCCAGCAGACATTCCGTTGGGCGTAATAAGCCAGTCGTGCCCATTTGTTTTCCAATAGACAGCCAACGCCAAAAGCTCCTGCCTGCGCCAAACAAAATCAAAATCCTTCCCGTTCTCCCGGCTGAGAGACAATCCAGGTTCAAACAGGGTATAGTATAAAGGCACAGTCAAGCTACTTTTGTAGTCATTGTGCAACTTATAGAGCAAAGCAAAACAGTAGTCAACGTGCCATGAGAAATGATGGACGCTGCATAACTTGCTCACATCATCATCATCATTCTCGTGGCTCGCTTGCTGCTGAAACTCGGCCTGGGCGAGCTCTCACCCTTGGCCCAGGGCTTGTGAATGAACGAATCTCCATCACCTAGAGTCATGGTGCTTTGTCGGTTCTGGCCGTTCATGTGTGCTCTCGGGACAGGCATCAGGTCGATCGTGCTACCTCGGTATAATGGTCCCATTAGGCGGTCTTTGACTGACTTGTTTCGCTTGGGAATGCCAGACTGGACTGGTTCAGGAGCAAATTTGTCCGGCTTGTCTGATCCATCTTTGTTTTTCTCGCCAGCGAGGATGGCTCGCTCCTTGTTGATCAGCGCCAGGTGTCGAGCGCGGCGGAGGTGAATTGCGAAGAAGACGGCCAGGAGAACAACGAGGACGGCTGCAACGGCGATGCCCACACCGAGACCAGCTTTGGCACCGGTGCTGAGGTCGCGTTTGTAGAGGTGGGTTATGGGCATGGCCAAGGTCGTCGACGGCAGAGCGGTCAGGAGAAGAGTGAGGAAGACGGTCGGTGTCTGCAATTGAGGCATGATGGTCGGTGTGTTGTCCAGCTTCTCTTGTTCGAGAACGGGTGTTTGAGGGTGTTCTACGATTGATGCTTGAATGTCGTCTTCGACCAGCGATCACAGAAGAGAACGTGGGGTAGAGAGGTCGTTGGACAAGACCCGGAAAAGAGAGTATCGAGAGACTGGAGGAGTACTAGTACTCACGAAAGCCAGAGTGTACTGTGGTAGGGGGGGGGAGTGTTCGAAGTGAAGGGCTGAGAGCAGGAGTCGGGGGTGTCGTAAGCACTTGTTTGAAGTGAAGTAAGGAAACAGGGCGAGGAAGAACTAGAAGGATGAGAGATGAGAGAAGAGGCTCATGAGAACGACACGCGGAGTAGCTGGATTGGGTCCGTTCATTGGGATGCTCTGATCAAGTTTAGGCCTGGCATGGTCTGCTCAGGTGGCACAACGCCAGCAGGAGCGACGGAGAATACTGTGGATAGGCCTTGGAGGGCGCGGAGAGCAGCATGCAAGTGACCCGCCGCATGGGCGGGCGCTTCTCTGCTCTGCTGAAGACTGAAACGCTGGGTTTAGCCTCGTGTTGGGATAGGGAATTGGTTGGTGGAGACGAGGAGAACGGGGTGAATGGATCTGTTGATGATCTTTTGTCCGCTTGCGTTGTTCGTGTCAGGCTTGAGAAAAGAATAGAAACATCGACTGTAAAAGAGCCCAAGCTGAAAGGCTGACAGGCCGCGGTGATTGGATACAGGGAGCCAGCATGGGCACCTGGACTATCACGACGTGCATCGCGTCCAAGGCCGGGGGATACTTGTTGTACTTGTCGTGCTTGTCTGGGTACCCATCATTACGGATATTAGAGGGGTGAGGGTCCTTTTGACAAGGTACAGGCTCCGATCACCAGCTGGACGGCGGTTCTTGCTCTTGGAAATACAAGTACTCGTACGAGTACAATGTTGGCAGCTGTGGCAGCCCATACTTGGTTCCTCCCGATCCATGTCACTGTGCGCACCCAAGTGAGTACGGAGTACTACCTATGGTAACTACGGAGTACAATCGTGACTGGTTTGCATCTTTCTCGTCTGGATTCCTGCACCTCTCCAGCCTTCGTCGAGGGGCAGGAAATGGCATTTGTTTGTGCGTGATTTCAGGGGTTCAGCTGCGTTTCAGCCTGCGCCCCCTGTGCGAACGCGAACTCGTCCCCTCCAGTCAGACAAGGATAAGGCCAAGCCGGGATTTTCAATCCCTCGCGTCCCTCTCACGCTCAGTCACAACAAGGGATCGAGGTTGCGCAAGCTAATTGACGCTATTGGTGTTCCTGATCTTTAGTCAAACGCTATATGCCGCGCTACGGAGGTCGGTGGCCGATTGTCCGACACTAATTGCGCCTTCACGTGATACTCTTTGATTGCACTCTGCAAGTCTGTAATAGAGTTCCCTCGACGCGTTCCCCTCAATAACATTGATAACCTACCAGGCACGACAGGACGCTGTGTCTGATTACAGACACGTCCACCAAAATCTCAAGGAATGCAAGGATGAGTATGCTTTGCAGTTCGGAAATCGTCCTGTCCTCTTGACATTTGCTTCAAAATCCCTCTTTGGACGTCTCCCCCAACATGCCTCCCGTTCCGGGTTCTGTCGAGCTGTCATAATCTCGGTAACTGTACATTGAGGCTGCTGTCATACTTTGTAGACAGATCGCAACTACCCCCGAGGCTGTACTATTTCTGGTCTTTCTCGATGTCATCATTGCCGGACACCTTTGGATCATGCAAGCAACAAGTAAGTTCAAGGTTCGTCGCACAACATGTTTCTGTTTCGTCGATGCATATCTGCGAGATTCTGTTCCAGTCCGAATTCTCCGAGTCGTACAGCAATCCAACGTCCTATGCCGTAGCACCTCGCGGGACACTCATGGTATCGTAGCTTCTCCAGATGTTTCTCAGGGGTACTCCACCATCACTGGGTACGTCATCGGCTGAACCTCCAAGGTACCGTGCGCGCACAGGGCTGGCCTGAACAAACTTGTTCAGAGCTTTTGATGGTCCAAGTTTAAGACACTGAGAGAACCTTGCGAGCTTGTCAACACGACGGCCGACTAACTCCTGTGTTGGAAGCGAGGCTGTGTACCTGCCCGAGACCAGGGTCACGCCACGTATAGAGCAGCCGCGAGGCGCACAAAGTCACCGGCATCACGTGTCGCGACTTTGCCGAGACAGGTCTCAATCCTTCTACACGTCTCCGAGCAAAAAGCTGAGCAGACTGCCAACCGTAAGTCCACTGACGAGCATGAGTCCCATGAAGCCACCAGCAGCCGGTCGCTCCTCTGGGGCCACCCAATCCCCTGCGCCCATCATGCACTCACTGCCGAGATAACCGTTCGTGAGCCCGAAGAGGAACTGCACAATGACCAAGTAGAATAAGTCACTGCTCAAAACTGCACCCTTTCCCTTGATGTTGCACAAGAAGTAAAGCGGAATGAAGAGGAGTCTGGCCATTGCCAAGCAAAACAGTGCGAAAGGATAATGCGTCAGAGATATCGGTTTCCACAGGGTCGCCAGCCGCCCAAGCAAATCCCCAAGGTTCCACACCAAGAATGCGGTGGGGACAAAGATGGCAGGGTCAACTCCGCTGACAGATTGAATGGAAACAGTGAAGACCGGAAAGACCATCGTGACCGTGAAGCAGACAAAGACTGCTGCTGCGAGAAATGGCATCTTGAGAAACAGGGTAGTAAGAGCCACAGATGGATGTTCATCAGCTTCGACATTCACAATACGGTCAGTTGTGGCCCTCGCATTACCGGTGAGGACATCTGCTTCGGAGGTGTCATCCATCGTGGGTTTGGGTGCCGAGTCAAGGCTTTTATGGTGCGGGTGCCGCCTCATGAGATAGAAGAAAGCCAACAGAGAGATGGCCGAGATGAAAGTTGCAGTCAGGAAGTATATCAGCGCCGAAGTCGGAGAAGCATCTGCACTGTCTGCGCCATCTCGACGTTTGGGAGGCACTGCTAGAACCGAGATAATCTGTGCGAGTGGTGGGAGCACTCCTGCCACAGCCTGGCCAGTCATGATTGCTTGCGTGTATTCGCTTCTGCCAAATCCTGATGCGAATGAAAACAGCCCATTTTGGATAAGACCTGTCGAAAAGCTCGCGACAAATATTGTCAGGAGCAAGAAGCCGAAGTATACACCTGCGGGTGTCCGGACCAGTGTCGATAGGGACAAAATGCCAAAGACCACCGTGTTGATAGCTAGTGATGCTGCTATCCGCTTTGGATATGATGCCCCCTTTTGCAGTGTCGTCAATACAATCATCGAAGTGAGGTTCGTCACGGTTGAGACCGAGATCTCGGCGGCTTGGAAGTGGTTCACGATCCATGGGCTTGTGCGAAAGCGATTCTGGAAGTAGGAGGCAGCGGCTAGAAACATGTTCCTGTTCATGTGTCAGTCACATCACCTACGATGCTAGATCGCCAAACATACCAGGCCCATAGCATGGCTATCCCAAGTAGAAAAAAGATCGCATATTCGAGCCACGAGAAGGCTGTCTCGGTCGTGCCCTCTTCCACCTCATCTTCTACGCTGTCATCATCTCTTTCTGTGCCATTCTGGAGAGGCTCGTAGTCCTGCCTGGGACGGAACAGACTCTGGATCCAACCCATGTTGGACAATTCTTGAAGTTCGAAGGTTTGGTGCTCGCCGTGGGCAGTTTGCGGCATAGAATGCGACAGTCGCTGCCGTTAGAGAGTGTTGTCTAGGATGTCATTTTTGATGCGGAATGGGTGCTCTCCTAGTCACGAGATACTCTGTACGACTGCATTGACATTGTGACATTGGCAAGCAAGGGCAGACTGCAGTCACCAGATGAATGAAGCCTATGAGGCGACATGATGCACCCTAGAGGCGCAACGGTGGATCTCACACTCCATGCAACGAACGCCGGCTCAGCGGCTCTTTAATAGCTTGGCCATTATCCACATGGTGCTCACGTCCATCATGCTCACAAACTCGTCACAAATAAAGCAGAAAAGGGACAAGAATACACGTTGTGTGTCAGTGTAAATGATGGTTGATGTTCATGGCTTGTCGCCCCCCATTCCTGAACGCCTTGCTATGCTCAAACAGACACGAAGCTCTCCTCATCCTTCATCGCCCTTTACACCTCCAGCTCGGCCCTGAACGCCGCCACATCCTCCCAACTCAACCACTCGAGTTGCACCGCGGTCTCCAGGAGGTCTGCAGCGCTCTCAGGGATCAGCATGGGGCTGCCGACGAGATACGCGGCCACTGCCTCCAGCTTCCTCCACAAGAGCAACTGCAACCTCCTGGCAACCTTGCTGCTTCCCGCCACAATCGCACCTCTACCATCGACGCGTCTCCACAGGAGTTCTCTTGCCACATATGACAGCCACATGACATTTGACTTTGGTAGGAACCTTGCGTACTTGTCGACCACTTCAAGGTCGTAGTCCTCCTCGATCTCAGCCATCGCTTCCACCTTGGCCTCCACTGCCTTGGCCCAGTCTCGCACCTTCCGGTAAGTATCGAACTGGCGCTGGTCGGATGCATGTTCGCCGGTGTCGTCATTGTCTTCCCAGAACTTGATTGCATCAAAGATGATGAGTTCGCCTTCGGACTCGCTGCTGATTTTGGCTCGGGAAAGAGTGTAATCTATGATCGTGACTTGAAGGTTTGACAGACCTAAGTTGGCTAGGGGTTCCTCGGTCATGTTCTGTACAATTTCGTCAGTGACGTCCATTACGCCGTTCGTGGACCGTGGTCGGAAGCACAAATTGCCGTTGTGCAAGTCTCTGTGTTCAAATTCGAATTCTCCTTCGGCACCGGAGAGTATTATGGCGGTTTTCCAGAAGATGTCATAGGCTTGGAACGCGGACAGGCTGCCAAACTTGGAGAGGGGCGATCCAGCGTGATCCATTTCGATGATCACATATGTTTGGTGTTCGGAGAGGTTTGTTGGAGACAAGTTCTGTGCATCAATGGCGTTTGTGTCTTTGAAGTTTTCGAATGCCTCGAGAAGCACATCAGGATACTTCCCACTGACAACGTGGACACCTCTGCAGCGGGCAAAGCCATGCATCTGATCAAGAGCCAGCAAGACGCGGACTTCTCGAATCACGGACTCCATGTCGGCGATGTCGTCGGTTTCATCTGACTTCTCGACGTCGAAAGCAATGACCTTGATTACCAGGCCTCCCCGCTCTTCAAGTTTGATGGCTTCTTCGCTTTCTTTCGGTCTGAGCTCAAAGACGTCGGCAAATGACCCTTCTCCAAGTTTGGTGCAGACATATTTCTTTCCGAGGCCTCTACCGAATTCTTGAAAGTCTCGTACTTCCCGCTGAGTCAGAGAAAGCAGAGGTGTGAGTGCTTCGAGCTTGTCCTGTCCGAGTGCCTAGAGGAAGACGTCAGTGTACAGAGGTCTTTGCTGGGGAAGTCGTCTTGAAGTGACTGACCGCCATTCTTCTTGACGTTGGTTTTCGCCGTCCTCGAAGTCGTGGATTGTGATGGGCTGATGGTTTTTCGATTGGCGCAGGGGATTGCTGGACAGGCTGAACCGTTTTGTCTCTATCATTCTCGACCGTCAGTTGGCTCATTTTCTCCGTAATGTTGTTCTCATCGTCGCCTCCAAACAGATCAAAGTGCATCGCCCGCGAAGGCGCCTTGAGGCCTTTCTTCTTGCCATAGGTCTTGTCCGAGCGGCGATTTGGCCGCTTCTGGTTTTCCAGCAGGCTGAGAGCCTCGGAGTCCGCCATCTTGAAAGTCTTTCGCAATATCTATCAGAGAGAAGTTCAGGCTTACCAGTATGGAACTTTTGAATGTGAATCTAAGACTCTAATCCTTGTTCAGTTAGCGTCGGGTGCATCCGTGTGGCGGGCCGTTGCTCGGAGACTGGTAAGTCCCAAAAGCAGCGAGCTTCTGTGCTCATTTTTGACACCAACTTCCCCATGCTTGGCAATAATCGAGTGGTTCTATTCACGCTGCTCTAAACAATAAACAGGGTGCGGCACAATAGGATTGCTCATTGTCCTATTCACTTCCTATAGTCCTCCCATGACGGATGGAACATGTCCCTGTACATGACAATATCCTCCGGCATACTCTCGTTCATTGTTGGTGTCCTTTTTGTGTCTGTGAACGGCAGTAACCTCTGGCGCTTGCCATGAGACCTGGTCCTCCGCTTTCCTCCACGAAGCACTACATCTACGCGATCGTAAGCATCGATGATCCTGCCAGGCCTCATGTCCCACATCCTGTCATACATGTTCCAATATCGCTTGAGAGAGATGATTTTGTACCGTCGCATCCATCCTTCCGGCTTGGTATACATTCCAACGCCAAAAATCCACCGCAAGCCACGGATGAAAGTCCAGCGAATGAAGTGTTCCCTGATCTGAATCCCATAGCTATCACGCAATCTCTTCAGTATGCGCGTCCAACGGAGACATTGCTCTGGCGATACAGCGCGCAGTCCTCTGCGAGGCTTAAAACACCATGTCATCAAAGCTTTTTGGAATGTTTCGTTGAATAGGGCGTTCAAGTTTGATTCACGGTAGGATAGCCTGGTGTGGTGCACTTGTTCATACAGCCCAGTCACTCTGTACGTCTCCGCTATCCAGTAGACGAGACTTTCGAGTTCCTTCATACGACCGGATTGGCCTAGCGCTCTCAACGGGCCCCGCCAGTACCGTATCGGAAAGTGGGCGCCGGAAGCCAGAAGATGTTGAAGCATTCCGATCAGGAGTGCAGTCTGATCAATGATTTCTGCTCGGGTCAATTCTGTCACTCTTGTACGCCGAAGTATATTGGTAATAGCCAGTGGCACCACTGTGGTGATACTTTCGCCTCCGCGTTCCTGCAGGCTTCTGGCAATATGGACAGCGGCTGGCCAGTTGCCAAGGAGCAGCATGGCTTTGACTACCATTGTAGCGGAACGCAGTCGGGCTTCTTGGTCAAAATTCCCCTTGCACAAAATCGTAAGAGTTCGATTAATCTGCTTCCAATCTCCGGCGCGACAGTATTCCGTAAGCAGCCTTTCTTGCAAATCTGCATCCTCGAAAACTTCATGGTGCATATCACTGTCAACAAGTGCTTGAACCATATCCCAGTGGCCAGCATGACACAATTTCTTAATGACTTGGACAAATATCGAAGATCCAGTGTCGATGCCGAGTTCTGCCAGTCTAGTGAACCTGGCCTGCAATGTAGCATTATCTGGTGCCGTAATTGCCATTTGTCGGACGGCAACTGGGCCCACCTCAATCAAACCAATGATCCTGAGACTGTTGACGGCAAAATCAAAAGAGAAAGAACGGGTTGCAAAGCCTCGAGCCACAAACTCATCGCTCAGCTTCTTTGGAGCGACACCTAAAGTATTGCTCGCAACAACGTTTAGGGACTCTGCAGAGAAGCCCCTGACCCTACTTCTTTCTCTTGACCATGCCCGATGCGCCTGGGCGTCGAAGGATGCACCAGCAGCATTCAGAGGGGCTAAAAAGCTGTTGAGTTGTCTGTCATTAGCAGCCATGTGGTTGACAAAAGGCAACAGGTGTTCAAATTTGGCAGGTAGATCTCTCCGCGAAATCAGGTATGAGTGCATCATAAAAGCGTCGGAAGCGCGGTTTTGCTGCCAGAGACCGGAAGTGACTTCGCTGTAGATATGCGCATTCGGTAGAAGATCATAGACATTGCAAAATGCTCGCATTGCAGTAGATGCTTTTGAGAGACAAGCAGCTGAAAAAGCGCTTAATAGATCTTCTCGTCCTCGATATATCCGGACCTGGGGTTCGAGCAGCCAACTTGCAATCTTCGCGGCTTTCTCGGGCTGATCGCCTTCTAGACATGTCCCAACAACTTCCGCGAACAGAGCAGCTCGGTCAAACTTGTGTCCGATGGCTGTTTTGCAGAGTTTCGACAGGAAAGGTTGATCGTTGCTTCCGGCGGAAAGGAAGGTAAACCACAGAGCATTCACTCGAGAGTCGTTGTCATCGAAGCGCACAGCTTTTCCACGATGCATCGCCGCACGCCAGATAGCTTTGATGCCTTCGTGCCCGTTCATAAGAGCTTGAGCTCTTAGTAGGATGTGCCAAAATTCAATGTTTTGGCGTCCTGGGGGCTTGTCGATCAGACGGGTTCCGAGGTCTGACTGGTGCCCAACGTCTGCTTCGTAGCAGAGTTTGTCTTTGGTTCGGATGCCATGCATGAATGCATCTGAAAGTACAGCCTCCCATTCTTCATGATTCGAATCTTGGTTGGGAGTGGACCATGTGCGAACCTCTCGTTCCTCGCCATAATGAGTGGGATTCACTCTTGCTGCCGATGAAGTTGAAATGCTTCGGTTGAGACGCGAACCCCATGGTTGAAATCTGATCAGAGCATTTGTAATGCCGGAGAATCTAAGCTTCTCCTGATATAACCACGCCTGTGGGGACAGTGTTCGGAAGTGGAATGCCCTAGGCCATCTCACAAGACCTCGCCAAATTAATCGCATGTAGCGAACATCAAAGATGTCAAAATCGATGATCCTCCACGAGCGCGTGAAATGACCGACATCAGATTGGGGATAGTAGATGCATATTCCAATGATGACCAATATGATCGAAGAAAGAAAGAGGATCAGGAGATTTCAATACAGTTGATACAGGCTGGTCACGTGTGCTAGTCGAAGGGCTTGGCGCGAGCTTCCTTCCGATTGATCTCGACTTCACTTTCGACCGCAGTTGGTCTTACAAGCTGCTACAGCCTCAACACAGATCAAATTCGACCAAAGACCCCCTGAGTCGACAAAATGGTCACCCCTACAGCTGCCCGCATGATGCAGGCCACCCGAGCTCAGATGTTTAGACAATCTCAAGCGCAATTGAAAGGGTCAGTCATTTTCCTACCAGTTCCGCTGCAACACCACGCTTGGGACGGGCACATGGACATATAGAATACGAGCTTGTTGATTGTGCTGACTTGGGCGCCTATAGATTTGTCTACCGCGAAAACCGAGTGCCCTTCTATCAACGCCTTTTCCAGAGCCATGACGGAAAACGACAATGGTGGAAGGTTAGTTATCTCTTACTCGAATTCTAGCAACATCTCGTCCCTTGATCCACCACCGTCTTGTCTGCGGGGAAGTATGAAGGGGACTTTAAAGAGGCGGATATGTAGCGCTCACACAATGGGCTTGTATAACGGTCCCACCGACTCCTGCAACGCTGTCTCAATGCTCCTCTTTGGCACCCAAATTTCCTGCATACTGCTCCCGATTTTCAAGGCAACTCTTAGTCACACTCGATGTACTGGTGTCGCTTTGAGGCAATAGCAAGCGAATGGGCAACACTTTGGAACTGGCACTTTGGGCGAGCGGCCTCCGTCGTACATCCACATCGCCCGAGCTGGATGCGCCGTCGAGTTAGACAATGCTCTCACAACTGCTGTCTAAGAGCCTGCGCCAGACCTTCAGAGATGAGGAGCTCAACCACGGGACTGCTTGTGGCTCACGGAAGTACAGCCGAGAAATTGATCACATCAGGCGCATTCGAACCACGACCTCGCATGTCCTTGTTTTCTAAACGTTGCGCCAAACTTCTACTACATTGACCTTGCTGACTCTCTTCTTTTGCAGACGTCCCGAAGCCCTTTTATCCTCTACCCTTACTACACCATGTTGGTCGGATCCTTCTCGTACGCGGTCTACGGAATGACTCGCATGGTTTTCGGTCACAAGACACTCTGGTAGACTCTGCGCAGATTCCGGGCCCGTACTGGATTGATCGTGGATAAGAGGGCGTGAGCGATCCGCTAAGACTTATTGTACATACCTATTACACAGTCGCAGTCAATCGCGAAAAAGATTGCCGGCCACGCCAACTTTCCACCTTTCGCATTGTGTGATGTTACTGTCGACCTTTGCCCTGAGGTCTCAATGCTGACACATAGGCCTCGCAACTTATTTGATCTGCCTGGGAGCTGTGGCCTTGACATTGCAGTTTCTCCACGTCCCGAGCCTGTCACGCGTGAGAACTTTTGGGAGCAGCAATGATATGACCGGTTTTGGACCTTTTCGACGTTGCGCCCACGAGCAAGATTGGATATTTATGCAATTGGCCGGTACTGCGAATCGAAATGGTTGTGGCAAGCACGTTGGCATTATATGCCAATACCACCCCAACTCCAAGGATGATCCTCGCACGTCGCCATTCCTGCATGATGATTGGTGGCAGCGTAGGAGATTGGTCGATGAAACAAAATCAGAACAAACCCTTGTTGGTTAATCTGGACCGCTGACTTCCCAAATTCCATGGCTCGTCCAGAAAGACCATGCGACTCCGCCTCGTGCCCTGCCTTGCTCGGAGATTTTGCTTTTCTGAGAAGCTGAAATGCCTTCACCGGACGACGACAGGTCTTCAGACGCGCGCCGGAGTTGGGTGCTCATTTCGAACCCATCCAAATGCTTCGAACTACTAAAATTCTCTGTTCGAGACAATTGCCTAACGTCAGTTCTATCACAACTTGATCTCGCCATATGTGCAGATACAACTATAAGTTGCAATCCCCCTCTGGTCGAATTTAATAGCCAAGGTACAAGGTGCAAGTAAGATGTCCTCTATACGCCCTATTCTCCTCCTGCTTTATATCGGTTGTTGCCTGTCGTTCCCTCTGACCAGCATTACCAAGCGTGATGTCCCTGATTTTGTGCGTCAATATGGTATGTTCTACTCCGTCGAATACAACGTCAAGTACTAACCGCACCTCTAGCACCGGTTGCGTATCTCTGCTCCACGGAGATCTACTTGCCCAGCGACATTGGAGCGCAAATTGTCCACACGCATCCGGAGGATGCCTCGGGCGCGACCATCACACCTCCTGCAGCATTGACGCTGTCTAACCTCGACAGCCTGAACGCCTTCGCCGACTCGGGGACGAACGTCTTTTTGACTTCGAATGAAGGCATCCAGGCGTTGCCGGCGTGGTTCCGCGGCACTGACCTTCAGTCGGACGGCAGCACGCCATCGACCGTCGCCAGTGCCATTGTCACAGTAACCAAGCCGAATGACACCCTTGACGCGTTTTACTTCTACTTCTACGCGTACAACCAGGGAAATTGGGTGTTGGGCTCTCCCGCGCTCGAGTTTGGAGATCACGTTGGCGACTGGGAGCACACGATGGTCCGGTTCGTCAGCGGAGCGCCAACGGCCGTCTACTACTCGCAGCACAGCGGTGGCGAGGCGTTCACTTACGCCGCCACGGAGAAAGGGCCAGACGGTGTGCGTCCGGTCGTGTACGTCGCCAACGGGACGCATGCGAACTACGCCACTGCCGGCGGTCATGATCATACGATTCCCAATCTGAATACAGAGGCGGGCCCGCTGACGGATCACACGGACAAAGGCCCGTTTTGGGATCCGCTCCTGTCGGCATATTTGTATAGTTATGATAACAGTACGGGAGTGTTCGCTGCGTATAACGGCGTGGATCCGACGGGTTGGTTGAACTTCGCTGGTCGTTGGGGCGATAATGAGTTGCCGGACTCGACGCCGGGACAGATGGATGTTTTTGGAGAGAAGAAGTATGTTGCTGGACCGACGGGGCCCAGGGATAAGAGTCTGGGTCGGACGGCGGTTTGTCCGGACGGAGACAGTTGTGATATCAAGTCGTCTTTGGGGCCGTAGATGTGTGGGTGGGAAACCTGTGAAGGGATTGATAGAACGGACGGGGCCTAATGTTAATATGGGGAGGAATAAGACTGAACATTGATCATAGACCTGGGAGTTAATGAGAGCATGGAAGTCAGGTAGTGCATTCAGGGCCACCGTGTCATGATCTATGCAGGTGTGTCTCTCTCCACGGCTCGACGGATAGTTTTCATGCGTGGTATGCTGCCTCTCACATATGTCTAAATTGCCCCGGGTCGATTCCTTAGATTCTTTGCTCCCCAGAGAGGGTTCTGTGGGAAGGTGAGGTGCTTCTCTCACCAAGGTCCCAATAGCCCGGTAGGTGTCATTCCTTGACAAGGTATTCAAGCCAAAAAGAGGAGATGAAGGCATAAAGAAAAGCCGGCGCCGGCACTGATTGGTTACAATTCTCGGATGTGCTTCGCCTACCCCTGGAAGCATGATCTTTGGTTTGGGCAAGGGCGAGTCCTGTGCAGAAAATTTCCGAAAGAGTGCCTTGCAGGATGATAGATGACTGATGCCTTCCGGAGGATAAGTTGACCGCCTTGAATGAATACTAGTAACAGAGCATTGCAGGCTCCTTTGAGGTCTGAAATCAGCAACAGCTCAGCATCAATGCATGTAACTCATCGTGGTCTTGGGACGCATTGGCGATCGTCATGGACTCGACCTTTCCTTGCAATTCAGTCTTTGTGGCTGAAGCAGCACCTCACCTCCACGGGGCAAAAGTCAAAAGCGATGGCTTGCAGATTGCATGGACTCTCGAGGATGCTCTAACCTACACCTCGTGTTCTCTTCAAAACACCTCGATCGGCCGCTGCTCGATCACCAGTCTCAGACGGTGACTCTCCTGAAAAAGGTCCTCTTGCATCATTCAGGCATGGTCATTGGCCCTCATATGTGTGCTGCATGAACAGGAGGGGGAGAAAAGGAAACAGCCACTTCGTCAGATGAAGTAGACTTCGATGCAGTCTACGAGGGACTCGTATCATCCCGCGCCCAGGCTTGTTCTTGTTCGGGCGGCTCATATTCCCGGCAGGCGAAGACGGGACCTCGTGGCGGCTGATGGCGGATTGTGAGGAGTGAAGGCTGCTGGGATCATCGTGGGATCATCCATGTGCAGAGGGAATTTCGACTGTATTGGAAGAACCAAATGATGATGAAGCGCCAATCAAGCCTCTGGACGGCGGAATTCTCGATTGCAGGTCCGTCATGGTGCTTCGTGGCCGTTCAGGGGCCGTGCCAAGAAGCCGCATTGGGACTGAGCGAGTTCACGCTAATCGTGGTATTTCGACCTTCTCGCGTGTCTTTGGTCAATCCGACAACCGCGTTCACACCACCGATGCGCTCGATCACGCACCTCTAGTCGACTTCCCCCATGTAGCAGGGTCTGCAGATGAGCAGGACTCAACCATGAACGGGTTCGACATTGGTTACTTTCTTGAAGATGGTAAAACCTCATTCCCCAACATCCCGGCCAGACACGACGTGCCGTACCACAGGTGAGTAGGTGGTCTGGAGCGCCGTTGAGCAGGGCCCGCTGCATCAGGGTTCCTGTCTTATAGTAACGGCATCCTCTCTGCCAAATCGACACACAGTCTGAGTGCAAAATCTCTTTGTTTTTGTATGAGACCGCGCTGTCGATTCTCGTCCTGGAGGATTATTTGCAAGTATTAGCCGCCGCCTATTTGTCGAGCGCTCAAGCCAATTCCTGTTCTGCTCCTTGCGCGAGGCGGCCCTCCTCCATCTGTAGACTTTCAACATGAGCAGCATCACGAACCCTGATCAATTTCACGGGGAGTTTCTACCCCACGATTCCCTGACCGGAGAATTGAAGACACTGAACATCTGCTTCATTGCCGTCACCTCACTATTTATCGGCCTCCGACTAATTGTGCGGGCATTTGTCGTCAAGCATGTTGCCGCCGATGACTACCTTATGGTGGCCGCTGGGCTATTTGCCACCGCGTTCTCTGCCATGGCCATAGTCGGTAAGTCACAACCACCAACAGCAGATGTCTGATAATCCTCCTAACAAGCCGTCTAGGGGTAAGGTATGGCCTTGGGAGACATGTGTGGGACCTACCACAGAATCTAGATCTCGTCGAAAAGATCAAGAAGACCATCCAAGTGAGTCCTCCTCTTGCATATCTTGAATCACCATTAACAGTAAACAGACACTGTGGATATGCCAGGTCATGTACGTGACGGCACTCATGCTTGTCAAGATGAGCATCGTCGTCTCCTACATTCGTGTCTTCCCTACAACGACCTTCCGAAGAATCATGTACGCTCTCAGCGCCGCCATCATTGGTGTATGGATCTGCAGTATCCTGGTCACCATCTTCCAATGCAAGCCGGTCCAAGGAGCGTGGGACTTCACACTTCCGAAAAACTGTCTCCCAATCGTCAAGTTCTACTACTTCACGACTGCTTTCTCCATCTTCACCGACTTCTTGCTCTGTACCCTACCGTTGCCCGTGTTCTGGAGACTCAACCTACCACGGCGGCAGAAGTACGTGGTGTCAATGCTGTTCGCCATCGGCCTGTTCGCGACCGTGGCCTCGGCCTTGCGAATCAGCGTTCTGATGGGGGTCGAGAGTCTCGACGTGACGCAAGGCTCGGTACCCACAATGAAGTGGTCCGTTGTTGAAGTGGGCACAGGTATCATCTGCGCCTGCATCCCTTGTTTCAAACCGCTCTTCAAGAATTGGCTGCCAGACAGAACCTCACACAACGGCTCAGCAAGCCGTGTCAGTGGACGTACCAATCAGTCCCCCAGGCTCGGGACAAGTCATTCGGAAGCCCACGAGCTTACCAAGGCCCCAGAAGGTTGGGCTTCTTTCCAACCAGCCACCACAAGGATCAAGGCCGGTCCTGTTGTCACGACCAAGAATTTCATCTGAGCACACAGAATCAATAGCCTTGGGATGTGGCGGAGACGGATCTTCGCATCCAGCACTTACAACTGTTCAGCGTTGTGCATCACGCAATTCAAGAAACATGTCGAAAAAGCACTTACGCACTTCCTTTGAAAGACTTTTTTTTATCGCGCAAGCGCCACGAGGATGGAGGTCCGTCACGGCAGGACCGACACTCACTTCCATCGTTTTATGGGTTCCAATCGTCTCACTCGTCCATCGGGCCACAGCGTCACTCGACCATTCTGCCCAAGATGCAATGTAGTCAACCACAAAATCACGAGCTTCACGAAACCTTTGCATGACGGAACGAGATGATGACACAAACACAATATCATCACAGATATTAAGGATATTGCTTCTCGGCAACGAAACAGATTGCTTCCCCTTTACCTCTCTTCGTGGTTCATTGCCTTTTTTTCTTAAGTGCTCCTTACAGTTGTGCATGGCGGTTGTTCGAGCTTTCTAAGAATCTTCGCGCAAGCGACTTTGTACGCAAGGAGGAAGTTTTGTCTCATTTACAGATTTACTGTAGGATAAGCTGAGGAGGAATTGAGCGTACTCAAAACGTGTTCCTCTTGTGTCCAGAAATTCCGTATTTCTTTAATGAAGATGAGGTTTCCTTTAAACCCGATGATCACGGCGAGAGACAACACGATAGAGTCAAATGTGCGAGCACTTTGTGACGGACGTCGACCTCGTTGCATAAGTGTGCACCCGATGATAGATTACTAGTAGTGATGTATTTTATTCACAGGTCTCATAGCTAAAGACATAGGGAGCCGGTTGAACCTTTAGCAGTCACCTCCGGCCAACCTTCCCTTCTTGACTGGAGCAATCGAGATACAGATCACGTGCAGACCAGGCCGCCATGCGTGGAGTGGCACGAGTGGCACCTTCTCTTTCTCCAGATCTACAAACGCGATTTCAGATCAAAGTTACACAACCTCCAAGCAATTCTTCATGTCCCAGAGCCAAAAACCGAAATTCGGTCACACGATAAGAACAGAGCCGCTGTCCTGATCTACTCATTTTCATTTACCCGGCCAAATCCCTCACTTTTGGCCTTCGCTTGCGCCTTCGCGCAATGGATTCCTCCAAAGACACGCCCTTCCCTCCGGCCAGCGAAGTCCCAGTCCACCGCAACGCACCCCTAGCACCCACACAGGAGCTGGCTTACAGAAAGAAATGCGTTCAACTCAAGCGTCGTCTCGCTGAGATCGAAGCCAACAATGATTCGACACGCAAAAGGATCATGCAAGAAACAGAACACGTCCAGAAGATGCGCCTCATGCGCGCCATCCTCCTCAATCACCTGCAGGAGATCATGAGTGCCCCAGCCAAAAGGCTGACACCTGAACAACTCGAGAAGATCGGGGTTCTGGCCAATGGCCATGCAAATCTTGCCGAGTTGGCTGGCAGCGGCATCACCCTGGAACCACCTCATACAAGACCCGAGGGAGAAGGATTGCTGGACGACAGCTCAGAAGAAAGTGACGAGGATGAACCCGAGGTGAGACTGGCCCTTGCTCCCAACAGCATGCGCTCATTCGACCCAGCCTCTAGAAAGACCCGAAAGAAGAAGAAGAGCGAACAACAACTACCGTGAAACCATCATGAACACTACCGTCCCTGGGGAGCCCATTTCAAACATGTATCAACAGTCATCATTACCAAATCTTGCCCCAGCGAATTCTTTTTCACCAGCACCCCCTCACGATCCGACGACCCTGACTTCCTCCTTCCGTGTATCATCTGCCACACCCCAAGCTGCAGGGACCCCAAGCTTTCAACCTCCTTCCGGGGGAGAGCCACACTATGGAGATTCGTCCCCAATCTCCAGCAACCAGCAGCTAGCAATGCCTCAATACCAGAGCCCTTACCAAGTCCCAGCAGGCATGGCTGCTAACAATGTCGATGGGAACGGGACCGGACGCTCTGGCGCAGTCACCCATCGACCGCAGCGACCGGAGCCGCCTTACATGCAGTTCACAGCACATATGAGACCGCAGCTTGAGGCTCACCAGGAGCCTGAAGAACTCATACCCGACATGATCCAAGCTGAGTGGGACGGGTTGGCTCCTGAAAACAGGAGGCTCTGGGAGGTCAGATATCAGGAGCAAATGACTGAGTACACCGCTGCCATGGATGCATATAAGAGGGCTACCCGGCGTGAGGCTTCTGGCGGATTTCCCACGGTCAACTCATAGGATGGGACTGGCACGATTAGGAGACCGCTACCAAGAGGACCGCTAACACTGAATACGCTTCCACCTCACCTACAAGACCTCATCAACCGCAACCATCAATACCTCCAACGTAATGAGCAAATCGTTGCTTCCGCTTCGAGCACACAACCCCAATAAGCACAAGTACTACGGATATGCTTGACCTGGGGAAGTCGCCGCGCGAGAAGCACTATTTCCAGCCTGTCACAGCAGTCGACACCGAAGCTAGATGAGCATTGGGGAGTAATGCAGCCCGTCGCCGTGCTTGGATGACAAGCCCCTTGACGGATCCCTGGTCCTTAATTGATCTGGGACTCACAGAACTCCACTGCGGCATCTTCGGCGCGGATATGTTTCGACGATTTACAAAGCAAACATGGCATTCCACGGTTGTTATCATGCTTCTGATAGCATTATCATTGGCTTCGGAGGAGGCCAGGTTTGCAGTTTGCAGTTGCATTGAGCAAATAGTTATTGCCTGGAGATATGGAGGGCCATACCCATTATTGCGGCAGGGAAACAGGCCTACTCGAGGACAAACAAAGCTCAGTCACTAGTCCGCATAGGGACTTATTTTTAAAGAACATTACAATGATCTTTCAGATTTTCAAGTGTTTTTCATTCGGCCTTTTTTCCCGTACAATTGTCTTCATCACACCTCGGGTCTTTGCGACACGACAGATCAAATACCGTCCACATAGAGAGAGAAAGAGCCCTCTCGACTTGACGTGGTCCGATCAATCGACGGTGATGCAACACTCACGTTGGGCCATCAGGAATGTGTGAACTGTCCAGAAAGCAGCGTAGCTACGCACCCCAGTCAGTACTGGACAACTCTTGTGCAGCCCCCTTTGGCGCAACGAGCTTTGATAACCCCCTGTGCTTCCACGCCACGACTCGTAGGCTTTTGTTTTGCGTCCTCTCGATCTGTGAGGCAGCTCAGAGTGCCGGTACTAGAAGGGTATATGATATGCCAACACCGGACACCTTGTCAGCGAACGAAGGGTTTTATGCCTCGAGTATCTGTGTCGTTTTCTTCCACGCCTAGTCCAGTCGTCGTCCCAGTTCGGCCTCAAGGATTTGTGCTTTTCTTCCACCCCTTAGTCCTCATCCCAGTTCGGATTCTGGCCCGGCGGCTTGGGTCCACCCGCCTGTCTTGCCACGATGATCTGGTCGACACTCAGCACCGTTCGCGCGGCCTCGGTCGCTAATCTGATGGCCCAGCTCTTAGTCACCAGCAGATCGAGGATCTGTTCATCCACGGCATCCAGCACGCCCGTTGAATCCAGGCCTTCCAGGTCCACACCCGTCGTCCAGTATGGGTCCTCCTCTTCGGATGTGCCGCTGGACGAAGTACCTTCTTCGTCGTCTTCTTCTTCTTCGCCTGACGAGCTCTCGTCGCTCTCCTCCTTGGCCTTGCGGCGCTTGACTTCGCTCGTGTTCAGGCGCTGCTGGTGCGCGGTGTAGAGTCTTGCCAGGAGCTCGGTGGCATCGAGGCCGGCGGTCTCGGCGAGTGTGCGTGGGATGACCTCAAAGGCCTCGGCGTATTTCCGGATAGCGTATTGTGGCAAGCCGGGCGTTTTGTCTGCGAAGTGGGAAATGCGCTCGACGAGTTGCATTTCGGTGGCGCCGGCGCCGGGGACGAGGCGTGAGTCCTTGGTCACGGCCTTGATAACATTGACGCCGTCGTCGATCGCGCGCTCGACGTCGTCGAGATGGTTCTGCGTGGCGCCTCGGAGGACGATGGTCGCGGTTCGTGTCGTTGCTGTGTCGGACTCCTGGCGGAAGACGGTGACGCGGTCGCCGCCGATCTCGGTGGTCTCGACAACATCGATGCTGCCCATCTCGTCTGGCATGGGGGCGCCGAGGCGGGCGAGGGGCGTGGCATTGCAGACCCGACAGAGGCGACGGAGTTCGAATTTGGAGAGGATCTTGATTACGAGGATGCCCATCCTGTTGAGGTAGTGGAGGGCCAATTCGCCGATGGTGGAGCCGGCGACGACGACTCGTAGACCGGAGTCGTAGAGCTCTTTAATGGCGGACTCGAGTTGGGATTCTTCGCCCTTTGAGAAATCCATCATCTCTTGGGCATTCTTGAGGAGGACGGTACCCTTGGTTTCGGTCTGGGAGGTGTCGATCGGACAAGAGAAGACGCCAACTTTGGCGTTCTTCGCACGTTTGACAATTCCGTCAGGCTCACGGCCGAGAACCATGCCCTTGACGACTCTGGATGATGATAGGTCTCCGCCCATGATTTTGACCACGCGGATGTTGTCTACGTTGAAGTTGGCTGGATTCTTAGGCAGGACCGCGAGGACGGCTTCGGCGATCAATCGTGACAGGACGTCCTCGGAGCCTGATTGTTTGGCCGCAACGACTGTGCGCAGAGCCTTGGTAAGTTCTTCTGGTGACCGCAGGTCTGAGACGCTGTCGACTTCGAGATCTTCCAGACATTTCAAGGCGTAGGCTTGTGCTTTTTCGTAACCGGACACAATATCGCTGGTCTTGAGTCCCATTCGTATTAGTTCTTCCGCCTTCTTGAGCAGCTCTCCTGCCAGTACAATGACCATGTTTGTCCCGTCACCCATCTCCGCCTCTTGTTGTTGACTGGCCATCACGAGAAGTTTCGCGGCGGGGTGGACGACTTCTAGTTCGCGCAGGATGGTGGCAGCGTCGGAGGTCAGGATCATCTTCTGCAGGTGGTTGATGACAATCTTGTTTCGTCCATATGGTCCTAAGGACGTTTGTACGGTCTGAGCTATCGTTCTGCAAGCATCAATCTGGAAGTTTGTTAGAGAATGGTCGGATGAGGTGGAGGTGCAACGTACATTACGGATGACGGCGCCATCCTCGGCATCGTAGCTGGTATAGCCAGGCTTGAACAGGCCGGCCTGAGAGGCCTGGGGTATCGTTAGAGACATTGTAGGGAGGACTGTGGGTTGATGTTGGTGGACAAGGGAATGTGAATGCGGGAGAGCCTGAAATATATTTTCGAGCCGGTCGCAGTCTGCAAGGCTGCGGAGATGTGACGCCAAGGTCGGGCGACTGCGATTGAGCGGACTCCTTTCAATGCGGACTCCTGTCAATTCGAGTATCTGCTATTGAGTGTTATGGACTCGACAGTATGTCTATTATGAGGATCTCGGTCCCAGCCCCGCAGCGACGGTATATTGGTGGGAGAAAGAATTGTGCCTGACCATCATGGCAGCCTCTCGTTTGGAAAACGGCAACCGCGCAGACCATGGTCTGTTGTCCACAGAGGAGGGCGCCGACATCTCCTTGATGTAGGTACACCTCTGCTTTCATGTCTGCGTTGACTGAAGATGATGTACCAGACGACAGAAGAGCCTGGATCGTGGAACGCCCACTCATTCAACAAGTCCTGCCACTCCTATTCCTTCTACTTCGAACACGACAGACTTCGCGGCTCCGTCACGTTCACCCCCCAGAGATCAAGATGCACGAGGTCAAGCAGAGGGTTATGGAGACTTCGCCCAGGAAAGTGCGTACAGTCGAGGCCAGAAAGATGAACTCTCGTCAGACTGGTACATCGAAGGACCAGGCCGGCGCGTAGGCTACGACGATTTGACCGCAATCGATTGGATCTATGAGTACACAAAAGAGCGCCAGCGCCAGCGGAGGCTACTCGCCCTCAATCCAGGTCTTGTAGGGCAGCTGAGACAACTGTTCGATGCGAGTCACGTCTGGCTCGTCCTCGTGGCCAGTGGCATATCTGTTGGGTGCGTCGCAGCATTGATCAACATTGCTTCTGACTGGCTGGGTGATATCAAAACTGGCTACTGCAAGAAGGGCACCGGTGGTGGGCAGTTCTACTTGAACAAGCAGTTCTGTTGTTGGGGACATGATGACTTTTCTCAGTGTCAGGACTGGACACCATGGCCCACGGCATTGGGTATAGGTCCAGTGGGTGCGCAATACGTGACAAGTTATATTTTCTTCATTATTTTCGCGGTATGTAAGACATCTGTTTGCCTAAGACTGCAACTGACACTAAATCCAACAGGTTCTTTTTGCTGTCTCTGCTGCCGTACTCGTTCAGCACTACTCGATATACGCCCGGCATAGTGGCATCCCAGAAATAAAGACGGTGCTCGGAGGCTTCGTGATCAGACGCTTTTTGGGAGGCTGGACTCTACTTACAAAGTCGGTGGGCCTGGTATGTGTCTGCTTCGGTTCCCCGGTGTACTGACTAATCTCGCTCAGTGTCTGACAGTCTCATCTGGGATGTGGCTCGGTAAAGAAGGACCTTTTGTCCATCTCGCTTGCTGCTGTGCCAATATTATCATGAAGCCGTTTGCATCTCTCAGCCAGAACGAAGCTCGAAAACGAGAGGTATTGTCTGCAGCCGCCGCCTCGGGCATTTCGGTCGCTTTTGGTGCTCCCATTGGCGGTGTGCTGTTCTCGCTCGAGCAATTGTCATACTACTTTCCAGACAAGACAATGTGGCAGTCATTTGTCTGCGCCATGGTCGCTGCAGTCACGCTGCAGGCTTTGAATCCATTTCACACTGGGAAGATTGTCCTCTATCAAGTCACCTACACCACAGGCTGGCACAGCTTCGAAGTCGTACCGTTCATTCTACTTGGAATTACGGGAGGAATCTATGGTGGTATGTTCATCAAGCTCAACATGCTGATCGCACGCATGCGAAAGTCTGGTAGTTATCCGCTTCGAGACAAACCTCTTCTCGAAGTGTTCATTGTTGCCGCGATCTCCGCAATTGTCAACTTCCCGAACACCTTCATGCGAGCTCAACTCTCAGAGCTAGTCTATTACCTATTCGCGGAATGCGCTACTATTGGCGACAATGACATATTTGGCCTGTGCAAAGCCACAACTGCTGGAGCTTTGTCGATGGCATGGCTTTTGATCGCCGCTTCCGTTCTCGGATTCCTCTTGGCCAGCATCACATTTGGCCTGCCGGTTCCAGCCGGTATCATCTTACCTTCTCTTGCGATCGGCGCTCTTTACGGCAGGACTCTCGGTGTCTTGGTAGAATTGCTACACAAGCACTTCTCAACCTCATTGGTCTTTGCAGCATGCGAGCCAGATGGTCCGTGTGTGACTCCAGGGACCTATGCCATTGTTGGCGCAGCTTCAGCATTAGCTGGTGTAACACGAATGACAGTCTCAATCGTGGTCATTATGTTTGAGCTGACCGGAGCTCTCACGTATGTCTTACCGATAATGATTGCTGTCATGCTCGCCAAATGGATTGGTGATGCCTTCTCAACCAGAGGCATCTACGAGTCCTGGATGCAATTCAACGAGTACCCATACCTGGAGAACAGGGATGATGCGACCATTCCGCACATTTCGGTATCTAGCATTATGACCAGGGTAGAGGAGATGACTTGTTTGAATGGGAACCAAGCATATTCGATCGAGAAGCTGCGCAAAATTCTCCGTGCGACAACCTTTAGAGGATTTCCTGTTGTGGCTTTCAAGCATGTCACATCCGACGTAATTGACATGCCCTCAAGCCGACCACATTCACCACGCGAGAATACTTTTCTAGGGTATATCTCACGGGCAGAGCTTGCGTACGCACTGGACCGAGTGACCAATCTTCCAAGCTCTACTACAGGGTCCCACAATGTCACGATGCAGACGCCCTGCTATTTCAATTATCACGCCGACATCATTTCTGGACGTGGGATAGATCTGCGACCCTGGATGGATCAAACACCAATTACCTTGAACGTAAACACCTCGCTTCAGCTCGCGGTGCACATGTTCCAGAATCTAGGATTGCGATACCTCCTCTTTGTCGAACGGGGAGCTTTTCGAGGCATGCTGACCAAAAAGGACGTATGGTGGATCCTGTCCACAGCAGAAGACGGACAGAAAAGGGAAAAGTTCGTCGCAGGCGCTGGAGTACTCCGAGATGACGCTGAGGAGGACGGTGGACCTGATGAGGCGAGAGGTCTCCTTCATCAGGAAGCCGGAGGCTTTGAGCAGCATATTGCGTCAAGTTAAGAACCTGTCTTCGGGACTTTACACCCTTTCCGAACCTGCCCCCGGAGTACTTACCTCCCAGGACTATTGCCCCATACTCCACGATCGAGGAGTTTTGTACCGATTGTCTTCAAGGAAAGGTGATCTTCCCGCACCGATGAATGTCCCGTCCCACGAAAGCGACAAACAACTGGAGCGGAACATTGCGCATCTCGCCTGAAAGGCACAGCTCCGCATCCTTTTAGGCGTTGGGAAGTCAGGCCACTTCAGTGTTCACGAGAACTTCAAGTTGCAAGCCTTGTCGTCGAAGCTTGCTCAATAGTCAACTCGGCTACAACGCTGGGCAGTGGGGATCCTGAGTTCGACTATTTTTTCGTAGGCTTGGAAGAAAACTATTTGGGGCCTAAACATCAACACATACCAGATTTGTACTGCCTACGAAGTACAGCTTCCATACAATGGTGATCCTCACCAAAATGAGCCTAGAAATGGGCTACGAGGCGAGCAGACAACCGGCCAAATCTTACCCTGCGACCACGAGGTTTAAGACGCAATATCGCCCGGCGCAATAGTCGATTGGGGGCCTTGCTCCAAGAGAGAATCAGGGGAAGCGACATCGAGTTAGCACGAGGGAGACGAGATTGTCCAGAGGCGAAATGCCAAGTCTGCCGCTCGGCAGTTTATTTTGCTCTCCTGCCGATCCCTTCGGCTGTCGAAGTTGATCACAAAGCGAAAAGGTTGAGGGCTCGAGGACGATGAGATATCCAGATCGACCATCCTGGGCCTAGGTGGTGATCTTCGCATCCCGCATCTGCCACCATGTCAGGCTTGTCCAACCGCGACGTCCCAGAGAAGGCAAACCTGAAATATCACTCGAATGGTCTTTAGACAGTGGCTTCTGGGACTTAATGCCTTCGACACTGTGCACTGCTCTGATGAGCCCTGGATCGGAGAGCTCCGTATTGGTCTTTGACCACCGAGGACTTGCCCAAATCAGAACGTCCGCGCGGACTAGTATACTTACTCAGAGAGAAGGTACGAACATGTTCAGCTGTCCAGTTGACACGATTGCGCCGGGCGACTAGCTCTTTGGGATGTTTCATCTAAAAAAGGGTGCAGTAGACTGCGCCGCACTGACCAGAAACCACGCACAGCTGTGGGTATAGAGACTGCAAGTCCTCTTCGACGAATCGACGAGAAGGATAGTGGTCATTTCATGGCTGCAGCTTCGAGCTTACAAGGTCCCTACAGTATTATTCCCTACTGTACGGATATATTGAGCAATGATCTTCGTGCCACGCGAGCCACGAGACGCTAGGTGCTACAGTTGGCATTCCCCGGCTCTAGCACTATGCAAAGGATAGGCACAAAGACAAGCGAAAGTCGAACGCAAACCACTCAGGAATCATGTATCGGTGGACTTCACGCTTCCCACGTGAGCTCATCAGAACAGTTGTGTTCCGATCTCTCTTGTCAAGGGAAGTTTCCCCAAGGAGTGAACGATCACAACGTTGGTCCACCCGTCGGCGTGCTCTACTGAAAGGTCGCTGAAAGCAAAATCAAATGAGTGACTGCCTGAGAAGTGCCCCGTCAACTTAAAGGATTCATCTACAAACTTACACGTGCAAATCGACTTTGACCCTCTCCATTGTTGTCTCTGGTCCTTTAGCCTGCTTGAAGCACGCTCGATTGGGGACGACAAGGCTTAATAGCCCATCGAGGTAGAAAGCAGCAGGTGGCAGACTTGAACTGGCGGTTTGCGATAACGATCTGCATAGCCCAGCCACTGTGCGGAATTAGTCTGGTTGTCAAAGAACATGCCTTTCTTCTATCTGGATCTTTGGCTGCTTAAGTTTGGTTAAGAGCTACTGATGCGAGTTGGAAACCAGTAACAATCGTGCAGGAGGTACTTGAGCCGCGGCAATGGAACGTGATGCCCGTTGCATTGGTCCCATCATGTCCCATCGTCATCTCTCCATCCGGTTGTCGATCACTGCATCTTGACGTACAATACCTCGAATGCCACCATAACAGTGACGCCGGCTGAAGTGACGCCTCTTGTTCAAGGAAATATCCCATGCACGCCCATGGAACTCCTGGGAAGTCAAATTCCGCTGTCTTCCTTGTCAAGCACTGTACGGAGTATAGCAGTGTGTATTCTTGATCACTGTGGTTTCGATTAAAAGACCCGAGCTTGCATCCCACGTTCCCTTTTCCAAGACACCTGGCCCGAAATTGAACTGTCACAGGCGAAGGATCCCTCCTGCAGCCAAGAGACTCCACGCGAGAGGTCCAAAAATATTAGCGTGCTTCGAAGGCTCGACGCGAATTGCACTATTCGCGTACTTGAGATATGGCTGTTAGAGCCAATAGATCAGTCACAATCAGTACAAGGCTGCCTGCGATGGAGGAACAGCTCCCGAATGGCCCCTGAGCTCCTCACCAATTGCAGGAGCATGCAACTCTTCTTCAAGACAGCTACCATAGTAGATTTGAGAAGCAAAAGTCTTGTTTCTGAATGGCCACATCTTGCTGTATTGGCCAGCTTCGCCCTGGACCATAGAGCTGCATGGCCGATGGGCAAGTGCCTGCCACCTTGTCGGCTGGTATGGTGGGTTTTCAACGGCTGCCACCTTACTGGATACATTCTGCAAGGCACGGAATAAAAGCAGTGATGAACTGGGTGACAGGGTCCATACCTGGACTATGACCCAGTCCCCGCGCACACGCCAACGTCGCTACTAATGCAGGACCTTCCCAGTGTCCTATGTCCTCATATGCTGGCGAACGGCTATTTCATCAACCTTGAGCGAGGGAACAGCTGTTCTTGAATTCTCCGTGACCGCAGCATGCATCTAGCGCATGGCCTCTGCTCTTTACTAACTGGGAAATGTGAAACGAACCAAACGAACTTCCTCGGGAGTTGAAATCCTGAGACTTGCAGCACTTCAAAGTTCCTGGAGGGCATCCCGGTCAGCTGTCTCGAATAGAAGGATAACTTCTAATGGATACCTGAAGTGCTAACATCTTCCCCGGGTGCCGGGCCACTGGACCGAGCCATTTGGGTCTCTGAGGTCCATGCCACGGACGGGAGCCGAGCAGATGGGTACGACCATGCTCTTGAGATGTCGCACTAGAAAGCGTTGACAGCGGAATAAACGAACAAGACATCTTGTGAGCAGCGAAGCCAATAGTGGCGTCCCTTTGCTTACCGAGGAACGGCGGCCTTTTTTTGACAGTTGACTTGACAAGCCTGGAACAATGACTTGCAGGGCACTTTCAAGAGTCTAGACTTCTTCCAATACCGGCGGCATACCAGGTTGCGTGATCAGTCAATCAATATGTCTGGAAATTTACAGCAGGTATGAATGGAGCAATCATTTGCGGATGTCGAGGACGGTACGGAGTATGTTTATTTATTATGCACTGTCACAACTGTGCAGGCACTCAAGTCCCTTTGCATTGGGCCTTCCCTCTTATGGGAGACGATACTCCGTATGTGCCGTTGCATTTGTGGCTTGCTGAGTGCCATCACTACTCAGGCACAATGGCCCCTCAATACGCCAGTGACCACATTCGAAACTTCAGTGGCTTTACCTGGGCCACTCAGCTCCTCCGGAACAATGTCCAATTGACAGGCTTGAGAAAGTGACGATGCAGGACTCACGTCAACATCCCTCGGATGTGAAGCGATCTACAGGTAAACCCTGGTTTTGTGTAACCATCCTCGAGTCCTGACACTTCGGAGGCGTTTTGTGCCTGGTGCGACAATTACGGTACTATGTACTTGACATGGGACATCCCGGCATCCCAGAAGAACGGAAGGCCTCAAGAAAGTGCCAGAACCTCGTGTTTGGGTCCGGGATCGCCCTTCACATGACGCCAATGGCTGATGGAAGGCGTCACTGTTGCTGGCCACAGGGTACGAATGGCTAACCTACGCTGCGCTCGTCGGGAACGGAATTTGCAGATGCGTCAGTGGTAGAGGGAACAGCACGAGCACGTTGATCCCTGGATCCGACCGATTGCGAAGGTGCCATGTATGCCCGGTGCTAGACATATTGAGGCAGTACGCGGGCTGCCAGCATCAACAGTGTGATTTGGGTATCCCCCAGCCTGCAGGCGTTGCCTCACCCCTCCATGTACGGATATGGTGATGATATTCTTGTCACCGCCAGCCCTACAAGAAATAATAGGTGCTCACGGGCTCAACTCGTTCCCGCAGAAGTCCAAGCCTCAAGCTGGTAGAAAGACACTGATCAATGTGGAACCTGCCTGGAACATGTCCTGGCCCTGTGACTGAACGGCGCTGCATCTCTCGTTAAATGAGCAGAGCTCTGAGTGTCAACCGGAACAAAGCAGCCAACTTCTTCATTGCGACTTATTTTGACGTTGTCCATCAGTCTCCCATACACCAGAAAGTGACGTAGAGCTTCTTTGTTCCCCTCCACTTGCTACAAATGGAAACCAAGAAGCGTGCACACATGCTTATGGTGTCTGTAGGTGCCTGGATGTGCGAGCCTGGCGCTGAGAGAAACACGAGGTTGACAAGTCATGTCCCACTGTTCTCAGGCGGTGGCTAACCGACCTTGTCTCTAACTTGCATCACCTCGGGTTGAATGCTAGTGGCTGCTTCGCTTCAGGGCAAGCCTGCATGCTGATCTTTCGGCCAACTGAGGAGAGATGGCAGCGTGACAGCCGGGGAGAGAGGCTTGAGAGAAACTCAAGACACCCCTGGAAAGTGGCCCTTGCTTTGTTGACTGCGGCTAATGTATCCATTGCGGGTCCCCATTGCACCGGCTTCAAGCGTTTCCATCACAGGTATGGTCTCAGGCGGCGGGTGCAACACCATACCAGACCCCGGTCCTTTCGAGTTTTGTAAGCGTCTTATTCTTGCCCGACGAAGTCAATCCAGATCCACCACTGCAGCAACTGCATGCAGGCCTGGAGACTATCCGGACGGAGAGCTAGGTACTGTGCCTCCAGCAATCATCGGCAGCCAAAGAGACGAGCCGCCAGTGAATGCCCTCGATCCTCAGTAGTCCAGGCTGAGGTTGCGCCATGCCATGCGTCGAATGCGCCGGTCGCAATCGATCATCCCTCCATGGTCTGAGAATCAATCATCCCAAAAGTCCCCACCAGCCCTTTTGAACCCGAACTTGTCTGAGGGCCGCCAAATAATCCACCCAGAACTCGCACCGTTTCTCTACCAGGACCGAATCCGCAAAACAGTCTGTTCTAGGAGCAGGTTCGTTACTGCTGCTGCTACGTAGCGACCACGAGCCACCAGGCTCACACGTTGTCTAACCTTTTATTGCGCTGCAACCCCTTCTGGTGATCACCCTTTGGATAACCCGTCCTCGCGAGAATCCACTGAAAGAACAGGAGCGGGAAGCGTCTCCACGTGGCTATTGACCTCCTTTGCACCTCAGGATCATCTCTCATCCCTCTGATCTGATGATTTACGAGATTGCCCGACAACGCTACTGCACCTAATTCAGGAGCACTGCCTGTCAGGGCATCTCTTCATGACCAAACACGACAGATCCTTCGCCAGCACCGAGGTGACCAAAGTGACCGCCGCAAACCTCTACGAGCTGGGACTCCTCAATCGTCCTAATCCCAGGTCATCGTCCAGCACGAAAAGTTCCAAGACGGCGCAGTGTAAGACTTTCCTGAACAAAGATTTTGATTTCTGCGCTTTGGATTCAAGCGAGACTGTTTCGGCACGGACCAAGATTACATACTGACACATGGTTTTACATGGCGCAGACCACCACCACCCGCGAGCCCGGTTTGACGGCCACCCTCCTCGCGCGGGCTCTTCTTTGAGCGGTGCGACTCTTAATACGAACTTCAAGCAGTCCAGCATCTCTTCCGGCACCTTGGGCAGACCACACACGCCCAGCGAAAGTCGCCCTCGCACGAGAGATCGACGACCTCCTGCTTCGCCTACCGCAAGTGTTCCCGGGGCCGGACATCCCATGGCCGGCATGCTCGACTCAGACCGCGCACGCTCGAGACGAGAGAGGACGTTTGTTGGCGGGGAATGTGCGGCTTGTGAGGAGTTGTTGGAACACACACTGAGAGGAGAGAGGATTCTGCAGTTTTCGTGCGGCCATGTGGCTCATGAAGCTTGTTTCTATGAATATATCAAAGACTCGGACACGCAATACTGTCCAACATGCGACGCTCCGCTGGGCCTGGATTCCTTTCGTGGTGGAAGTATACTGGATCTGAGTGGGTCTTGATCTGTGTGCCCGGGTTGGATACCGCTAATGTTGAGCACAGGCAAGTTGAGCAACATGGTCCGAGCTGTTGCACAAAAGGACGTAGTGTCGCCAAGAAGCTCTCAGAATACACCCATGCCGTGGGACAGGCAGACGACCCAGACCCAGGAAGACACATTCAGCACTCGAGAAATGCCCAATCGACATAGCCGCGAAAATTCGAATCGAGATAGTCGAGACAGCCAGAGAATGCGGATAGAGCGCCTGGGAATTGGTCAGGGACAGGGACAGGGACAGGTAAACGGCCACAGCCACGGCCACGGACCAGGACAAGGACACTCAACCACCACTGCAGCTCCAAGCCACACGCGCAATGACAGTGGCGGCCATGCCTCGTCGACAGATCTTGCCAATGATCCTGCCAGTCACTCACGAAAGCATGATTATGACCTTCACGCCATGGAAACCACCGTCTCAAATTCGCAACTGAAAGACACGAAGCAGACCATACCCTCCCCCATCGTTACCGTCCGTAGCGAATATCCTACCCTGACCAGATCCAGACAGCAGCAGAGTCTCACCTGCTTGGTGACGATTGAGATACCCGAGGTCAAATGGCAACCACAACTCGAAGAGGCACAGACACCACCTGTTCCTCCTATTCCGACGGTGGACTCTGGAATCAGCATTCCTGGGAGACAAAAGTCGGACTCTCAACCAAGGCATTTGGTCTACGAGTCTCCTGAAGTGCTAGACGAGATCACCGAGGAGCTCCGTATCCGTGTAGACAACTGGCACGGTCTGGAGTTTCAGCGATTTGGAAATTTGCGCCTGCACGGCGTGATACGTGTCGGAAAAGATCGACATTCATGGCAGGAGCTAGAATGCTACCTGTTCGGAGAAATGTTGATCTGCGTCAAGGAGAAGAAACACGCCCATGCTCCGGTGATCCTCGGATCGGGTCAGCAATTGACTCGGTGCACACTGAAAGGTTCGATCCTGATCAAGAAGCACCTGAGGCAGGTGCATGCCTCCTTGGAGGAGAACATCCTCACTCTGAACTTGTCCGTCGCAGAGCTGCCGACTTTCCACCTTCTGTTCCAGGAGAGAGACAAACTGGAATTGTGGCAACGAGCTCTTCGGGATTTGCGATCATCGGACAGCTTCTCACATTATCAACCCGATTACGAGCAGGACACTTCCGGTACTGATGAAGAAGAATATGGTCGACAAAACCGAACCGTCCGGCGCGTGCCTTCAGTCGCATCGTCGTATGGGGCGCCAAAGTCTTCAACGACTGCAGCCACCGAGTACTCGATGCACCGCCCAGTTTTCGATCGAAGGATCCCTCCTTCGCTGCATGTTCCCATCGATGTGGTTGTTGTGATTCCTGTGTCGTCTTCGATGCAGGGGTTGAAGATATCATTGCTGAAAGATAGTCTGCGATTTCTGGTCGCTAATTTGGGGGAGCGAGATCGAATGGGCTTGGTGACGTTTGGATCCAGCGGTGGAGGAGTGCCTGTGGTTGGAATGACCACCAAGACCTGGCCAGGTTGGAACAAAGTCCTCAACTCAATTCGACCGGTGGGACAGAAGAGCCTGCGTGCAGACGTGGTCGAGGGTGCGAATGTGGCCATGGACCTCTTGATGCAGCGGAAAGCTGCAAACCCGATCTCGACCATACTACTGATCAGTGACTCTTCAAGCATCGACAGCGACAGCGTCGATTTCGTTGTTCAAAGAGCTGAAGCTGCGAAGTAAGCCTTTCCTCCTGCTTCTCAACATGATGGATGCTAATCTGGATAGGGTCGGGATTTACTCTTTCGGTCTCGGTCTCACTCACAAGCCTGAAAGCATGATCGAGCTGTCCACTCGCACCAAGGCGTCTTACCTCTATGTCAAGGACTGGATGATGCTGCGTGAGTGCGCTGCGGGCGTCCTGGGAGCTCTCCAGTCCATGTCACATCAGAACGTGAAACTGAAGCTCAAACTACCTGAAGGCTCGCCTGCTAAGTTTGTCAAGATCCAAGGCGCTCTGCAAACTACCAAGAGAGCTACTGGAAGAGACGCCGAAGCTGCGTTGGGAGATCTTCACTTTGGGGATAAGCGGGACATCCTGGTACAATTGGCCATTGACCCGGATATTTCATCACAGGAGCCCGCACCCCAAGATCCATGGGAGTCCATCGTGTCTGGCCTCGAAGCCTTGGGCGGCTCTCTTGATAATGAAGACCAGCGTGTCCAAAGTGTCGAGGAGCTGCCACTTCTTCAAGCCGATCTCTCCTATGGTGACCTTCTCAGAGAGGGCTCTATCATGCAGTTACCTCGACCGTCCTTGTTGGCCATCACCATGCTGCCCGCCAATCCGCGTTCTCGTTCGAGCGGCGGCCGACCATCATCACCCCCTATTCCTCCTCACCCGATGATTGTTCAGCGACGCATGGAAATATTAACGTCTGATATGCTCAGTCGCGCGCTTACGCTAGTTGCTCGTGGACAACATGAACGCGCAGCTCACCTATTGAACGAAACTAGGACGATCCTGAAGGGCCTCGGTAAAGGAGGCCTCCCTCCTCTCCCTACAGGTGCCTCGGGAAACAAGAGGCATACACCACCTGCCAAGAGTAGCAGTCCCAGGAGCGAAACACCTGATCGCCAGCGCGATCAAAGCCCTCACTCGGATGCAAGTACGCCGATCCCACGGACGACGGGCGTGGACCACGCGACAATGAACGCTCTCGATGCCGACATTGAATCCAGCCTGGAATGGATCAACCACCCAGCAGTTTTCTCGCGCGACTCTCGCAAAGCCGTGCTTCAAGCCATCGGCGTCATCTCCTCGCAGCGAGCGTACACCTTCCGGTCGGCGTCCGAGTCCATTTGGGCGGAGCGAGTGTCCGGGGTCAAACGACTGACTGACTACTCGAGAGAATGGCGGGAGGTGGCCGACGATGCACTGACCGAGGAGTAATGAATCTTTTGACGATATGATCTTTATGTTGTACAGTTGTACAGACTTTTGTTGTATATTCGGTGAAGTTTTGATGTCCAGTTATTTTATTGTCACGCAGTTTCGATGTTTTATGTCTGGCGTGGAAACTTCGATGTCACGATTCGGGGCGGTTTATCGAGTTGCAACCACGGAGAAAAAGTTCCATGATGGTTTCCTGAGCGGCTTGTTTCACTTCGCTGCCCTTGGTGTTGTTGTTGTTTTGGATGAATACCCCTTCTTGCTGTGTGGCGGAGAAGCAACGCCCATTCTACGATGGATCGTCATCGATGAACCAGCAGATCCGCGAGTTTATTTAGATAGATTACCATATATGCTCGTGCATAGTATTGCGATGGCCTGAATAGATGGGCTTGATAATTCATTTCAGACGACTGTTGGACAGGCGAGAGATCTTGTCAAGACGTGCCCGCCTGTGCTTTTCGCTTATTGTGGATGGATGGAGGTTCTCCTCGTGGATGAAGGTGTCCCCTCCGTGGGATGAGGGTATTTCTATCACGGAGCAATGCACTGTCGCGTGCTTCCTGGCTTGCTAACATGCCAACATGCCGTGTCCTGTCGTGTCCTGCTCAATGCTGCACGTGGAAATCTCTGCGGAACTTTGCTCCACACACGTCTTTTTGTGATCGAAAGGTCCGTGAAGCTCCAACCTAAGGTGCCATCATGGGCTTGGGCCTGGTGGTTCACCTATCATGATGCATTCCTACTGATAACGAGGCTGGAGTTCCCCATAGCAAGCCGTCTGTGGTATCGATTAGTGTCTTCGCCAACGTCACTTGGCCATGGCGGACACGGCTTGTCGGACTATTTCAAGATCCTCGAGATTCTTGCCGTCTACCCGCTGTGTGCATGACCAAATGACACATACACTCGGCCTGCCAATGCATGAGGAGTCGTCATCTACCAACATCCACCATCATGAACGCCGCTCTAGGAAGGTCGTCGGATCGCTCGGTCGTCTTGAAAGTTGAGGGTATGGAGATGAAAGGCTAAGTTGGATCTCGCAGTGGATGATGCTCAAATAAGTACTGCGAACGCCCCGATTTGGAGGATTGCTTCAGGCTGTCCTCAGCTTCGATAGGTAGGACCTAATTCCAATCGTTCTGTATTCTGTTCATGCTTTTTCCCTTCGGGTCGTGACCTATGGTTGGCTAGGACAGGATGGCCTCGAAAACCAACAGTCGAAGTTTGTCATTACTTACCTTTTTAACATGTTTCATACTGCGACTCGTCAAGGCTCAGGACAACGGCGACACATTATGGTTCTATTCAAGACCAGATTTGACACCACCTGCCCTGCACGTTAGCATCTCCGGGGACGGCACTGTCCCAGGATACATCTTTATGGCGCCTTACCAGGCTGATCAGAACTCGGCCGTGATTTATGATATGAAGGGACATCTGATCTGGAGCGGATACGGTGTCACTGGCGGAGGTAACGTGCAAGCGTTTCACGTCTGCAACTACAATCAGACGGATCATCTCTGCTTCTTCAATGGCGAACAAGGGCAAGGCTATGGCAGAGGCCACATTGAGATTTTCAATACCAACTTCACCTCTGTTGCTGCCGTCAGAGCTCAGAATGGCGTGGCAAATCTCGACATGCACGAGAACAGACTCACCAGCGACGGAAAGTCGATCTATGTCACGTCGTACCACCCCGAGCGCTACGACCTGAGCGACTACAACATCACAACTGGCGAAGGCTGGATTCAGAATGTCATTGTTCAGAAGATTGATATCGCGACGGGTGCTTTGCTCTGGGAGTGGTCCGCAATCGAGCACGTAGCATTGGCCGAATCGTACGTTCTGCCGAATGCGTCTGAAGTTGCTGGCACGGGCTTCTCTGCGGCATCACCGTGGGACTACATCCACGTGAATTCGGCAGACGAGAACGGCGATGGCGATGTCCTCATTTCGGCACGACATGTCAACACAGTGTTCAAGGTCAGCGGAGAGTATGGAAGTGTAATCTGGCGTCTGGGTGGGAAACAGTCGGACTTTGAGCTCGAGGATTTCATCTTCAGTTCTCAGCATGATGCGCGCTGGAAATCCTCGAATGCTAGTACGGACATCATTACGCTGTTTGACAACGCCTCGAACGGGTATGAGTCCACGGCGGAGGCGTCGAGTGGGATGATCATCAAGCTCAATCACTCCACCGACCCTCCTCGGGCGACGCTGCTCCAGTCGTTCCCGGCTCCGGAAGGGAATACAATCTCGTCATCGCAGGGCAACGTGCAATTGCTGGGGAACAACTCCGACTGGGCGACTTCGAACGCGTTCGTCGGTTGGGGCTCGCAGCCATTCGTCACGGAGCACTTGCCCAATGGGACCATCATCTACCAAGCGAATGTGAATGCAGATGGGCCGATGAATTACCGCGCGTTCAAATTCAATCTCACGACGAATCCAAGAGAGAATCCCGCGCTGTACACGTACTCGAGCAGCTCCGATCGCGGTCCGACGGTGTTTTATATGTCTTGGAATGGTGCGACCGAAGTTGCGAGATGGAGGGTGTATGGCCGTGGGAGTTGTAATGGAGAATGGACTGAACTGGGGACTGCGGATAAGGATGGGTTTGAAACGAGTTATCAGGCCGATGGTTATTGGGAGTTTGGCCTGGTGGAGGCTTTGGACAGTGAGGGTAATGGAATCCGAAACTCCTCGACGAGGGGTGTCAAGGCATTTGTGCCGAAGAGTGTGTTGCTGAAGAGTTGCGGTGAAACTGGGTGTGGTTTTGCGACCGAGTATGTGCAGGGTGATGGGGATCAGGTGGCGATGGATACGAGGCCGGGATGCTCGGCGTTGGTGAGTAATGGCACATCAGGCTCGTCGTCGGATGATGATGATGGGTCTGGGTCAGGATCTGGATCAGGATCAGGATCAGGAAGTGGAAGCGAGAATCTTGCGACGAGAGGTGTAGCTGTGTGGACAATGTCGATGGTTGTCGTGGGAGTTGCGATTGTCTTGGTGGTAATATGAGATGTGAAGAGGAAATTCAACATAGGGAGATACCAACGGAGTATTAATGATAATATTGTAAGCGTTCTGATGCGATGCCGTGCGATTTTGTAAAACGGGCGCAATGGGATCAGGAAGATATTCAGCCTCGCGCAGCCTCGCGCAGCCTACCACAGCCTCGTACCTCAGCCTCGTCCAGCCTTACACAGCCTTGCGCCACAGCCGAAGTTGAGCCGCCCTCGACTTTTTTTGATGCCAAGATTCGAGATTGGAAGGCAAACCTCGACTTGAGATTTCATCTTCGTTGTTTCTGCAACAAGACCAAAATCTCTCATGATTTGAGAGGGTCCTCTCAATCTATCGCATCAGAGTTCGCACCATGGAGGATATAGCAGTGTACTGCTCATGGGCCGATGCGCAACTGACCGAAGACGCGAGACTACCGGCCGAACTCCGATCCAGAGTCCTTCGATCAACTGGGTCCGAGTATTTCCAGACACTCGCCAACGCAGCGACGACATCACCACAGTATGCAGACATATTGTTTCCGCTGTACAAACCACTTTACCCAGAACTTGTGGCACGATGGACGACCTTCACCTCAACACCTTCTATCAGTGAACTCGTACACTCAATTTCATGTCTAGCCAGGGCACTACCCTTTGCCACGTATCTTCGCCGCCATGTCAGAGATGTCTTACTGTCACAATCTTTGTTCACACGGTTACGTGAAGCAGAAGGTACATCATCTCTACCCGAGGACCAAGATGTACAGTCCCTCCTACTCGCCTTGTTTCGCCTTCTGTCCTTTGACCGAGACCTCTTCGCCGAGACTGCTGCTCCCACATTTTTGTCGTCGTTCCTCTACCACTCATCACTACCAGCCCGATATATGGCCGTCCAATGTCTTTGCTTGGTGATGCATTTTGCAGATGGTTTTGCAGACCAAATGGTCGAGACGTACATCGGCAAAGACCCAATCCTGGGTGATTGGGAGGGTAGACGAATTGATTACCGACTACTGAAGATTTGGGAGGAGTATCGCTGGAAGGAGCTATCAAAAGCATCGACAGACGTGGAGAATCGATTCCGACACGCTGTGCCCTTGTCTCAGGTCCGGACTTTACGCGTCAGTAATCTTAGCCCGACAACTGCAAGTCTTGGTGGCGTGCTCCTTCCTCGAGCGAGCGCGCTCGAGTCATCGAATCCTAGCTTTGTCCTCACCTCAACAGCAACACGAAATCTACAGCAAGTCGGCCAATGTCTGCTGGCGGAAAAGCCGATCCTGCTCTCCGGTCCACCGGGCTCAAGCAAAACTGCCATCGTCCACGAAGCGGCCAGGTTGCTGAACAAGCTGTCAACCATGATCACTCTACATCTCAATGAACAGACAGACGCGAAGAGCTTGTTGGGGGTCTACACCTCATCTCCTGATGGCGATTCTTTCATCTGGCAGGCGGGGGTTCTGACGAAGGCTATACAGCAAGGACGATGGGTATTGATCGAAGACATTGACCGGGCTCCAGCCGAGGTCATGGGGGTGCTTCGTCCTATTCTTGAAAATGGTGAATTGTTTCTGCCCAGCCGCAAGGAGACCATCCGGCCCAAAGACGGATTTCGCATCCTTGCCACCATCAAGTCTGCTGGTCGCTCCCCTTTGACGGCCGGCTCGCGCCAGTCCTGGCTTTTGAACCCTCGACTATGGTCCATAGTTGAGGTCGCCAGCTACGACTCTTCTGAGATCGAGGCCTTACTACGCTCGAGATATCCTGCTGCCGATATCTTCATTTCTACGGTTTTGGAGGTCCACAAGCAAATTTCAGGGTTGTATACTGACGACACGCGTTTCAAGAGCTTGCAGACTAGGTCGCCTTCCTTACGAGACTTACTGAAGTGGACACGAAGGATAGTGCGGAGGCTTCCTGACTCTGGACAGGTGTCGGCCTCGAAACCTCTAGCGCAAGCGACGAAATTCCACATCTTCAAAGATGCAGTCGACTGCTATGCTAGCTATATCAACGACGATGAGCTTCACGACGTTGTAGCTGCCTCCGTAGCTCGGGAGATGGGAATCTCGCCGCAGCAAATGCGGCATTGTCTGGATGAAGGATTTGGAAGCATTTCAGACAGCGGTACTGCCATCCAAATTGGTCGAAGTACGCTCTCCAAAGTAGCCAGCCGTCGAAGACAAGCTCAGAAAACACCATTTGCGCTCACGAGATATGCTCAACGAACCCTTGACCGCATTGCCGCTGGCGCAAGCTGTTCGGAACCTTGTCTGCTGGTGGGCGAGACGGGTGTGGGGAAAACTACTCTAGTCCAGCATATTGCAAATCTCGTGAGCCAGAAACTTACTGTTGTGAACCTGTCGCAGCAGAGTGAGGTCAGTGACCTTTTAGGCGGATTGAAGCCCGTGACCACACGTTCCCTCATTTTGCCTTTGGTCGAAACGTTTCACTCATTGTTTGAAGACACGTTCTCCTCCAGGAGGAACGAGAAGTTTCAAATCGCCATTACAAAAGCAGTCACGAAGCAAAACTGGCCTAGGTTGATGATCTTGTGGAACGAAGCCATTCAGCTCGCGGCGGGTTCGCTGGCGACAATCTCAGACTCACCCAGGCCCGACGATCCTGTTCGTGCCGCCAAGAGAAGGAAGCTTGCAACGCCCAAGTACGATGCTTTGCGCAGCAGGTGGGAAGAATTTGAAGAGAGTTGCAAGAAGATTCGTTCACAGGTCGAACATGGGGACAAAAACCATACCTTTGCCTTTGTTGAAGGACGACTCGTGCGAGCGGTCCGAGAAGGGGAGTGGGTTCTGCTCGATGAGATAAACTTGGCATCAGCAGATACACTGGACTACATTGTAAGTCTACTTCACAACGGTGACGATGAGAGACCATCACTTCTTCTCGCCGAAGCTGGGAGCATTGAGACGATCATCGCGCATCCGAACTTCAGAATCTTTGCTGCTATGAACCCAGCCACAGATGCAGGGAAGAAGGATCTTCCCTCAGGCCTGCGGTCCCGCTTCACGGAAATCTATGTCCCTTCTGGCGACAGTAGCCTTGAAGACCTCACGAAGATAATTCAGTCGTACCTGGGAGGCCAGCTTGACAACGATAAGCGTGCGTCGCAGGATTTGGCTAGGACCTACCTCGACCTCAAGAAGCTCAACCAGGAGCACAAATTGACAGATGGCGCCGGCGATGTCCCTCACTTCAGTATCCGGTCCCTCGTCCGCTGCCTGTTGTATGTTCTGCAACATAGCGCAAGCCACGGACTGAGGCGAGCCATGTTTGAAGGCTTTGCAATGAGCTTCTTCACGGTGCTAAGCAGAGCGTCCGAAACACTGGCTCTTCCGTGTCTCGAAAAGCATTTCCTGTCCAATGTCAAGAACCGGAAATCTTTCCTCAGTCAGCAGCCCAAGATGCCTTTCAATGGAGAAGAGTTCATCGCCTTCAGACACCATCTTGTAAAGAAGGGACCAATGAGTCCCGATTTCCAGCCCCACTACATCAGAACTCCTTCGGTGGAACGCAATCTACTCAATCTGGCCCGTGCCGCGTCGATGCGCCGCTTCCCGATACTTCTACAAGGTCCTACTTCCGCTGGAAAGACCAGCATGGTGGAGTATCTCGCAAAATTGTCTGGTAACCGATTCGTTAGAATCAACAATCATGAACATACGGACCTCCAAGAGTATCTAGGCAGCTACGTGTCCGACGCCGACGGGAAGTTACAATACCGGGAAGGTGTGCTTGTGGCCGCTCTTCGACAGGGCCACTGGATTGTTCTGGACGAACTGAATCTGGCCCCTAGTGATGTCCTGGAGGCTCTGAACCGCCTACTTGACGACAATCGAGAGCTGCTGATACCCGAGTCTCAAGAAATTGTTCGACCACATCCCAACTTCATGCTTTTTGCGACACAAAATCCTGCTGGACTCTATGGTGGACGAAAGCGCCTTTCACGTGCTTTCAGAAATCGCTTCCTTGAACTTCATTTCGACGATATCCCCGAGGATGAGCTTGAGATTATCCTACGAGAACGAGCCCAGATTGCCCCTTCCTTTTGCACTCAAATTGTCGCTGTGTACAAAAAGCTTTCGCTCCAGAGACAATCTTCGAGGCTGTTTGAACAGCGTCACAGCTTTGCGACGTTGAGGGATCTGTTTCGATGGGCGTCAAGATCCGTGGATGATAGGCAGCAGCTTGCGAACCATGGCTTCATGCTCTTGGCTGAAAGAGTAAGAGAACCTGCCGAGCGTGCAGTAGTGAAGAAGACTATCGAAGAGACCATGAAAGTCGTCATCGATGAGAGCGTACTGTACGGGCTGCCATCGATACCTCATAGCGTACAGCAATCCAATGGGGTTGTCTGGACCTTGGCCATGCGAAGGCTCTTCGTTCTGGTCTCCCAAGCTTTGAAGCACAACGAGCCTGTTCTGCTTATTGGCGAAACGGGATGCGGAAAGACGCAAATCTGTCAAGTCATCGCAGCGGCCTTCGATCGACCCCTTGACATCTACAACGCCCACACAAATACCGAGACAGGCGATCTCATTGGATCTCAACGACCTGTCCGAAACCGGTCTGAGCTGGAGTTGCGCATTCGAGAGAATTGGCAACAATTGCTCGAACCGCAGAGGAATGGCCTGTCGATCGAGGAACTTGATATTGACCAACTGATACAGCGATTTTCCGCCATGGATGTGTCTGTTTTTGACCCTGAGGCCGTGGCACGAACACGTGCGAGTATTGGAGCATATCAGGCCCTGTTCGCCTGGGGCGATGGCAGTCTTGTCAGAGCTATGAAGACAGGCAATCACTTTTTGCTGGACGAGATCTCACTAGCTGATGACTCGGTACTAGAACGACTAAACAGCGTCCTCGAGCCATCAAGAACCATCCTGCTCGCCGAGAAAGGGTCCATGGACAACCTTGTTGTCGCCCATCCAGGTTTCCAATTCTTGGCGACGATGAACCCGGGTGGTGATTATGGGAAACGGGAATTGTCGGCTGCTCTTCGAAACCGGCTGACAGAGATCTGGGTTCCTCCTTTGTCGCAAGAGGCGGACATTCTGCCGATCGTCCAGAACAAGCTGGCTTCAACTGAGGAGCAGGTGGCGCGAGGGATGCTAAGGTTCGCGACCTGGTTTCGCCAAACCTTTCACAACATTGCTTCGGACGTGGTCTCTCTCCGCGATTTGCTGGCATGGGCAGAATTCATCAACCGTGCCGCCTCCCTAGGAGCGGAGGTAGCGTTCATTCAAGGAGCTTTCATGATCTATGTCGATTCTATCGGAGCCAATCCTGCTGGCATGACTTCAACTGGTGCAATGGACATCCACGACTCAAGACGTAAATGCTTAGAGCAGCTCCAAAGCCTCGTGGCCATTGACGTCTTCAGACATTATTCCGAGACGCCCAAGCTCGAAGCCGCCGACAATGGCCTTGCGGTCGGCGCCTTCTCCTTGCCGGGAACGCGGCGAGGGACTGACGATCAGCCGGATCTGGTTTTTGACGCTCCTACAACTTTGCAGAATACCATGAGAATTGTACGTGCTCTGCAGATGGCCAGGCCAATACTACTTGAAGGTAGTCCAGGTGTTGGCAAGACTGCGATCGTGACGGCTTTGGCACAAGCGTCAGGTAGACAATTAACTCGCATCAATCTGTCGGACCAAACAGATCTTATGGATTTGTTCGGTGCCGATGCACCTTCTGAAACCGAACAGATGGGCAAGTTCTCCTGGCAGAACGGACCTCTGCTGGAAGCCATGCAGAATGGCGGCTGGGTTCTCCTGGACGAGATGAACTTGGCCTCCCAATCTGTCCTGGAAGGCTTAAATTCTTGTCTGGATCACCGAAGAGAAGTCTACATCGCCGAGCTGGACAAATCTTTCAGTTGTCACCCGGATTTTACATTGTTCGCCGCTCAAAATCCACACCATCAAGGCGGTGGAAGAAAAGGTCTGCCAGCGTCTTTCGTCAATCGGTTTACCGTGGTGTACGCCGACTCTTTCAAGCAGGAGGATCTCATTTGCATCTGCCAGCGCAAGTTCCCCAATGTTCATGCGGATCAGCTCAAGGTCGTTGTTGAGACAGCTACCCAGATCGATCAGCTCGTCTCGCAGGCGCCGGCTTTCAGTCAAGGAGGCCCTTGGGAGCTGAATCTTCGTGATGTCAGTCGGTGGTTGGCGCTCTGTGAGGCACAGCCTACACTCCCTGCGTCAGCTCACTTTCGCACTATAGTGACGGGACGATTTCGCACACCTTCCCAGAAAGACTTGTCTTCCAAGGTCTGCGAGAATGTGTGGCAGTCACCATTCCTGGAAAGCTTTTACACTTGCATTTCATCGTCATCTCTGCAAGTCGGAACCGCATTTCTTGCCAGAGATGGTATACTCCAACGAGCAAAAGGACCCAACGTGACTATTGCCGTCTCGCATCTGCCTCCGGCAAATTCCGTGATCACAGCAATCAACAGCAACTGGCCCGTAATTCTGAGTGGACCTTCTGGCTCTGGAAAGACGACTCTTGTTCAATCGCTTGCAGCTATGTGCGGTATTGAACTTGTCGAATTCTCGATGAACGCCGATGTGGACACTATGGACCTCGTTGGCGGCTTTGAGCAATACGACATCCGCCGAGAGATCGTGGATTTTCAGCATAGAGTGAAGGATGCTCTTCGGCAGAAAATTGCACTTGCATTGAGACCACAATTATTCAACGGAATTTATGCACAGCTGCTCGACTTGTGGCAAAAGTTTGATTCATCTGAGACTAAACTTGACGACCTCGCACGGGTTTTGCCTACCTTATCGAAACTCCTGCCGGACCTTGCCAGCTCCGTCGAAGCATTATCCAAGCTACTGAGCTCGCCCGACAATCTGCGGTCGCGTTTTGTATGGAATGACGGCATCCTCGTTGATGCTGTTGAGAAAGGCTGCTGGTTAGTTCTCGACAATGCGAACCTCTGCAATCCATCCGTACTAGATCGACTCAACTCGCTCCTCGAGCCAAACGGACTGCTCGCAGTAAGCGAACATCACAATGCTGGCAACACCAGAGTTATCAAGCCGCATCCCAACTTTCGCATATTTTTGACGATGGATCCTCGATATGGAGAGCTGTCACGAGCTATGCGCAATCGCTCTTTAGAGATCTCCATGCCGGTTCCTAGCGACGACGACTTGGGGCCACATCAAATTCAGTACCCATATACATCCTCAGTTGCTCGACTGAGGCAGCTGTCCGAAGCATCACACGAAGGTCTCGTACCTGAGGCCATTGAGGCCTTTGTCGACAACCTCTCTGGTAGAGAGATGACTTTCTTCCAAGGCCAGGAACTCGCTCTACCTGGCAGTGAGGCCCTCGAGAAGGAGCTATCCATCAGAAAGAACTTCGATGTCACTGAGGCCTACCGATTGTCTTCCTTGTCCGGAAGCATGATTCGCTCGGATTTGCCGCAGCTTGTAGCACTAAATGAGCCTTTGATTCAACTCCAGCGCAGCCTTGTCGGGATACCATGGTCTTCCACAAAGACAGAAGTGTTTACACGAGCATGGTATGTCACTCGTCAGCTCGCCGAGATCGAGGGTGGTCTCAAGGCCGCGAAGGATCGTGCACGCACCGTTCCTGCCAGAGAAAGAACTGTGCTTGAGAAGTCTGCCGCCGCCATGGCTGGTCAGTCGAAACTCCCCTCAGACGTACCGCACGTGTACGCCTTTGCCCAAACTTTTATCACCATCCTCTCAAGGGCTTTACTGGAGGGGTTGGGGGACCCGGAACTTCTGGGAGCTATAGAGCATATCCTCGCACTTGTGGGGTATATGATGCTCCTTTCTAATGCCAAATCATTGGACCCTGCACGTCTCCATGCCTCTGTGCAGGTTGGAACCGACATCGCTCGTCATGTGCCGGCTAAGTTCTCAGACTTGGCGGTTCTTTTCCAGGACTCCCTGGCTTTGGTATCGGCTCAGAATCATGCACTTACAACTGGTCGGGGACTTCAGCTTATGTGGCCACTATTCCAGCCAAGGACAGCACGAACAGCTTCGCAACTGGAAACGCAACTAGCTCTCGAAGAACTCATGGTCAGATTTGACTGGGTATGTCGGTCTCTGCCTCAGTCTCGGGCGTCGCTGTCTGTTCTGAGGTCGAAGCTGCAGCAGACTTATGCTTCTATCCTGGACTCCGATCAAGCGCCGACATTGTTGGGCCCCCTTCAAGTAGCTGTTGCGGACCTTGAACTGCAGTCGGTGGACGGCTTTGTGCTCGAGGGGAAATTCCAACGTGTGATGGATTACATTCATCAAATCGTCGGTCTTCAACAACGCGACGGAAACCAAGTCGAGTTAGAATTGATGGCAATGTTCACGACAAGCCCACGAAGAGCCTTGTTGCCCACTTCAACAGAGACCAAAGTACCACACCGTCTCAGTCAGCTCGCTTCGCTGGATACTTCAATGCTGGCCGATCAACAGTCGATCGGAGTCGACCTTGTGGTACAGTTGTACTCGGTACAAGAGCAGCCGCTCGGTATGCTCGCCCACGCCAAGGAAGAATTGTCTTTAGTGACACGAGAATTGACTTCTCGCACGAGTGCCTTCGATGGCTGGATGAATCCCTTGTGTGAAAATCTCGCCGTTGTGCTCTCTGGCATGCTGCACGCTCACTCGGAACTGCTGACCGAGCAGGCCAAGTCATGCATATCCCCTCAGGGCTTGATTGATGTTGTTCGGCTTGCGGACGTGCCTCGCGACAACGCCGTCCTGACAAGTCACGGTCAGGATTACTTCGGGGAGATCTATCACAGTTATATCTATCCGATTGTCGTCTCGCTTGCTTCGAGAGATCGTAATGGGCCGGATGAGCTTGCAAGGTGTCTGATTACATTGTCGCTCGCTGGTCTCCAATTGATGGTGCCAGACAGAATCATGGACCCGGCTATCTATCCCACCGTCGCATTCCAACTGCACCAAAGAAGACTCAATGAGGTGGAGTCTAAGATCCAAGGCCAAATTGAATTCCACCAACAAACTATGGGACAAGAGACAAGCATGGTGATTCGGATCTTGCAAAATGCACTTCTTGCTCTTGGGAATGTTCCACCACCACCGGTAGTACTTAGACCGGGAAAATCAGAGCTGGGCAAACTTCAAGAGATCTTCACGAGGATAGCTCGTGTGCTATTGAAAGGTCGTCCAGTTGCTGAGGACACAATACTCGATTCAGAATGGGTAAAGCAATGGTCAACTGATCAAGGCCGGCTGAACTTGCGGACGATTATCGAGCGGCTCGAAAGCTCCAATCGGGCTTACGACGACTTTGTCAAACCAATCCTTTGGTTCTTGAAGTGTCTCTCGCAGGGTCTGGATCTTGTTCCAATACAATTGACCGAGCAGGGCGAAATTGGCAGTATTGCAGAAGTTGTTCGTCGCACTCCGATGCTCGGCGCAAGCCCTGTCAGCCTACAATCATGGACTGCACCGGTACATGAAAACTCTCGGCCTTCCGCGAGGTTTCAGTGGCTAGAACACGTCGGCCTGACCAAGTGTTTAGTCCAAAAGGATGAGAATGGCGCCAGCAAAGACCTAATTGCCGTTCTTGACCAGTTTTATCTGGAATGGAAGACTCGTTTGATAAAAGACCAATCCGAAGCAGAGGTTCAATCTCGATATTACGCCTATCGGGGCGATGGCGCCAAGGAGGAAGAAGATGACATTCACGAAATGCAGGAAATGTTCCCAGCCTTCGATGAGCAAAAATCAGAGACTGATGGGTTTGAGGCGAAATACGATGCTCGGGCTGTCACAGTAAAGTTGGCTTCACTACATCAGAAACTCTACACCGTGCAAGAACCGCAGGACGCTTTGCAGAAGATCATTATGGGCGCTCTCGAGGAAATCGCAAACTGCAAACAGCACACCAGCGGACATCTTAGCTCCTCTTTCACAGACCTCCTGCCTGCTATTCTGCTCTTGATGGAGAAAAAGGTGGCAGGAATGGATGGGACAACTCAAACTGGACATCTCAACATTTACAGCGATTCAGATGTTGCGGAAAGCGAGAAACTCTACCAGCTGGTACGTCAGGTGCAAGTCCGATTCAGTACTATCGCAGAAAGATGGCCCGAACATGCTGTCCCCGCAGAGACTCTTTCTTACTGCAAAGAAGTCCTGCATTTGAGCATCAGCGATCCGATCGCGAAGCTTATGACCAAAACCGAGAAGCTGTACGAGATAATATCACAGTGGCAGAGCGTCGCAAGCAGAGAATGGTCCGTCACGCCGCTTCTTGATCAACTCGTGACTCTCATAGTCAGCTGGAGACGCTTGGAACTGCTCTCTTGGTCCGGACTCCTCGACGAGGAGAAGCGGAGGTATGAGGAAGATGCGCAAGCGTGGTACTTCATCGCGTACGAATCGGTGCTGCACAACTCCGCGAGACTGCTCGCTGATGGCGAAGATATGCACATTCACTCCAAGGGGCTCGCAAGAACTTTGGAAAGCTTCTTCAAGACAACGACCCTCGGCCAGTATTCTGCCCGTATCAGGCTGCTCGATACTCTGAACGGCACTCTTGGGGATATTGCAAGACAGGACAAAAAGATGCTTCCCATTCACACTTGCGTCACCAACATTATCGAGCACTACCGGAGATATGAATCTACTATCCAGGACTCGCTTCAAAGCGGTCGTGCCGGGCTCGAAACAGCCTTGAAAGAGCAGATCAAAATGGCAAGCTGGAAGGATACGAACATCACTGCCCTTCGAGACAGCGCCCGCCGATCACACCACAAATTATTCAAGATTGTGAAGAAATATCGCAGCCTCTTGAACCAAGCTGTCACGGTCTTTAAGTCCACCAGCCCACCAGCCGAAGTCGCCGAACCCACAGCTTCTTTCGAGCTCAGCGAAGTCTCATTATCATCGCACACGTTCGAAGTGGCGCAGAAGCAATGCAGCGAGAATCTGCCTGACTGGGACAAGCGACCCGACCGCCTGACAAACACCCTCGGTGCAGCCAAAAGCATGCGATATTTGTACATGGGAGTCAAGAGTGAACTTGCAGTACATTTAGAGCTAGCCTCCTTTCGGGAAGACCTGCAAGAAGCCATCAAGCAATTGAGGTCGGATACGCCTTCCACATTGACAGAGGAGAACACTGCCATGGTGCGTCACCTTCAGGAGAGAAAGAGACGTCTTCTTGCGGACACCCTGAAAGCAGTCATACAGATGGGTGTTAGGAAGAACTTGCCGACGTCTGAGCTCGAAAAGCAGTCTTCGTCTGCCATTATTCTCGCCTCTTCACCCAACCTCATAATGGCTGATCCATCATCGACCATTTCGCAGGCCAATTCCACCTTCCACGAATTGCTCGATATCATGTCTCAAGTCCGAGCTGGTCGGACTGGTCACTCGGAAGACCTGACCGAAGGTGAGGTCGGGCGAAGCCTCGGTCTATTAGAAGGACTTCTCTCTGTCGTTCTCAATCAACGCCAAACCATCGCCTCGCTTGCTGGCAGTGTTTCCGACCTGAAAGCTCAGCTCTCGCTCCTACATACTTGTCTGAGCTACGTACCCGGAGAGATCTCGCTGTCTTCGATCTTCCATGAAGATTATCAAGCACTGTCTCGCCATCTAGCCTGGCTAGCCGAGATCCTGGTTTTATCCTGCCGGATCCTGAGCTTCCAAGCGCAACATGCCAGAGTTGATGTGCAGGAATTACTGGACAGCATACGATCCTACGGTAGCAGGGTCAAGGAGCTCCGATGCAAACTGGATGGCCTGCCGATACTCCCACATGGGTTGGTAAGTCGAGAGGGTGAGACCTTGAAAGCCCATACCAAGCAGATGTTATCAGAGCTTAGGGGTTCCCTTGAGGAATGGCAAGTCAAGGAGCCTCGCGTGGAGTTTGTCCTGCGGCAGATAATTCCCTGGGCCAAAGAGTTACCCATGACTCCAAATGGCAACCAAGATGGGTCCGGAAGTTTGGGTCTCTCGAAGTTTGATGAAACCCTCAGAACGATTGCGGATTCGATCTTCGTCGCGCTGCAGAGATTATCTCCTGTCCAAAAGGAGATGCCAAATTCGATTGATGACCAAGCCTGGCTCACCAAAACGGAAAAATCAGCCGCTCAGGCAGTTCGGTCGATGCAAGCCAGCTTCATCTGCGATGGCCTGAGATCGCTATTCGACCAACTTCATCATCTGAGTCCGCAAGACTTTACTTACGCCTGTTATTTGCTGCGGGTGGCCTCTCCTATCGTCGAACAGTACTTTTTCATCCTGGAGCATTTCCATACGCAACAAAAGGCCGTTCATCTCGAGTCTTGCCGTCTTGCTCTTCAATTGGCTACGTCGTTGAACACGCTGCTCACTCAAGGATTCTGCCGTCCTTCGGAACCGGCAGATGGCCAAGAACAGTCCGGAAAGCTCGAAAGCGGCACTGGCCTCGGTGAAGGTGAAGGCGCAGAGGATATCAGCAAAGATGTCGGCGAGGATGAAGATCTCACTGAGCTTGCTCAGTCTGGCGAAAAGGAAGAACAAGATGGAGAAATGGAGAACGCGGAAGATGCTGTTGACATGGGCAACGACGATCTTGAGGGTGAGATGGGAGACTATGATGAGCAAAAGTCGGATGAGGATGGTGATGATCGATCTGAAGATGAAGAGGGCGATGATATTGACGAAGAGACTGGAGCAGTTGATGATCTCGATCCTACTGCGGTCGACGAGAAGATGTGGGACGACATGAAGAATGAGTCGGAAGAGAAGGAGTTGAAGAACGATAAAGCGAAGGGGGAGAAGTCAGATGATCAGACTGCAGCAGACGGAGAGAGGGCAGAGCAAGAAGAGATGGAAGGCCTTGAAGGTGAAGAACAGGTTGACGAGGAAAATGGAGATGAAGGCGAGGGAGCCGAACGACCGGAGGCGGAGAATATGGACCCGCACACTGACAACCAGGAGGCTCTGGATTTGCCCGAGGAATTGCAGCTGGCTGGAGAAGAGGAGGTCAAGGAAGACGAGATTTCGGACGATGGGATGGATGAACTGTCTGATATCGGGCAGCCGACTGAGGAAGTCGAAAATGCCGAGTTGGAAGATGATGAAAAGGTCGACAAGCCTTTTGAAGGGGAAGATGAGAGCGGTGAAATCGAAGAGCAAGAAGAACCTGAAAATGGAACTGCCCAGGATGACGAGATCATGGAGGATCAGCCTGCCGAACAAGAGGAAGATGAACAAGCCGATCATGCCACTCGTGAAGATGATGCGGCAAAAGAGCAAGATGAACATGCTGGAGGAGAGTCTGGTGCCGCCAACGCTCGCCAAGACGCGGACAATCAGGAACAAGATACTCAAGGCATGAATGAGGCTGATGAGGAGCCCAATCCTCGGCAATCTCAACCTGGCAAAGCCTCCGAGGATCAAGACCAAGGCGACAATGGAAAAGGAGCTGCCGAGGTCGGTGCAGGTCGAATGGACACCCTTGAGCATCAACAGAACGAAGCTTTGAAGAAGCTCGCAGATGTTCTGGATCACTGGCATAATCGTCGCGAGATACTACCTGCCTCGGAAGAGCAGCCTCAGGGAGATCAAGATCAAGACGTGGACATGGCGGACGTCGATTTCGAGCATGTCCAGGAAGAAGACGAAGGGAACGCACAAGCTCTGGGTGCTGCTGCCGGCGATCAAGCTCGCAACCTCGACCAGAGCAAAGTCATTGAGGACGACAATATGCCCGTCGATGAAGACACCAATATCCTCGATACTTTGGAGCCCGAGATGCAGGAGAACCTAGCCGAGAGATTCAACCGTCTTCAAGCGCAAGCAAAGGCAGGAGATGCGAAAGAGAATGGGACCTTCATACCCAGCAATCAACTGCAGAACAACCAATACGCCAGTGAGAAACAAGACATGGATGCAGCTTCAGACGACGACCTGTCTCCTGACATCGGGCATCTGGACCTGGGTCAACAATCTGCCCCTCCATCTCCGCCAACAAGCATGTCCGATGCTGCTCAGCTGTGGAATCAATGCTCAGCCACGACACACCAATTCTCGCTCATACTGACCGAACAACTTCGTCTCATTCTCTCTCCCACGACAGCGACCAAGCTCCGCGGGGACTATCGCACAGGCAAACGACTTAATATCAAACGCATCATTCCTTACATCGCGTCAAACTACAAGCGGGACAAGATCTGGATGCGACGTTCAGTGCCCAGCAAGCGCAATTATCAGATCATGATTGCCGTGGACGACAGCAAATCCATGAGTGAGTCCGGCGCGGATCTTTTGGCCTTCGAAACACTAGCCATGCTCACCAAAGCGCTGTCGATGCTCGAGGTTGGTGAGATCTGTGTCGTCGGCTTCGGCGACGAAGAACACATCCGCGTGGCCCACCCATTCGGCACGCCCTTTTCGCCAGCCGAATCGGGCGTCAACGTGTTTCGGTCATTCGGTTTCAATCAACGGGGTACGAACGTGAAAAACCTTGTGAGGGAAAGTATCCAGCTATTTGGGGATGCGCGACTCAAGGGCCACAGCTCGTCGGAAGATCTCTGGCAATTGCAGTTGATTGTCAGCGATGGACATTGTTCGAACCATGAGGGTATTGCGAGACTCGTGCGGCAGGCACAGGCCGAGAAGATTATTATTGTTTTTGTCATTGTGGATGCTGGGCAGGATAGTATTTTGGATCTGCAGGAGGCTGTGTACGAGCCTGATCCGTTGGCGGTTAATGGTGCTGGTGCTGGGGAGATGAGGTTGAGGACGAAACGGTATCTGGAGGATTTTCCGTTTCCGTATTATCTGGTCGTGAGGGATGTGAGGGATCTGCCTGGTGTGTTGGCCACGGCGTTGAAGGGGTGGTTTGGAAGCGTGGTCGATGTGCAGTGATTGTTCATTATAATGGGGGAGGAGGTCAGGAGTTTGATCATGTAGATAGATACCATAATTCAGCGGTGAATCTTGACCTCTCCAAAGTCCATTTCCGTTCCCAGACCTGAACATCCCGCCACTTAGCCTGAGCCAAGGTTAAGCCATTCTGAGCTGTAGTGGGTGCAATCTTGAGTATGCCTTAGCGAGAGGCGAGCTCTAAGGTGCGCCTGGGTAGCCTCGTAGCGTGAGCACAGCTATGAGCATGTGTACGGAGTAGGCAGCCATAATGTGGCCCCTAGGTTCCACTTTTTGTGGCGCACTCGGAGAGAGAAGTAATGTTGTATATGCGCTATCACGCGCGGATAACGCTGCCCTACATCATTTCCAAGCAGTAATAGTCCTGTACTCGTGGCTCATTGAACTTCATTGATCTGACACACTGCGGTTTTTCCATCACGGCAAGATTCAAGCCCTTAGTTCACATGTGAAGGAGAGCTAGCTGTAGCTCCGATGTGCCAGGTGCCTGTTAACGAGGCTGATCATGTTGATGTTCCCCGTTTTGAGGGCCAACGTGAGCGCGGTCTCGCCATCCCCAGATTCCAGATGGGGGTCAGCGCCCATTTCGAGAAGCAGCTGCGTCAACTCCAGAGCGTCCGCCTCAATTGCGTGGTGTATGATTCGCTTCCGTTTGAGTGGTGGAATCACTGGGCCGAGCAGCGCATCTGGATTCATCCCAAACTGTAGCAGGGTCTCCAAAATGGCGCGCCAGGATTCTTGGTACCCTGGAGAATTCTTCATGTCACTCGACCGTATATTGAGAAAGCATAGATGAAGCGCAGATTCCATTGGCTCAGCCAGGTCTTGACAGTCTGAACCTCGCAGTATGGTGCTCAAAGTCCGAGGTTCCGATGTACCTTTTCCGTCGGGCCAGCGCGAAATGCATGATTCCATAGCCTTAAGAATCAGAATGGAGAGTGCTTTTGGCTCGAAACGCTGATTTGCTAGATACCTGCCCGTCAGTGCTTCAACAGACAGATGAAGTCCGGATGCTGCCGCTATACCAATCAATGTAGCGCTACCACAATGAGCGGCAATTATATCGCCGTTGAAATCCGGTGGAAGTCCCTCATCGTCGCTGGGTAGGAACCACTGAGGAACTACTGTTGATTGTAGTTTGTCCAGATTAGCATCAACACATATCCCTTGCAATGTTTCGACATGCCAAGCATGATATAGAAATGGGGCAAGCGGTTTTACCTCCCCTGACATTATCTGTCCAAGGTGGTAGGCAACAAGTATCTGGTGGCCTGAGACCCCAGCGACGTGATCTGGTAAACCTGCCGTCAAGCTTGCCCCCTTGATGGCTTTTTCGATGCTTTCCTTCGCCGTCTGGTGAATGAATTGGACGACATCTGTACTATCCATGCTTCGGTCATTATTCATAGATTCGGTTTCTCCAACTTCATTGAACCTAAAACTGTCAGTCGTGCTAACGTGTTCCAAGAGTCCGGCCGAGCGACTTGTGAGTCGGAGGGATAATTCGTAGACCGAGTCTTTCTCCGTAGGGTTTAGATCCACTGCATGCATGTTCTGTAGGGAGTGAGAGCTAGGAAATTGCCTGCAAAGCAAACGTCGTGAGTCGTAAGCGGTTTTCGTGCTAACAGCGCGAGCCAAAATGTAAAATGCCGGTACGCTTTCACGTACAATGTCCATGAATTCAAACAGCCCGTAGGGACTACGGGCGCAGAGCGCGATCTGGAACATGCAGTAAGACTCGAAGATGTACCTTAATCGTCTTGAACCTGAGGAGTTTCGTTTGGACGCCATACGCTTAATAGCATGGATATAGAGATCATCGAGCTCCTCAGGGACTTCTTGGATGAGTTCGATCAAAGATTGATAGTCATCTCCTTGCTGAATAGCCTCAATCAATTCATCCATGACAAGTCGAACCCATATAAAGACGCCTTGAGCAGAGTTGGCGATATGTTCGACAATGTTCTTGAAAAAGGCGTCCTTCTTCCGAAGTCGATGTTGAGAAACTTCCGCACTCAACCTGTTGCGCGTGTAGGTGAGGATGTCGGATTCTGTATGGTCCTGCATTCGAAGTCCAGCACATGACCGGAGGCGTTCGACGAATATAGCTTCTGGCCGACTGGCTACACAGAGCTTCAATCTGTTTTGCTTCGACTGCGAGACCTGTAGCAGTTCGTGAAGCATGTCGAGCAGATTTCCATGGGCACCATGATGCTCATCGAGAGCGTCAATAAACAGACATAGATTCAATCCCATGCTGCCTGTGAAGATGGCACGGAGGGCGTCCAACAAGGACTCGGTATCCCATTCGATCTTGGGTCGCGGAGGAGATTTCCGAAAATCGCTGCTGAGAATGGTATCCTGGTCGGATTCAACGATGGACTGAATTGATTGAGTGGGTAATTCCGTTGAACAGATTTGCTGCAGCTTCTTTTTGTAAATGGGCAGTACGAATTTGATCAAGTCCCGGCGCTGTGAAAGCAAGTCGGACACGATTTCAGTGAGCAGGCCCTGGATTGACTTTTGCATCACAGATCCTCGATCATAGAAGAAGTAGCCGCTGATTAGCCATTCACGCGCTCCGCTCTTTCGAAGAAGGAGTCGAGTCTGCTCGGACTTCATAGCGAATTTCATTGCTGTGCTTTTGCCAGATCCTGGTTTTCCTTGAATCCAAAAGATGCCACTCTTGTTGGAAGCGAGCCATTTCGAAAATGATAACTTCTGAGTGAACAGCCACTCTAATGTACCCCTATAGTTTGGCTCGACGGCTTTGATCCGAAAGTGTGTCTCCTCGGATCGTAACGTGCGCATCAACTCCGATTCAAGGTCCGCATCTTATTGGTATTTGCATGTCAGACAGGTTCGATTACGCCGCGGAGTCATCAAAGCTGGATCAGGAGCTTACCATGCTTTTCGACTATGGTCGTAACCCATCTTTTGAGAACGCCGACGACGCGCTTATAACCCTGGTCCCGTGCAGAAGCGTACCTCGTCATTTGCCGATGATTGGCTGGTATCTCGCCCTGGCCTTCCTCCGCAAATCCAATCTTGGAAGAGTAGTTTTCGACCACCATCACGCCGTTCGTGGGAAGAGTTTCGCGAAAAGAGTGCACCTTAAACATATTCTCCGAGAGAAGCACTGCAAATCCATCACCTATACGCTCTAGAGTGTCCGCATTTCTTTCCAAAGAAGCCAATATGCCAACATTTGCGTGGGTGTACGCCAGTCTAGATATGTTGAATGCAATTTTGCCCAAGGATGCTGTGCTTGAGCCTCTGTGCGGAGTTCCTAGGAAGCAGATTCCAGCCACAGCAGGCAATAGTTGATGCAGGTGACTCTTTTTGTTGGTATGAGCTGTATTCAACGCATCCTTCACGATTAACCCACCTAGGCTATGAGCCACGAATATTATGGGTCGCGTCTGTTGAATGGGCAATGTCCGCTCATCAGCGAGATCTGACAGAAGCTGTGTCGCATGTTGAAATATGCTGGATTGAGATGCAAAGGAGAACGGGATGGCAATATCCGCATCGTAGCCCCATGTGAAAATTCGTGCTAGTGGCATGTCCTCTATCAAAAGGTCATGAGGCCAGAAGGTATGCCGATGGCTTCCTACCTTGATGTGGGGAGGCTCATCATCACACTTGTCGCCCCCTTGTGTTTGAGTAGGGGCCGAAGACCCCGGTATAGCCACATCGGTCTTGACGCTAGAATCGTAGCGCACGTCGTCTGTCTGGGATGCATCTCTTTCATTTTTGCTCCAAATGTGCTTACGCAGGCTGCGCAAAATCTTGGACAGTGTCTTTCTTCTAGGTACAGCTTCGCCATTCACCCGGGGTAGAGCTGCAGCAATTGGTGAAGCCGTGGACGTCGTAGGATTCGCGTTCTCGGAGGTCCAGGTATCATAAGGATGTCCGAATAGGCCGTGCACAAAAACAATGCTGTTTTAACGTTAACATCCAGCTGGGGACAGTCAGCATCTTGTAGGTTTGGTCGTACTCCACATTGGCGTCCTGATCTGACTCTGGGGATGATAAACGGGTCAACCCCAATCGATCAACGGTCTTGCGTTCCATAAGAAACACATCCAAAGCTACACATACTATGCGTCATGAAACCACCGAAGATTTTTTGAATAAGGCAGGCCCGATCAGGCTGCACACGCGCACGATCTTGGAAAGAGTTGCCAAGATTTACGAGCAGCTCACGCTGAGGCTGAGCCGAAGTTGAGCCAGGTCATCTAACGCCTGAGTAAAGCGGCGGGCCACGCTCCTGAATAGGTGCCAAGACCAGGTGCTTTATCGCCGCTGTTGGATTGCTAAAGGTAGGGTCTGTATCGTGTGGTGTAATAGGTGTGTAATTGGTAAAGGTGATGGTCTGAGTGAGAGGTAATAAGCGTAGTTGGTCGGTCGCAGCTGCCATGGCCTAACACCGCTGAATACCAGGTAACTTATCATAATAATCCCGACGGTCGGGATGCCTGCAAGGCGATATTGTCTAGGTAGGTACCATTGACCCGAACCGGTCACGCCTGGTTCAGTACTCCGTATCAGTAAATAAACAAGCAAACAAATAAGGATCAGCAAGAGTCAAACTTACATTTGTTTGTAAAACCAACAAAAAGTGATGGATATGGCTCGATGGCTCCGTCTAAATATCTTCCCATACCAGACAGTACCTACCTAGGTAGGTTTGGGCAATCGCAGATTCTGCACATTCAACATCCCCCTTTTAATGCAGTATGTTGCTCCTTCGTTCCGTGAGCAGAACCATAACCCCAAGACCCTCAACAGGTTGTTGAGTCCACGCATTGCCATTTCACACGGGTGAAGAGGGATATTGCTTTCGGTTCGGCAGTCGTTTTTATTGATATTTATCATATGAGTATACTCTTACTTGCCTTTGTTGCTGTATAGGCTCTCGCTCGTTGTTGTAAGAGCGAAGAAGTCCTCAACTGTGAAAAGTTAAGGTCGGATAGGGGGAGGTCAGTACATTCCAGGTGGGAGGGGGAACGAACACAGGCTGCTGTGTTTCGACATCATGGCTCCAGTCCAGAGGATTGGGCCCTTTCAATGTTCCGGTATGTTGTACGGTCGATGCGGTGGCGAGTGCTGGGCTCTGGGTTTTCTGGGTTCTGGCTTGGGCACGGAGGCGAATGGTGAACGGCGAACGGTGAGCCCGGATCCCACCATCTTGAACCAAACCTCAGGTCTTATCGTTGATGATGATAGTAGTTGACTTCCCCTAGAAAGCAGTTCCACGGCCGAAAAAGAAGGATGGATCACATCTTTGAGGAGTACAGGTTGCTTCTCAAGGTCCCCCTGCGTCGGCGCGATGGCTTTGCTTCGGGGTGCCGGCCGTGGGTAACTGGGCGCCTTCGTGCACAGGTTCTGCTGGCTTTGTATGGGAGTGCTCTTTGGCAGTGTGCAGCAGTGTGCAGCAGTGACCAGTGAAGAAAACACTCGTGCCTCTGTTATGTCACTGCCCACTGCCTTGACCGCGCTGCCCCCCTGGTGTGGCAGAAAAGAAAGGAAAGGCAGAATGCAAAACACAGCAGCAGATTCACTCGCGACTTTTTTCACACCTTTGTTCTTTCACCCATCGAGTCGCGCATTCATTCTGCCTCAATTGGAGACTTCTTATTCATTCTGCTCACGCCATCATTGCTGCAAAAACCAAAACAATGGATGGCCAGAGTGATATGTGCGGCGGCCGTGTGGCTCCTGATGCGCCAGCCTTGGACTGCCTGATTGGCCACAAAGACATCTCGTCTTCACACCCTGCCTTGTCGAACAAGGCATCATCTCTCGCACTTGTGGCTCAAAGTGCGCTGGATCTCTCAAATTCTTCTTCTGCAACCGGCAACAACTCCATCCCTTACTCTTCCTCTTCCTCCTTCGCAACCAGCAACAACACCAGCGGTGACGGCGGTAGTGACCATCCTTCTCAACCACCGCAACCTCCTCGCCAGGTCTACGCCAGATCCACTGCCTCGGGAGACCGCTGTGCGCGGTGTATCCTCCACAAGAAGAAGTGCGACGGAGTAAGACCGGTATGCGGGTACTGCGCCAGCAGTAGAGACCACAAGTACGATTGCGAGTATCCACCTGGCAATCCAAGCAGACGACAGCTCCAAGACATGAGGAGACAACAGGGGGATGCTGCCTCTGGCGCTGGAGGACAGCAGACTGGCAACAGCAACAACAGCACGAACACACCAGCAACCACCGCGCCTCCTTCCACAAACACACAGCCTGGTCGTTTCCCTTTGTTCGTATCGGAGCCCAGATATCACCTGTCTCGCATACGACAGGCACACATTGCGGCTGATGCAGCACGCCAACAAGCGGGCAACAATACCAACCATACCTCTGCAAGAGCTCCAAGAGCATATCCTCCAGCCGGTGCAACAATACACCCACTTGCACTCCATGCGAGGCAGCCAATCCCTTTGATGGCGAATCGACAACAACAACACAACATGCCACCACAGACGCAAGTCATGCAAGGCATGATGAATCCTCAGGGTCAAGGCGTCGGCTTACAGGGTCAACTCGGTCATCTCGGTCAACCTGCTATCTTCCAAGCTTCTCAAGCGCATCGTCTCATGCCACCTCCAATGTTCATGTCGACCAATGTCGTCGAAATCGCCCGACAAGAGCCCCGTCTTCTGCCAGATGGAACCTTAACGTTCCAGCCAGCCATGGACTCTGCGATGGCAATGACGGCCACTCCCACTGCAACGACGAACATGACAAACAGCATGGGCGGCCAGTATCCGGCGCGGTTTCCGGACATGAATTGGGGTCCTCATGACGTGTATCTCTCTGACGGTAGCCTTAACACCAACCCTCCACATGGAGACGGCACGTCCGAAACCCTCATTGGGCAACTAGATGCACCAGTGAGACACGTGGTGCGTGCAGTTGAACAAGGAGAGCGAGGCGAAAGTGAGGATGAGGAGGTCGCCAGTTCGAGTGGAGATGAAGAGGACGAGGTCGACGTCGATGAAGAAGAAGATGAAGAGATGTTGGATAACGACGAGGACGACGTCGATCAAGATGAGCATGAAGAGAGTGATGAAGACATGTTGGATGACGACGAGTAAGCCTATTGCGAGGATGTAAAAGTGTCTAGATCCGCAATGTTCTGGTCGTCCGGATTGGAGAGGACGAGAACCGTTGAAGCAAGGAGATCAGAGAGTCGAGTCGTCGCCCAGGAGGTGGACTTAAAGAAGTGTATGTATTATGAGAAAGTCGTTATGAGGTCAAGCTTGCTCGATACGGTCAATTACCATTACCAACCATACTTTGATCCAGCTTCCTTCTTGTTCTTTCGCCCCGTTGCGAAGCTCTCTTCCAGAGCGTCCGCTTGATTCGTGGCTGCGCTAAGTAGTTGTTTGAGACTATGCTTGCCCGGAGCGATACCGCGAACAGGATTATGCTGGACCTGTTCGCCACTTGCTCGTAGTGCTTCATTGGCCGCATATTCCTGGTCGGTGTTGAAGTTGAAGACGTTGATGGCTGTTCCTCCGGAGTCTCCACGCCGGCCAAAGAGTTGTCGACGGTCGGCTTTGGAGAGACCTAGATCTGAGGCGATTGAGTCAAGGGATTGGCCTTGATTAGCTGCGGAGGTCGCTGAGGGTACAGCGGCTGATGTGGAAGAGAAATTGTCGAGGCCTGGCTCTGGCTCGTTTAGGACTTCCACTATCTCGTCTTCCTCGTCTGGCAGCTGAGAGTCGAGTTCGGGTATAGCGTCGCTACTCATACCAAATAGGCTAACTTTCTTGGGTGCTGGAGCAGGCGCAGGTGCAGATACAGTTCCATCAGCTGCCGGCGGCTGGACAGCACTGGAGGAAGATGTTGTTAGGCCATCAGCACTCTTCGGGACGACAGGTCTTGCAGTATCTGCATTCCGCTTTGTCTTCTTGTTGTTCCGAGCCACTGACAGAGGTTTGAACATGAATGCATTGCCCTTTGGCGGCTGCGCTATTGATCCGTTTTCAACACCCTCGCTTTTCTTAGTGACTGAACGTATTGTATCATCCTGATCAAGTGATTTGTTTACAGCTTGTTGATCTGTGCCTGTCTCCTGCTCGGCAAAGAACTGCCGCATTTCCGCATCCGCCTCTCGACTGAATCCTGGCTCGGCGCCTGTCTTGAGACTGAACACTTTCCTGGCGGCTGGTTTTGGGGCTGTCTTTACGTCTGCATCTCGTTTCGGGGCAGGAAGGAGTGCGTTGAAGCCACTGAAGGCTCCAGCGCCAACGCGTAGTCTTTTGGCCGCTGGCTCGCCATCGGCGTCGCCGTTACTAGGAGTGTCATGTAGTTTGACTTGGATCTTTCTTGGGTTCGCCTTGTTGACTGTAAAATTGCTGTTTGTGGGCGCATTTGCTGGCTTCGGTGGTGCGGCTTTGATCTGAGGCTTTTCGTCATCGGACCCTTCTGAATCGGAATATGTCACCAGGGACATGGTGACAGGAGTGCGTGGGGTTGATCGTCTTTGGCAGTTTGATGGTGAGTCGAAAGAAAGAATTGTAAGATGGGAGATGCGGATGGATCTCCGTCTTTTGGGGTCAAAATGACGTCCATTTCATTTGGCTACAAAACGACCATCACTGCCTGCGCCTTCTTCGCCTTTCTCGCTTCCTTGCACCTATCTCTCAACCTGACTGAGCGCTACAGACTTTGACACCTCCAGAGGTCGTGGAGGTTATTGGACTGTCGGTGCCCCGAGCTCAGCCATGTTGGCCGCAAGACTTGGGCTGAAGCCAGCTGCAAGATCGGTCCGCTCACTTCCTGCGTCGCCTATTCCTTTCAGATCCGTCCCTCGATCCCGTCCCTTTACAAACGGACCACGGTATACACAGTTCGCGGACAAGAGTGGTCGGCAGCAACAATGGAGCCGATTCGGTCCAGTACGCAGGGTGCAGTATCTTTGGAGGAATCACCCAAATAAAATATTGGCTGTCGGCGTGGGCAGCGGAGCATTCTACGTGTATAATCTGGAGGAGGTTCCTATCACACATCGGCGACGCTTCAATATCTACTCCCCTGAAACCGAGAAATCATTAGCGGGAGGCCCGCAACAGTACCAAGCGCTGCTGCAAGAATTCGGGGGCAAGATACTTCCACCTAACCATCCATCGACCGAGTTGGTGGCTCGCGTCGTTGAACGTTTACTGCCAACAACCCGCGGATTGGCAGGTGACGACTGGCAGGTCCATGTCATTGATGACATGACACAGAAGAACGCATTCGTTGTTCCAGGAGGGAAAGTTTTCGTCTTCACAGGCATCCTTCCAATCTGTCAAACCGAGGCAGGCATCGCCTCGGTTCTCGGGCATGAGATCGCTCACAACGTCGCACATCATGCGGCTGAAAGGATGTCAAGTCAATTGCCCTTGTCCATTGCCTCTGTTATCCTCCAGTTATTCTTTGACCTTGGGAGTGGTGCCTCAGCCTCCGTCGTCAGTCTGCTCTTGGAACTTCCCCACTCGAGGACTCAGGAAACCGAAGCTGATCATATTGGTCTTCTGATGATGGCCGAAGCTTGCTATGATCCCCGAGAAGCTGTTGCCTTTTGGGAACGAATGAGAAAAGCCGAGCAATATGAGCCTCCTCAGTTCTTATCGACCCACCCTAGCAGTTATAACCGCAGCGAAACACTCAAACAGTGGATGCCACAAGCCTTAGATGCATATACTGACAGAGGATGTGGCACTATGAGTCACGCCATCAAAGACTTTACCGGCACCCTGGGTCGACAGTTGCCAGCGCCGAAACGACAAACACCACCAGCGCGCAGACATGACGACGACGACGATTTCTTCTGAGTCGAACATCGCTTCAATTCGCATCCCAAGATGTCCTTCCATACACTAATGCACAAGCTGGCATTTCAAAACTCTTGGGGGGCCATCACAACACGACGATACACGCTTCAGACAGGTGACTCTCCTCTCCTTCTAGATATCGTTCGACCACTCTGGGTATCTTGGCTCCGTCACCTTCCGCTGGATGTCCTGGTATTTCCCCCTCACTTTTACAGCGATAGTCAAGCACGTCGCGACCCAGCACTCGATCTCCTCTTAACCTTATTGTACATCATATGTTGCCTTCTCGTGCTCTTCGACGAGCTCTGTTCCTCTTTTCGCACTTCCTCCCAAGGGCTCCTTTGAGGACAGAACCAGGGCGCCTCCAATCCTGCAGGCTTATTCACCGGACCTTCTCCTGCTCAAAAGTTCGAGCCAGCTTACTATACCTCCGGAGCCTAGGCCCGAAGAAAAAGAGAACATACACCAGCGCGACCAATCCAAAACTGACAAAGCCCAGCGTGGCAAAGGCCCATTTCGTGTTCATGTTGGCGAACATGGCAACACCAGCGTGCGCGAGAGCCGCGGCGATCAAGAAACTCGGGATCAGGAACGCGGCGATTGCGCTCGCCGCGACATTGGGGTAACTGTCGGTGATGTAGTTCAGCATGGCAAGCCACAGGAGCGGGTCGCAGAAGCCCAGGACGGCGCCGGCGACGACGGGAGACCAGAACGACACGGACCCATCGCAGGTGAAGGCGAACCACAATAGTGATATGGGGAAGCCCCAGACACCCACAAGAGATGTGAGGAAGCGCGCTTCGGGGCGGTGGTAGCCGTGCTTCAACCGGTCGCGCCGGAAGAGGTATGTTTGCACGGGGACGAAACAGAACGTCACGGTGACGCCTGCGACGACTTGATTAGCAATCCCGCAGCCAGAGAAGCCGCCGGAAGAGTAGACAAGAAACCGGAGGCGGGAGGGCTGGAGGCTGGAGACGAGAGATGGGAGACGGGATAAGGGAGAAGGGAGTTTACATACCCACGCAAAAATTAAGATATGTCAAGTCGGCGCCGATATAGCTTAGGCCGTTGTTGAAGACAAAGACGTCAAAGACACCGTCGAGGTACAGGAAAAGCAGGCCGTACGCGAAGCCGTTATATCTAGGATTCACCTCTCGTGTCAGCCCTTGTCGAGTTTTTTGTCCCCTAGAACACGAGATGTGAGCGATGCGAGGTGTAGACTTACAGTCCCAACGAGATGACGATTGGCTCTGTAAACATGATGCGTAAGGCCATGGTCGTGACGAACTTGAACTCCTGCATGACGGACAACTTGCTCGAGCCCAGCGCGATGTCGACGGCATTCTGGTCGACGCTGCCTCGTCGTTTCACGGCTCGCGAGATGACGACTCGGGGAAGCGTTTCGGGCACAAAACAAAGTATGAAGGCGAAAGCGCCGCCGATGATGATGTTGATGTAGAAGACTTTTGGAGAGAATGTAAATGTCAGTTTTTGTTGTTGCATGCATGCATCTGGACTGGGAGCTGGGCTGGGCTGGGCTGGGCTGGGCTGGGCTGAGGCGGGAATCTGAGATGTGAATGTGAACGTACTCCATCGCCAACCCAGACTGGGGTTCTCAGCGATCCATTCGCCGATGGGCGAGCCCAAACTAGGGCCGAAATTGGCGCTCAGGACGAATAGGGCCATGGGTTGCGCGGCGTTGTCGGCGTCCTAACAGAAACAAAATGTCAGTTGGTGATGCCATTATGTGACTATTCCAGGGGGGTGGGGAAGAGAAGGGAAGGGAAGGGAAGCAAGCCACATACTCCAAAGAGATCGGAGATCGTGCCTGCGACGTTATTTAAAGCGACCGAGCCTGCCACGCCGATCAGGAAGCAGAAGATGACCAGCATGGGAAAGTTGTCTGCCAACGCGGTCCCGATGTTCAAAATGGCATAAAGGAAGACTGCCATATCTATTAGCATTGCTGCGTCTCTCACATCTCGGCTCCCAACATTGGAGGAGCAGGGTGTTTGAGAAGGGGGAAAGGGAGGCAAAATCATAACATACTCGCCCCGACATAAACCCATTTCCGTCCGCCGATATCAGATAATGGACCTATACGTAAAAAAGATGTCAACTGGGCCAAGTTCCTGGAAAAAACATGCTACCTAGCACCTAGTAGTGCTGGGCTGGGGACGAGAGGACGGGACTTCGCGCGCACCCAAAAATGCAGGACCGACGGCTGTCCCGATAATGAACATGGACTGGCCCAGAGTCGTGACTTGAGGTCCCGTACCCCATTTCTCCTCGACCAAGAACTCGATAGAGACAAATGTTGTTGACGTGAGGGTGACGAACATTTGCAGAAGACAATAAGTGATGGTGATGCTCCATTTCTTCCACAAAGGCCAGCGGATGGGATGTGCGTCGTCGTTGGCTCGGATCTTCTCCAAAAGGGCCAGGGCATCTTGGCTGCCCTTGCGTGTTGTTGCGCCTTCGATGTCCGAGGTCGTCGTTGGAGGGAGCGTTTCCCCCTCCAGCTTCTTTTCAGACATTGTTTCGTCGGGCTGGTGATGAACGGCTGCCAGTGCCGGATCGGTTGTGCCGTTCATGATTGCCGACTTTCGGAAATAGAAAATGCACGAGGGCTTTTGAAGCAGGGGAGTCAGAATCCAACTGTGCAATGACCAAAAGTGTAACGCGTACGGCGTACAATTAAGAAATAGCTACAAGATGAAGAGACGACGTCAAACAAGATGCGGAAATCGATAAGTAATACAACAGGGAAGAAAGAGCCTGAATTGAAATATGATCAAAGAGGCCGATCTACCTCTACCTAGGTAGCTTGAAAAAATTTGTGGAGCGATTCGAATGCTCGCCATCGCGCGATAGGTCATAGCTGGACACCTACCCTGGCTTACAGGTAGCCACTAGTAACCAGTGACATGGTTCACCAGGGTGCAAGATAACCGACCACTGTCCTCTGAGGCGGGAGAAAACGTATGGGAGCGCCAGTTGTTATCGGCAGCGTGCGAAGTTGGCCAGTGACAAGACTGGGAACGCAGCCAGGAAGGTGTAGTCACGCATTGTGCGCATCAAGGCCGGCACGTTGCGGATCCATCGGATTGCAACCTTTTGATGGAGGCGTTTTGCCTCCCATACCCATGTCAGGATGATGGTGGATGACGAAGGCGGAAAGCGACGATGATGGAGACTCTGTACGAGATACCTTGACGAGTAGCAAGAAGGAGAACAAATGAGAAGCTGGGTGTGTGGCCGAGGTTCAACTAAGCTTTCCTAAAAGGTGCTAGCGCCGGCTTGCTTATTAGCTTATCCATGCTTATCAACTTAGTAGGGCCACCGCCTAGCCACTAAGAGATCTTCCTTAGTCGATTCATGCTGTAATCAGCCTTGCATCAGCCAAGTACCTTATGCACGCTTATCTCTCTGCTGACGTTCATATAACAAGCAACACATCGGCAGCGCCCGATCCCGAGCGACAACAACATGAGAAACGCAGTCGTCTTCTAACAGTTCCGAGACCAAGTCTTTCAACATGAAACGAACACCATCAGACAAACGCTCATTGTGTTCAACATCGCTAACTTCAACAAAGTATCCAACTATGATCCTTTCAGAGCCTTGACTTCAGCCACGAGCTCGGTCAGCGTTTGCGTCAGACTGCTGAGTTGTCTAGATTGTTGAGCCATCATGGCCTTCATATTCTTCATCTCTCGTTCCATCGATTGTGATGAGGCGTCATCAGTCGCACTACCAGATTCATCGCCGGCAAGCTTTGGAGATTTGAGATCTGGGACGGTTGTCTGCACCATGTCAGCGTAGAAACCGGAAATTCTGTCTCTGAGACTTGCCTTCGGACTCTCAGCAGCCTTTGCCCCAGGGCCGTCAGGGTCTCTCCGGGCTGTGCTCGCAGCTAGCGTCGCTTCCTCTTTGCTCTCTTCTGCAACGGCAGGCTTAACCGCAGACGTTCTCTCCACCGGCTTTTGAACTTCCTCGAAACTCGAATCATCATCTCCATCTTCTTCCACTGGCTCGCTATCTTGGAATTTGGTGGCTGCTGCCATCATTGTGGCGCCTTGGTCCTTCATGGACGGAGGTGGAGATCGTATCGTTGGAGTCGCGACTGGCGATGGCTCAACAACCTCCTGCTTGGGTTCCGGAGCTTTGACAGGTTCGGGAGCCTTCTTCACAGGTTTGGGCGCGTCAGCAGGGACCTCTTTGATGCCTTGACCCTCATACAGGCTCTCCAATGAAATCTTTGGTGGCAGCCCTGAAGCACCCTCAAACCATTCGTTGCTGCTCACGGCTGGTTTCAAACCAACAGTAGGAGGGTAGATGTCTTCTTGAAAGGATTCTGCTCGCCGTGGTACAATGAAGGAGATCGGCTCGATATAGCTGTCGTTGACAGTCTTGTACCCTCGCATCACTTCGTTCTCGTGCATGTTGACACCTCTCTTTGGTACAAAAGCAACTCCTCGTTGTGGATCCGAAGACTTGTACTCCGACAGATACTCGAACTTGTCGTGCTCATACTCGTAGTACCGAATATTACCGTCGCCTTTGCCTGCCAGGTACAGACATTGCGTGCCATCATCCCAGAAGGGCATGCACACTCCAGATATTGAGTCGAGCATCTGAAATCCATCAACAGGCTGCTGAGGAGCTCTTACGTCCCAAAGAGCAAGCTGACGATCACTCATCTTTGAGAAGCCCGTCGTTGCCACCCTGTCGTGTTCACCCATCCACACCGCTCGGCTGTTCTTGGCACCTGCATGGCCAGCAACTTCATGGGCGGGCTTCTCTTGTCTTGTATCCCATATTCTCAGCTTCTTGTCCCGAGATGTTGTAACCAACTGAGACCCGTCTGCGCTCCATGACATGGATTGGATAACCTCGCCCACCTTCAAATTGAGCTTGGCTGAGCCGGACTCAATATCCCAGAGCTTAACCGTGAAATCTCCAGCAGCTGATGCCAGAACGTTCTCGGCCGCAGGGTTGAATAGTACATGTCCCACTTTTCTAGGAGAGGTCAGCTCGTGTCGCTCTTGTCATTGCCTTGAATCTTACTTGGGGTGACCACTCAGCTTGCCGACCGGACTGACATCCTTAACTTCGTCCGCCGGTACGTCGAGATGCAGGGTAAAGCCATCTGGCACTCTCCAGAGGAATACCTGAGACGGTCAGAATCCTTTATATCCATCCTCAGCACGAGCCGTACCTTGCCATCGTCGGATCCGGAAGCGATCAGAGAGTCATTGAAAGGGTTCCTTCTGTTGTCAGCCCCTGCAGCTATGCCTGCTGCCCGAGATCGCCCACCAGTCTGTATCCAAAACCACAGCAGTATGGCCTCGGAAAAGGGGTATCCTTTCTGGTAGTCGCCCTCGTTCGTTCACAGGAATGACCGCGAATGCTCCGCCCCCGCTACTGTCCCAGTTCACGGAGAGGTATTCGGGGTTGGCCTACAAGGTCAGCGCCGGCAACTGGCGTAGAAGTGCCAAACATACCTTGATTAAATTGGTATCCCAAGCATTTTTCGATATCCTTATATTGTCATAGCATTGTTCCTAAGTCTCTTAGCCGCCATACTCTTTCACAAATCTGCATTGGATCTGCACCTTTCGAGTCGGGCGACCGAACACGTGCCGATATTTGGAGGAACGGACGAATCGATTCGCCATGGTGTTCGGAGCAGTGAAGATCACTAATGGATGGGAGATTTGGAGGAGAGTCAAGACCGAGCCCGCAGTCTTTGAGAAGGATAAGTGCCCAAGACACAGCAACCGCAATGGAGCTGAAGCAACCAACGTTTCATTGAATCCTTTGTTAGCTGACTGCGCCGTGCTGCGACCGGCGGATTGATGGAGATACTCCACCGAACAAAATACGGTGAGCTGCGGGACGAAAAGTGCAGTAACCAACTTTACTTCGAGTGCGAGGCTGCGCTACTGCTACCCAAGGCCCAAGACGCCATGTACTTTGTCCTCGATGTCTTCTTATTTAGGGGTGGAATTGCTTCTACACAAGTTGTGCAACACAGAAGTCCCACGTGCAAAAACAAGAACTTTCAAGAAAGATAGAATAAATAGTAACCAAGTATGTTCAGTACTGTCGAACCACAACGGGTATCCAAGTCGAAAAGCAGGTTCGTGTTATCATGGGTCATAGCTTCGTATCCAAGTGATCAGGTTGATTCCAAGAGCCATGTGAGGAATCCAGATCATAAGGCCACAACTGTGAAAGCTCAATGCGTCGAATTTTGCAAACTCGTCCTGGCCAGAGAGTCCAACCATTGCCCTCATGTTCGTGTTCACGTCGGTGCCATCTCCCTTACATATACAGCGGGAAAGACGCCGGTATCTCCAGCATAGACTCCAAACCACCAATCTTCGTTGACTTCCTCAATCTCACGCACCTCGGCATGCTTGGGGAACATCAGCTCACCCTTACCTTCCTCGCCATCTTCGGGATAGTAACTCCAAAGGGCACGACAGACTTTGCCGACCCCGCCGTCCGGTGGATACTTTGCAGACACAGGAAGTGATTCAGTTCTTGCACGAGTAGCACGTCGCGTGCCAGTTGTGTCCTCGCGCCACACCCATTGACCTCGACCAGTAGCTGCTGTAGCTGGGTCGGAGGACTGAGTGTTGCCGAGATGACTTCTCGCAAGCTTCCACGCAGCCATATCTGCCTCGGTCATCTTAGCGCCTCCAACCAGGTCACGAGTGATGACTCTCCTCTGACCGCCATCACTATCGAATTCGAACGTAATAGCAACCATGCGATGACCATTCGGACATAAACGCCAGCCAGCGGGACCATCATCGCGCTCCATGCGCCCGGTTTTGGCGAGCCTGAGGTAACAGGTGTTGCACAGATCAAAATCACCCTTCTGGTTAGGTTTCTCCACCGATGGTGTTGGATGTTCTGGACAATGATAGCGAATTTCCTCGGGAGAAATAGGTCTTGAGCAGATGTCACAGTTCGTTGTGATTGCGAGTGGAACGAAGTCGAGATAAACTCCACAAGCTGCCCCGTTCGCAGAAGTCGCACTTGAAGGAGCACTATGAGCGGGTGACGGCGCTCCTCCAACAGCACTGTACGGATTCAGTGTAAGGGCGCCCGAGTGTGTCGAAGGTCCTCCTTGCCGCAGAGCAGGTTCGGGAACGGTTGACTTATGGGCGACAGGCAAGAGAGTGTGCCTGCAACAATGATTGGTGTTGACGCAGTCGTTGCAAAATCCCCATTCACCATCATTGCAATAATCGCAAGACCAGAAACAGTCATTAGCAAAGGCGCCGCACCGATCACAGAAGTTGCCCTCACGTAGACGCGACTTTGGTTCGGATGTTGTCAGGGCGGAATGTACAGAAGGTAGCTCAATTGATGGCGGCGGCGCCTGGTATTGCCGACCGATAAGTAAATGAGGTAATTCGATAGCTTGACTTGTTCTCTGAGGGTGGGATGATTCAAATCTGAATATAGCGGCATGTCCAAAGCCAAACCAATGGTTACATCCTCGACCAGCCCTGTAACACCTCAAGCAGAGGTCGAGGTTGCAGGCAGCACAATGCCTATGCACCTCATATTGGATATTAGGTCGTGCACATCTTGCACATGAAATAGAAGGTTCCTCGAATCTCGTTGAAACCGTGGCCGACGAAGATGCTGCTGGCTCAGGCGCATATATAGTAGGATCCGACCCCGGCATTGTCGTAGGGACTGGTGCAGTATTCACACCTGACATTACGAGCCTTGGAGACTGTGGTACTGGTGAGCCAATTTGGGGCGGGCTGGCGAGGGCGCGGCCAGAAGCTTGCCAGACTTCAGATGCTCGTGGTGTACTTCTTGGCTCAGTATTCGACCTGTTGGTATTCGACAACCCCCGCGGACGTTCCGAAGCCGTCGACCTGGACTGGGGTCTTTCAGATAGATCCGTCGCAGATCTTCGACCAGCTCTAGTCGCCGACGCTTCGCTTCTACTACTCTCGTTAGACGGTCTTCGTTGATGGGCACGATCCTGCGGCGTTGTCAATGCCGGCTCAGTCGTTGTCTGCGGGAAGGCTGAGGGTGGTCGTTGCCCCAAACCACCAATCACCACATTACGCCGCGGACTAGGCTGAGCCTCCTGTCTTTGGCTACTTCTAGACGAACCCCGTGGACGGTGATCTGCTTCCTCGGTCTGTTCTTCGGGCTGCGTTGCTGGTTGTCCTTGACTGTCAGGGCTCTCCCAAGTCGAGGGTGGTCGTCGTATCCTCTCTGGATGCAACTGCCTATACCGCTCAGCTATGATCTCGCTAAGTTCATCCTGCTCGGCTTCAGTCAATTCATCCACGTTGATGCCATCTAACAGGCCTTCAGCCAGAATCTCTTGCATCACCTGCGCTTCATTGAGACTACTGCCGGTTCCAGTGCCGCTCTCGGAAGCGCTGACAAGAGATCGTAAGCTGGCTTGATGAGCCACAGTGCGTGCGCCTCTTTGACGTGCTTCGACTGCGTCTGGATGTCTAGGAGAGCTGGGCGGCGGAGATAGAGACGACAAATCAGCAGAACTGGAGGAACCACCCGCTCGAGGACGTGAGACCGCAATGTCGGCACTAGTTTGACGTTGGTGTCTCTCCTGGCGTTCAGATATTTCCGAGCCGTCCAATCGTTGTCGGCTCTCACGGCTCCTACTACTTCCACTGGTGGAACGAGGGGCTTGTCTGGTATTTGCGGAGGAAGGGTGTAATTGTCGCTCTCGTCTGCTTCGGTCGCGTTGTCCATCATCTTGCACCCTCCGTTCTCTTGCCGCAATCTCCTCTTCCTCACGCCTTCTTGACTCTCTCCGTCTACGTGCCTCGATCCTGGGAAGTATTTCGTCGCCAGGTTTATAGGCCTGCGTCATCTCAGCCTTCTCCTCTGGTGACCTGTCCTTCGCCGGGTTGGCTGCCAGGAACATATCCAACAATGTGTTGATCATAGCATTGTGCTGAACATCTTTGACGGGGGCACGACATGTTGGGCAGGTGTAGGCGACGGCGGCGGAGGAGTGGGAGTGCAGAGCTTTACGATGTTGATGAGAGAACCATTCTTTCAAACATGAACCGCAGAAGGTATGCAAGCAGTCAAGGAGAGTTAGAGGTTGATAGAGGATCTCGGTGCAGATGAAGCAGACGAGTTCCTTCTCCAAGTTGAGCAGGCCCGTGGAGGAGGATTCGGTAGTTGCAGCCATTGAGTCGTCGAGGTCATATTCCGGGGGTTCGTAGCGAGTATGGCTTGTAAATCTCGGCCTGGTAGATGCATGCTTCAGACCCTCGTCAGTATGAGAGCGCCATGATAGCGTGGGAATAAGGGGTTGAGAACTCTCGACGAGAAAATTGCTCTGGTCATAATTGCAGCTGAAGTGGGAGACAGAGAGTGACGCTTTATTACTCCCTACCAAGACTCAACATCTCCAAGACTTACGCCATGTTTCGCCTATAACACTCTTTACGGCGCCTCTTCTACGAACTAGCCGAAAGGTAACTTCAGCCGCCTTCTGACAGGCTCGACCGCTGCTTTCCTTCTATAATTAGTCCAGCAACATCGGCCAAATGTCCACAGCGCAGCTGAGTTTCAACTGCATGTTGTCTTACAGTACCACACACAGGGTACCTGCCTGGTACTATGGTACAACTGGACACCCACACTGTCCTCTTCCATCATGACAGATAACATCGGGCACACCACCTTCTGCCCATTTGCGGTTCATTTACCAACAATAACACCAAGCACGCCGATAGACCACACGGCTATTGAGGTAGGTAGGTATCGATCGTAGGGCAGTCTACTGGTAGGTGCGGTGCATGGTTGTTCATTTCGTGATCTCTCAAGATCGAGGTACTAACATAGCGAACTCATATACTCAAGTGCTTTAGCATTCTGGTTGATATTCCCGTCTTACCTCATTTCGAAGATCATTCCTGTCCCAATTCCTCCCCTCCCGAGACCAAATCCTCCTCCCTTCAACTTCTCGTAAGGCGCAACTTTCACGGGCTATTAGATGTGGCACCTCCTGGCCGTGGTGATCCAGATGGAGGTGGGCACTTCGGTCAAGTGACTCACGTAGCCTCGTGCTTCTCCACTTGTTGAGTTTGGGGAGCGCCTCCAGCAACATCACGAGCTTCGTTCTCACGGTGTTGACCACCCAGACTCAACTTCTTCTCCAGGTCGACCTCACCCTGTTCCTCCCTCCTGACGCGATGGAAGTCCACATGAGTGTTCCATGGCTTGATGTTGCTACTGAAGATCTCATCAACTTCTTCAAGAGTCCTGCCAGCCGTCTCGGGGAAGCAGAAGAAGACGTGGATGGTCATGGCAGTACAGAAACAACCAAAGACGAGATAGGTCTTCCATTTGATATTTTCCTACAAACAGTTAGCCTCCGTTCTTGCCAGCGGAAGTTGGTAGCGACTCTTACAAATGCCGGGGGAACAAAATACGACAAAGCAAAGTTGAAGATCCAGTTGGAAGCAGTCGTGACCGCGACAGCCTTGCCTCGGACTCGGAGAGGGAACAATTCGGGTGGATACACCCAGCTGCACGGTCCCCAAGTCGGAGCGAACGAAGCTACGAATAAATATGTGCAGGCGATGACGGCTCTTGCTGGAGCGCCAGAAATTTGCCAGGATTCTTCGGGGACGCCGTCCACTCCTCCCGGGGGTGCCGGCTTGCCATATGAGGCAAGGAGACCAGCATTCGCCCACATCCAGATGGCCATGAAGGTGGACCCAATCATCAGAGGCCATCGGCGTCCCCAGCGGTCGATAAAGATAAGTGCAAATATGGTCATGCCGACGTTGATCACCTTCCGTCGTCAGTACTGCATGTACGCGTTAATTGCTTGTACTTACATATTGAATGCTGCTGGCAATCAAGTTGGTATTGCCCGTCAAGCCAGCCATGCCGAAGACGTAAGTGATGTAGTACATCATCACATTCATGCCAAAGTTTCAAGTTAGCAATGAGCCAGATATCTAACCTTTCAAAGTTCATACCTGTCAATTGACTCCAGATCTGGGTAAAGACTCCAACGTGGAGGCGGTAGATCATGTTTGGCTTGATCAGCTCGAGATAGGATACATCCTTATTGCGTGCCTCGAACTCGACAAAGTCTTTGATCTCTTGGAGCTCCTTTAGGACGAATGGGGCACTGCGATTACCCTTGGCATGGACGAGAGCTTCAGATGAGATTTGTGTTAGTGAGTGGACATTTGGGGGCCTTTGAAGGTAGGAGACATGGTGGAAATACCTAGAACGCCGTGGCATTCCTCCCAACGGTCTTGACGGGCCAGCCATCTGCATAGCGGTCAGCACTCTTAAGTCGCAGCGTTATCGGTGCAGAAACATACCTGGGAGACTCAGGAGTGAAGAACAGCGCGAAACCAAGGATGATAGCGGGAATCATTTGCAAGGCCCATGGAACACGGAACGCAGCGGGCCCATCAATGAAGCTGCAGCCATACGAGATATAGAACATGATCAAAATGCCCCAGGTGATCGCCCACTGCTGAGAACCGACCACACGACCACGTTTGCTGGGAGGAGCAAGTTCGGCAACATAGACGGGGACTATGCCTAGTATTAGCGACGCGGACGTGAGGTGGCAGGGCTAATATACCTTGAGCAGAGCAAATGCCTACGCTGATGCCGTTGATGAACCGACCAGCCACGAGCATGCCAATGTTCTGAGAGGCGCAGACAATGATGCATCCAATACACCAGATGACTGCACCAATTTGGATGGCTCGCTTACGACCCAAGATATCGGTCAACTGGACCAGGTCAGAACGGAATCAATGCTGTCCGGTAGGTGACATACAAAGCCGGAAGCGATGGCACCGACGAAGGAACCACCAGGCATTGAAGCGGTTATGCCACCCTGGGTATCCGAATGAGGACCAGAGCACTTTGGAGGGCCGTCTCCCTCATTGAAGTAACTGGCAGGGAAAGACTCAGTAAGACATGAACGAACGAGGCTGTCCGGTCATATGCTTACCATTTGTACTGCTGAGTACCGATGATGGCACTCATCGACGAAATATCGAAACCAAACAGGCCACCACCGATGACGGCGATGGCCGTGATGAAGTAGATGTTGCCAATTTGATACATGTTGACTATCGTCCTTACCTAGAGACGGTAGGTACTCTTGCCTGGGATGGGGCAAGAAGGAGTGTCACCCATGTGGGCGACCAGTCTTCTTGTACTTTCGCAAGAACACCATGAGAGACAAAGGCATCGACAGATCGGCTTGGTCTGTTGGAAGTTGACCTGTGTGCCTGTGTACCCTGTGATCATCATAGCGGAGCCCCGAGAGGAGGGGAGAGTAACATGTGCATCCTCTGACAAGGAGTGGCCCAAGCGAGCATTTCACCAGCAGTACTGTGATAGGCACGTAGATAGTAAGTATAGGATCTGTGGGGTGAGGATGGAGAGAGAACCGGGCACCATGCAGGGAATAATAGAAGTAGTACGGAACCCGGCTTCCTGGTGGCTACTGCTGTGCTCGTCTGATGTCGTCGTCGATCCAATCCCGGTATGTACACAGTATAGCTTCGTTAGGCGTCTGCCAACGGATGCTTGCCCTAGCTTAATTGGATGCAAGGATGATCAAGAAAGGCGCCACTGACAGGATCTTGACTGGAGTTGCACGACCAGAATGATGCTGCCGATGTTGCCGTTCAACCTTGGAGTTGAGGCCTGAATGCGACAGAATCCGCTGATCATTTACTATAACATACTGATTGCATATTCCCTCGATGCAACGTCGCACGTTTCAGGATCAAATCATAGCCACATTTGCTGCCTGTCCTCGAGTGTGCAAAGAGAGGGGGGGATATGCTTGCTTGTGCTTCGGTTCATCACCGAGCGAAGCCTTACCATGTAGGTGGCACTCATAGCATCGTTCCCAGTCAGCGGAGCAACACATGGCCGGTGCGTGACTGGCAGGCGAATGGACTTCCGACTTGGGCTTGTTGTTGGCACGCGATGTCCAGGGCTCGTAGCTCTGGCAGGATCGTCCACACGTGTTACGTGTCTATTGCTGATCATGTTGCGCATCGTTGAACCTTCTCCGGAGTACGGTATCACGAGCGTGCACGAGGTACCAGTCGTGACTTGATGTGCGCATTCGTCAGATGTCGTGGCATGCAAAGACACCAACGAACAGCTCAGCATACCTCGGTACCTCCACATCGTATCTGGTTCATATCTGTGCCGTTGCCATACCAGGGAGAAGGCCCCGCGGTGGGCGATAGTCGAAAAGTCATTGCCTTCGTGGATACAATATCCGAGCATAACCGATCATTGGCTGAGAAGTCCAGAATGATTATGACTCAGTTCCAGTTGACGACTTTGTCAAATCTAGTGACTTACACCATTGTTAACTTGTGCTCAAGTGCTCGTAGTTGACCATGACATACAGCACTTGGTCCGACCATGTCACCGACAGCACATGCACCATTGGACTCAACCTCAGCCCCTCCTCCGAACACGATTAGGTACATCATCGAGCCTGTAACGTCCGAATCTGATATTCCAACTCTGGCTTACATTTCAGACATTGCCCTGAAATCTGATGGCTTCCACGCATACCGTGAGCGCTACGCTCCGCTAAACATATACGATGACTGCTTCGAGAAATTGACCAAAGCCTTACGCAACACAAGAGGCCAGAGTTTTCTCTTCAAAGTCGTGCTGATTCCTAACTCGGACGACGAAGAGGCCGAAGAGACCATCATCGGCTTCTCGCAGTGGAAGCTTGGGTACGCGGAGGTGCCAAAAGTTGATCCTTTTGCAGTCAAAAGAAAACCTGTCGAGGATGCTGGTGTTGAGCAGAGCGTGTCTGGTGTAGTGCTGGCTGAAGCGAGTGTCGAAGGAGAACAGACCAGGACAGAGACTCGCCCAACCAAAGAGGAGAAGCCGGAACCTTTCTATTCCGACCCGTTCGAGGAATCGACGCGAAAATTGTTCAACTGCTATCTCAGCAACATTCGGGGAAAGAGGCATCTGTGTAAGTTCTGTGCCTCACAGCTCTTTGCCGTCTAGTCCCCTGTTCTGCGCTCCGACTTCTGAGTTGTCCCTGCCAGTGTATGTGAATCTGTCTGACCCCAGTCTTTCATTCTTGTAGATCTGCATCGGTTGATCGTCCATCCGTCCTATCAACGTCAAGGAATCGGAAAAAGGTTGATCGAATGGGGTACGGAGGTTGCGGACCGCGAAAATGTCGTGAGTTGGCTGTTTGCTCGACCTGCCGGGTCGGAATTGTACAAGAGGAACGGTTGGAAAGTGTTGGACATCATAGAGCTCGATGTGCCAGACTTGGAAGTGGCGCCCATGCTTCCGATGCTGAGGTTGCCTGAAAGTCGACAGGCTTAGTCAGGTTACTGAGCTCATGAAGAGGACGGCATCAGTTGAGAGCTAGAGGTTGAATGCCCATGGCAGAAGCCCATGTGCCGCGCTACATGTTCCTCGCTACGGCGCGGAACATCGCCTTTGCATATCCCTCGTCGAACGACCTGCTTCTGCTGGCTGCGGAAGAGGGGGGAAGGGGGAAGAAGGCAGGCGCTGCTGACGGGCAGTTCGACGACGAGCCTAAACCTAGAATAGGCGATTCCGTACGGTAGTCGGTGGGTTGTAGCCGTTGCGGCAGCTGGCCAAGTGATCTGTAGTTCTTCCTTGACTTCCTTCACTTCGTCTTTTTGGCTGATGTGACACTGCTCGAAGCGTCAAATGTTTTGCGGATCTCGTCATACGCCGCGTATAGCACCCAGAACGGTACGAAGACCCCTATCATGTTGTTAGTATCAACTTAGCGGAAACCGACTGGCACATACACAGCATATTAAAGAACACCAGGTACAGCCACAGATACACCGGATCGTCGCCAGCTAGACTGTGGTTCCCACTGAGCCACTCCGGAGCGAACGTATAAAAGCCACCCACCAACTCGAGTGTTGCAACCACGATCGCGACAAACCACAGTCGTGCCTGATATTGACCTTTCAGCGCGGCTTCTTTCCCGTTCGCAATCTTCGCTATCAGGTAGCAGATGTACACCGCTCCCGGTCCGTCGAGAAACACGGTAATGAGCTCGATGGAGATGACCATGAGATCTGCTCCTCCCCATCTTGAATCCGCTTTGGCATATTCTGCCCAGAGACGAGCCATTGGTCCAGAGGAGTAGAGCGCTCCATATCTGCGGTCAGGTCTATCGAACAGCACCAGTGTTTGACTATCACCTCTTGATGGCTCTGAGCCCTCGGTCGCGGCTAATTGGACGTAGGAGAAGAAACAGTGGTACAGGAAGCTTCCTTCGATAAGGAAATGGGTAAGGAAGTCTAAAGAGCAACAAAGGTCAGTATGTCTGAACGGATAGGTCCACTGAGTCGGTCCCATACCATATGCATGCCAGAGGAACAACCAGTAATACTTCCATGAAGTTGTCGAAGGCAGGACAGCTGCAGCCAGACCCTGAGCTATGGGCATCAGAGAAAACGCGATCCCGAGAGAGATGGCGGTCCCCGTGTCGAGCCTGAACGGAGGCGGCACAACATTTGCCAGAGTATCCGCCATACTGGCATGAGAGTATCGTGTGAGGACCGGACCAGGCAAGGGAAATCGGGATATGAGATTTTGGTTGTCGCAGAAGAAAGTGTTTCAACAGATCTTCAGGCTAAGTTGGGATCGTCCTCTGGCTACAACTGCCGCTTAAGGACGTGTCAGCACCACTTTTCACGCCTAGAGGTGCACCACCATCATCCACCTCGCCCGCCTAGAGATGCCTAGCTTTCCCCAGCTTTTCCCTGCCTCTTGGGTGCCTCTTCTCAATGGATGGCAATTGGCAGAACATCCACACTCGGCTATTGAATTGCGCTCTCGATGGGTCGTGTCTGTTTTCAGTCCCATCAGTCCCATCAGTCCTTTCGTTCACAGCACTGCTATGGGGCTGACAGCATACCCAACGCATACGAGTACCAATGCTACCTTTCCTCGTCCCCTTGGCTGAAAACCCTTCCAGTTGACGAGGCTGGTGAGGCTTCGTCTCAACGATATCCGGCTGGTTGCAACCCCGCATCATCTCAACATGGCATGCGCACAGCACGTTCTCGTCGGATCTGCATTCAGAATATGACATCGTTACTCGATACCGGCGCATGACTCGGTAACGAGGCAAGACCCTTTCCTGCGACGCTCCGACCTTTCTGACGGCTAGGCGTTGGTCTCAGTCGTGGCATCCCTCTCCCTCAATGGCCGAGTCCAACGACGACCATGTTGAAGGACCAGCAACACCCGACTCGCTCCTCCCTTGTGACGCCTGTAGGAGGCGTAAGGTGAAGTGCTCAAAGACCGACCCATGTCACAGATGTGTCTCGTCTGGTCTGAGATGTTCAAGAGATATTGCGCGGAAAAAGAGAGGACCAAAGAAGGGATCAGGCTCAGTAATTGCCCGGCTGAGGGACGAAGGACACCAGCCCTTGCCGCAAGATGGGAGTCTACCACCTTTCGACCTGTCGCAGCTACAACTGCAGATGCCATCTCTGAGTAGGACAATCAGCAATGACAGTCCTCTTGGATCACGCTTGACCTCTCCTTTGTCATCACCAACCCATTCAAACCGTGGCGACCCATTTGGACCAATATCAGATCCCGCCAACGTGCCGCGATCCGTTCCCAGTCTACAGAATGGCACTGTGTTCGAACCGACCTCGCATACAGCCTTCGCACAAGCAGGTATCCAGTTTCCAGCCTCATGGCAAATGCAACCATCGGAACTGCTACAATTCCAAGCACCCATCTCCCCTTCCGGCTACATGACAATCAGCGACCTGGCCCAGCAGCTCTTCCCTGAGCTACCTCTCTCCCTAAGAACCGTACTCCCACCACCTCGATCATCTCAACACTCTCCGTCCCGCACATCCACTCCTCTCACCAAACCAACCTCCCTCGACGCCGTGCTGACCAACACCAACGGCACACCATCACCCGCGACAACGACCAGCTCCCCTATGCCACTCCTGGGCCCCAAGTTCCTATACCGAAGCGACTCGCACTCTTCTCCTATCGAACCCCAGATCCAGTCACTGGCCACCGAATTCGGCCTCTCCGCACTCCTGATGTCCCAGTGCATCAGCCAATACTTTCGACATTTATACTCCATCCGTCCTATAATCCATGAACCCAGCTTCCTTTCACGTCTACACTCCCCTGACGATTTGTCCATCGAAGAAAAGATTCTCATCCTCTCCCTCTGCGCCACCACCGTATTACACGCCGCCCCTCAGTCTGACCTTCAACACGACAAAAAGCTCTCCCTCGGACGGCACTTTGTCGAACTGTGTCTTCATCTCCGCCAAGTAGCAGACTGGGCCGAAAACACCACCCTTCTTTCGATACAGGCGTCCTACCACATCGCCGTCGCGCTCTTTGAACTGAAACGCCCGCGCTCACACGCTTTCTACCTGCGCGAGGCCGTCGGCATGGCCCTCGACCAGGGCCTGCACCTCGAATCAACCTATCACAACATGAACGACGTACAAGCGATATGCTCCCGACGGACGGTGGCCTTACTTTTCATCACGGAACGCGGCCTTGCCATTCTGCGCAACAAGCCCACGCAGATTACGCGCCTCCCACGCCTGTCGACAGAATACTTCGATGAGACGGACGGTATCGTGCTCGCCGGCTTTTCAGCCCTGGCCACACTCTTTTCGATCCTGGACGAGAAATTCGTCCGACTCTGGTCCGGAGACCCCAACGGCGAGCCGGTGGATAATATCGCCAGTCTCCAGCACGCGCTGAACGAAATGTCTTTTGACGACACGCAGCAGGGCAGTCCTGGCGGTAGTTTCGCCATGACGGACGTCCAAAGAGCCGACGTGCTCATCACACATCAGTGGCTGCGTCTCATTTTCTGGCAAGCGAGCATGCGGCAGGGCCTGATCAGCTACTCGGCCAACGACCCCATCTTTTCTGCGTTATATCCGATTACGATTGCCAAGGACCTGTGCGCATGCGTGGGCCTCGATGACGCGAGCTCGGCGGGTTCGTACGATGCGATCCTCGTGCATGGCATGGGCATCTTCGAAAAAATCTTCGAGATCGCCTACACGCTCATGGATGCCTTGACCATTGCGAACCAGAACTGGAGCGAGAGTTGGGAACTTCGATGTTTGTTCAATGTCCTGAGCGCGAGTCCGAATAGTCAGAGTACGTATGTGAAGATGCTGAGGACCAAGCTTGAGAGTGAGAGAAGTCCGCCCGGACAGAGTCCCGCCTATGAATAGCTAGTTGGCACAGTACCCGTTACCCGTTACCCGTTAACAATGGGTTTAGGTGGTAGTGATTTGGTTTTCGGTTTACGAATATGATTGTCAAACTACTAGGTACCTACCTAGTGTTGGCGTGGTATGCGTGGTATGCGTGGTATGATTACGGTAGTAAATAATCAGTCTATTCAATTGAACATATACGCCCTGATTAGGAAAGGAGAGATGATGTAGTCGAGATGTGCTATGCGACCATGACATATCTTTAATACCAGTCTTCTTCTTGTCGAGAAATTACCCCCTATTTTTGGACCGTCTTCTGGAACTATCAGGATGGAATGGAAGTGCTGAAAACACATGATCACATGAGGGTGTGTTTATCAAAAGATTGTGGGCAGCGACAACCAATATCCTTCTTACTAGTTAATTATTCTTTCGGATTTCTGTCTGTATTGGTCTACAGGGCATTATTGCTCCCATTTCTGTCGCTTTTTCCATTTTCAATTTTGTTGTCTCCCAACCGAAAAACTGATTTCGGCCTGTGTCCTTGTCCTTGTCCTCATTCCCTTCCTGCTCTACCAATACCCAATCGTAGCCTGACCGAAGCTGCCGTCGCCGTCGCCGGCGCACACGCCCGAAAATACTCACACAAGAATGAAGATAGTGATGATTACCTTGGGTGCCAGTACCGACGCTCAAGGGATACTGCCTGGCAACGATAAAAACCCAGGGGTAGGAAACACCCGACGCTATGCCAACCCAATAAAGGTATAAGGCTCGCTCTTTCAAGCGAAATAACTCTTCCATAACACGCCTGCGAGATCTTCGATTTGTTCTGGTTTGAACGCCTGCGGATTCGAGTTAGCATGAATGAAAATGAAGATGAAAACAACCCGAGAAAAACCTTACCTTTACATCAATATGCCAAGTATCCTGCCTCGTCTTTTTGAAGTCGCTAATGATGCTCTTTACGCTATTACCGACGGTTGCAGGGTCATTGGCGGCTTTGCTGCTCAGTGTCACCAGCACGTCAGGCATCCACGGTGGTGGTGGGCTCGAGTATGGAAACGCCTGGATCAAAGCACCTAGACCCAAGACCGCAGCATGTCGGACTACAACCAACCGCTGAGCTTCCGGTGTAGGTGTGTTCGTCCCCGAAGTGCGTGCTGACGACAAGCCTGCTAGCTGGCCCTTTGGCTTCTTCGGTAGAGGGTTGTCAATGAGCATCTGTGTGAAGCGATCGCGCAATCTGATGATCATGCTATCTCTCCATTCCACAGGCGAACATCGGATCATGCCGGACAAGGTAGTGGCAGCGCCGGCACGAACTTCATGCTGTGTATCTTCAAGCATACCAGCGACGCAATCAAACAGCTTCTGTTTGCTTTCCTCAGACAACAAAAACAGCCGTCTGAAAAAGATGATTTGCATATTGATCATGACTCGAAGGCGTTGATGCCATGAAGGTGAGGTTCTCCCAATGCGTATCAGCGAATCTACCAGTTTCTTGTCTTCTCCAATGCGATGGGGAATGTTTGGGAGATGACGGAAGACGTGGTATGCCAAAGACTGCAACTCCGGATCTTCCTTCACATCCATCATGTGCAAGAACTGTTCGGTGAACAGGTCCGGGAAGTACTTGAGAAGCTGGGTACACTCGTACGATGAAAGCATCGAATCGAGCCACAGTAACACTGTCTTGCTTCCAGATGTGTAGGCCGTGGGTGTTTGCTGACCTGGGGTCCGTTCATGCCGCCATTTCTCCAACCGCCCAAAGATCTCTTGCATGGTGCTATCGAACTCTTTAGTGGGTAAGTATGGCTGTTCGCCAATTGATCCAGCGGTCTTCTGAACTTGAATAAGCTCTCTGACATCCTTGAAAGATTCATGATATCGAGTTCGGAAAATAGTCGCAAGCGTATGGGCCATAGCCTCTCGAACACCTTTGTATGGATGATCGATATGAGCGAGGAAGTCCTCCGTGATTGGTCCGTCAAGTTGGAAATGCCAGCCTGCGTCCATGATGATTTGGTGCAAGAGATGTATCTTTGAACTCTCTTTGAACGCAGCGTTGGAGCCCATGTCCAGACGGAACTTCGTCAGCCACTCGACCAGCGGCCAGGCTCGGCGTGGGTCTCGCGCCTGTAAAATCATGTGCAGGAATGTCGTCCAGTAGCCAGAGTTCTCAGGCGTCAATCCATCCGAGAAGACGCGCTGGATGATCGGGAAAGCGAACTCCCAGACCATGGTTCGTCGCTCAATCGAGTTATCCATGACAGACGTGACCATTCCAGCCAGGATCTCGGCAGTAGCACGATGCTGGTGTTTGTCACTTCCGTCTTCGAAGACTTTCAGTGTTTCTTCCTTGATCTCTTCGAACGTGGCAACGGCAAGGCCGTCCCTAATGATCAGCTCAAAGGCGTATGTCAACATCGCTGCGCTGGACATGCGGAACTTATCTGCAGACTGATCTCGCGGTTCCTGCTTGAGGAATTTGAATAATGTGACAAACCATTCTCGATCAAGCAGCTTTCCGATGATTGTACGCTTCTTCCATTCGAGGTCATCGTAGATGATGTCGTTCTTGACATTGGCCTTATAACCGGGCATGGTCTTCGCCCAGGCCAACCAACCTGGATAGTCATGATCAATGTAGACATCAGCTTCCGGTTGAGAGAAAGCCTTGAGATAGCCGTCGGTCCATGCTGGATCTTCGGCGTGTGTCTCAACCTTCACTTTGGCAGGGAACTCCTGCATTGCCTGGATATAGTTCGCATACTCATGGTTGCACACAGCTCGAACATCTGTCATGGTGAAGAGAGCTACCAGACCTTGCGAGTAAAGTCCTCGAAGTCCGGGATGAGGATCAATTGTACCGCGAGTAATGAGATCGATCATGTTGTCCGAAGCGATGTGATCGAAGCGCATTCCTAATGACATGACAACGGTAGCAACTCGAGTTGCCTTCTTCCAGTGAGACACGCGGACCAGCTCGATCAGCTCTTCGGCCAATTCAGATTTTTTTCGCTCGATATTGGCGCGTTTGGTCAAGACAAACTGTTTCTTCTTTTGTATTTTGTCTTCAACATCGTCGACTGGCGTGAAAAGGTCGACAAAGGTTCGATCAATGATGGCCATGCGATCTCCCGGACGACCATATTCCATGATTTGAAACAAGCCACCACTGCAGAGCTTCTGTATCGAAGGCTTATCTGCTGTACTGGCCTCGATAAACGTCCGGATCACATCAGGAGTGTACTTCCAGTGTCTGCCAACCGTCTTTGCAAGACTGCCGAACAAGAGGGCGAATAAACCACCTTTGATGCGAGGGAAGTTGTTGCTCTTCACAGCCTTCTGGAATGCTGCCAGTAGCGGCGGGATGACAAACAGTCGAGCGCCAAAGACAACCTTCAAGGCTGACTCTCCAGCACTCTGAGCATTTCTACGCACCTCTGTATACAGCGACACAGATGACTGGGCGAGATCGAGGAGGAGCTGCTCATCCAGCTCTGAACGGGGTCGGGGGTTGGCATTATGTCGCATCCTCTGGGTGTGGTAGACGTTTGCTCGGCGTACGAGAATCGAACGAGGGTAGTCTTTTCTCACGCCACTGACTTTGTATGGTTGCTCGTCAGCATGCAGCAAACGTGTGACCCGGTCGAGGACGTGTGCTGATCTTTCTATGCCGACGTCAACAAACCATGATCTGTACGCTGTATACAAGGGTGCGAAAGAAGAAACATCATCCTCTCCCTCTCGAGTAAGGAACCCGTGCACCTCATGAAGGACACGTCCAACCTCTTGTCGTAGCGAGTGAAGCTCTCGGTACCCACTGTCGCCAGGTTTTAGGATTTGTCCACTGGGATACTGGAAGGATGGTTTGAGAGAAGTTTCATCGGTGCCATCTAGAGACGTCTCACTTTCGCTCATTTCCTCGCCGTCACTGCCTTCGGGAGCATGGCCATTGGCTTGTGACATGGATTTTTCAGCATCAACGCCAGCGGCTGTAGTTTTCAGGCCTTCGTTCACACCGTCAGAGTCAAACAATACCGAAACGCCGGCGAGGAGCAGACGTAGCAATACAAGATTGCGGGACACTTCATCTGACCATTCCTTGCCGCTACCATCTCGCTTGATACTAGACGTGCCTCGGATCAGACCTCTGAGGTGTTTCAGCGCACTCTCGGCCTGGTTCTGGAAGAGCTCGATGGCGAAGTCAATCTCCTCCTTGGATGGGACGTGCCATTTCGGCTTGATGGATGCTGGAGGCTCCGCAATACCCCATAACTCAGCCGTTATGCCGTTCTTGACCTTGTCTGGTTCATACAGAGCGTAGTCCGCTGTGTACGTCACTGTGAGATTGAGAAGCAGGTGATGCACGTAATTTGAGACGTGCACGGTCGGCATGCCCTTGCATTTTAGTTGCATGTAGACCGCAATATCAAACAACTCTTGCTTGTACTTCAAGACGGCAGAACCCACATGGACCACACACATACTGAGCATGCTGATATTCCAGACAAGCCCTCGGTCTCGTGGGAGAACATCAGAGGCAGCATTTCTGGTTGACCCTGCTCCGTTTTCGTCAATCTCCGTGCGGATAGCGCTGATCAACACAGGGACAAATTTGGCTAGCGCTTTTTCGGGGTCGACCTTGCAGAGACAGTTGCAAATGAAGGCCATGGCATCTCTGGACTGGTGGATGACATGGTTCGCAACAAAATCCACAATCTTGTTCAAAGCCATGTCGAAGAGCTCTGGAGACAGAGAGGCCAACAGAGGCATGAATGCGGCAGGTAACGTGTTGACAATGTTCTCTTCAGGGGACCCGCTCCGTACTCGGGCGGCGTCTGGCAGATTCTCTAAGAGCGTGAAAACCCTGCCCACGAAGGATGAGACAAACTCGCCGAACCCAGCAGTCGACGAAGCAAGAATCATCTCTTCATCCTTCTCGTTCAGGTTTGCGTAGTTGAGCTCCACACTTGCTCCTTCTTGCTCCATTCGTTCCATTTCGCCAGTAATCCATTCCATGGCCAACGGATTGCCTTGAACATCGTCTCGGCCCTGAGACAGGTCCGCAAAGGGAATGTTGTAGCATACGTTGGCAAAGAACGAGAGTGTATAGAGTGTCTTTTCCAGATCGTTGGCGTCAATACCAGGCAAAGCCAGACCAAGTAGAGCTGTAATATGACACCGGTAGCCTTTCGTTCTGATCATAGTTCTTGCCAAAATCTGAAGAGAACGTAATGATGATACTGTGCGGTGGACTTCAACGAGGCCTTGCATCGAAGGATAGATACGTTGTAACGCACCCGGCAGAATCAGGTCGGGCTCGAGGAAGGCCAGAGCTTGCAGAGTGGATAATGAGTAGCTCATCGCTGTGCCGCTCTTTGCATAGATACCCATGAAGATGACTTCGCGCAGGCATAGAACGAAGCGCTTCCGAAGAGCGTCATTCAGCCTTCTTCCCTCTGGCACTTCCATTTCTCCATTGCGTTCTCGGTTCCACCGCATGACAAAGAAGTCTGCGAGATAGAAGACTAGCTGAGACAGAGTTCTGGTCCACGACCCGGAATTTGAGGGATGGAAGAAGGTCTCAATTGCTTGGATGAGGTTCTCGAGGAGGGAGAGGACCGAAGTCTCCTGCTCAAGGCAGGCTGGCGACAAAGACATCACAAACCAGCGGGCAATGTGATGCGACACTGGATGCTTCCTAGAATCTCTCTCGAGCAGGATACCCATTCCAGCCGATAAGTCCACAATGGCACTGTAGGGCGAGGTAGATTGGCCAACTGGAATCTCCAGCAATCTCAGAATCGCGGTTGTCATCAGGGTAGATTGCTCCGGCGTGAAGATGCCAAATTCCGAGAAATCGACATGGTTACTCGGTAATGAGTCCCGTGCCATCCGCGAGAACAAATCAAGAAATGCTACATCCACCGTCCGAGACCGGTTGACCAAGGACCATAAATGGAAAAAGGTCGGTAGGAATTGCTGGGGCACCAGATCGGAGCGGTTGGGCGGAGGTGGTGCTGTTGGGAGAAGCATATTCAGCAACCCAATCACAACGAAAGCTCCGTCAGCAGATGACATTGTGAAGTGTGGTAGCAGGTCTTCCAACATCGCCAGAGTATCCTCTGGGTCAAAGTACAGCTGTGAAAACGAGGCGATCTTGGTCAAGGTCTTGATATTTCTCCTCATATTGGTGGTCTGCATCAATCCCGACTCGCTTGGGAGGACAAACACTTTCAGTTCTCGGTACAGGGGACGCCAATCGAGGGTGAGGTCTTTATGAGGTCGTAGGTAGTGCTTTCGCCTGCGATCGGGTTAGTAACGAACAGTGGGCAGGAGATGCGGCGACGACCTACTTTGTGAGGAGCATGAACATGCTAGCAAAACGCTCGCCCACGCTGGGGTCGATACCCGGAGCCAGAGCGAGTTCATAGTAGAGCTTGACGAGCTTCACACGATCTTCCTTTGAGGGGTCGAACTTCAGAGACAGCCAACTGCGCAGTTCTCTGGTCCAATGCACTGCCCCTGGTGTGAAATCACTGGCCTGTATGGCAATGTAGAGATGCTTCAGGATTTCTCCCAGATCTCGTTGTCTCGTCGACTCATCTTCAACGGAGTATGGCAGCGATGTGAAATAAGGGTATGTCCTCGGTCTGTTGCGCTTGACCAGTTCTTCGCTGTCATTGGGGCTATGGTCCATGGTGACCGCACCAGCCGGAGATGTGGCTCTTGATATTTCTGATTCATGTTTGCCATGACTGCCGTTCACCAGCTCTCCAATGTGATGATGTTTGTAACTTTCCATCGTTCGGTCAAGTCGTACGGAGACTCATGGGGCGATCAAGGGGGTTTTGATGGGTATTGGTCTCAGTTGGAGCGTCCCACAGCATCGATTCCAGTAGAAGAGGGCGGCTGAAGGATCAGAAGGGTCGAAGAATGCGGTGGCGGTGGAAAGGCTGTCACGATGCTTTGTAGGAACTCGGTGGACGTAGCGCTTAGCAAGCCAAATCGCAGCCTTGCTACGTCACCTTTATGCCTGCCTGCTCGGAGAAGGTGTCGGTGGGCCGATGGATTATGATTATGAGAAGCACTGAACTGGGTCGTCAAAGGGATTGGATGCCTTGTTAAGGTACGAGTAAGAGCTGTGTAATACGAGGGTTTGTTTGCTCGATTGCACACGACACGGAGTCTTGAGTCTGCATGCGCTTGGCGACGCCTTTCGCGGAGAAATTGTGACTGTCCTAAACTCCGGGCGGCGGAGGAGTGGAAAGAACGAACATCTATAAGTACACAGTACACCGGGGAGTCCATCATCTCAGTCCTCAGTCCTATCTTTATCTGTTGACCTCATGTTCTCCCGAAAGGCACTGATTCTTTGCAACTTGATGCTGAACATTCCATAAACTTTTTGGTACCATCAGTACTTGATGTCCTGCATTGGCCTCAAGCCCCCCTTTGGACCCTTCCAGGCTGGGCGCGCAACTCTTCCTCCTTCCGGAGAGCACAACAGCCTTGAATAGAGAGCAAGATTGTTGTGCAGCCCACTATTCAATGGCCTGGATGACAGCATAATGCCGAACGTGGCATCATGTGGTGACTGCCGAGAGACCTGCTCCTTACAGCCGCTTCCACCATCTTCTGGTCTTGCCTTTAATCCTCCTTCAAGACCCTGGGATAACATCAACAACAGGCCTGTCGATCAACTTCCATCGCTGTATAAGTGTCCATTGCATCAAAATTAAATGTCAGCTTCTCACTTAGGTCCCCCGTTGGTCTTGGTCAGTAAGTAGTCGCTGATACTGCAGCGCCGTGCTTGCAGCTGAACGAAGATAAATCTGTCCCTTTGTGCCTCCATCTTTCAATCTTTCGTGATCTTGCACGGCCCTAAGTCGATTCGCCATCTTTCAACCTTCGCTTGCCCTTGGCTCTGTGACTTTCCGTCCCCATACAAAGTGGAAGTGCACATACATGTGCAACTTTGGGTTGACCAGATCCTTCTTGACCCTTGCGATAATAATCTTCGCTTCATCCGCACTATATCCCAGGACTCTGGTGAATAGAGCCAGCGTAAACGGCTCGACGGCATCGATAAACTGAGCTCGATAGAAACTGCCAAGCTCCTTGTACTTCTTACCTTTCGCCCACGGCCCGATGGGTACTTTATATATCTCTTCATGCACTTCCACAAAGCCCGCATTCTGCATGTGGGTCTTCAAGGCAGCCGCCGTCTTCAACTCCTTTCCGAATCTCTTGCTTGCTTCGTTCATCTGCTCCACCCAGTCTTGTAGGTAAATGGCCTCATCGACTGTGCCATCATCGCTCCAGACATGACACTGATACTCCTGCATCTCCATCCACCCACCAGGCTTCAGGTTCTGGAGTGACTGCTTGAACAGCTTCGGCCAGTCAGCTATGCTCCCACAGAGAGCTCGGCCGTGGATGAAATCAAAATGCTCCGAGGGGGGATATGTCCACTCGCTTTCGAGATCGTCGACGTAAAACTTGACGTTTGGAGGGACAAACTCTGGTTGTATCGGACTCAGGTCTACACCAACAACAATCGATGCGGGGTGGTCGTCGCCGAATTCGATACAATATAAGCCAGTGCCACAGCCCATGTCGAGAACCCGCTGTGGCTCTCTGAGCGGAGCCCGATATAAAGCTCCACCTAAAATCATCTTGTAGATGTGGTGAAGCATATCGAGTCGATCCTGCTCATCCTCATCGTTCGGTAGAATGTACTGTCCTTCGCGATATGCGTGGTACCTTCGGCCATTCTCGTACTTGTAGTTCAAGACCGAGCTAGCCAGAGAAGCCGTCCACGAGCCATCGGTAGATCCGCCAAAGGCAGAATCAGCGTCACTGTGGTCGGACTATATGCCTATGATTAGCTTAGGAACAAGGCTACATACGAGTAAGACGGTCAAAGAGGGTGAACCCGGAGCAGCACATACATCGGGTAGGAGTGCCGGTTGGTGGCTACCAGGTGGCTGCGCTGTCAGACTGGTGGATTGAGCTTCGTCCACAGACATGGTCGATCGATGTCGCGCTTGGTCAATCTTAAGGGGGTGAGCTTACAGGGCTCGATGGGTTGATAATGCAACAAGATGCATATAACACAAAGATATGAAGGTCCAGGATGAAGAAGGGAAGAGGTCAGAGAGGGACCGACCTCGCTAAGTAGACACGGTCTAAGACCGTCCCAATAGCGGTAGGCGAGCGATGGATGCAACGGGCCGATTCGGGCTACGATTGTCAGTGTCGACGTTGGCTGGATGTCGAGGATGTCAATAGAGTTCTCACAGGCTGACCAGTCATGAGAGGAAGGAAGGGGACGGGGAGGACGGATGCATCGAGTATACGTGGCTCGGCAAGGGAATGGTGGTCGACAGGCCTACGAGAAGTTAGGCGTGGTTAGGGTCTTGGAAACTTCGTGGTTTGACTTCCTTAGGTGCTTCGGACAAGCTCGGGTGCTGGACAGCGGCCCGAACCAAAAAGGTTGGCTACCTAATGATGCCCGTCGAAGAAGGTCCGGCTATTGTACGCCTACCGTACGGCAGTGAGCCTAAGTCCACTTGGATGCTTGGTGGATGATGGTGGTGTCGTTGGCGTTCGGCGCTCAAATCCTTATTGAGACTCGCCCATTCTAGGCGACCCTCTAGACTTGCGCCGAGTTGATATTGAGCCCGGGATCATTGGTCTAGGTGAGAGCATGGCCTCGTCTTTTCTTCGACCGCGGCTCTGAAGATACCCGTGGTGGGGGGAGCTATCTTCACGAGGATGGCGAGCTCATGTGTACTGTGGTATGTTCGTGGAATCAGTTGTCCCTCACAGATTCTTGCTTGAGCCATATCCATGTTACAAGACTGGTGAATCGTTGAAATCCAAGCTGTTTTCCTCAGAACCCGTCTTCTCCATCTCTAGAGTCCCATTCGATACGATGGACCTCCCGTTGCTGCGAAGATATCTCCCCTCCAGCCCATCTCTAGCTCTTCTCACAATCGCCAGCGCAACCATCATCATCTATGTCTTTATCATTTCCATCTACCGTCTATACTTCCATCCCATTGCGCACTTCCCAGGTCCCAAGCTCGCCGGTCTGACAAGATGGTATGAATTCTACTACGAGCTGGTCAAAAAGGGCCAGATGACATTTCACATCCAAGAACTCCACAAGAAATATGGTAATAAAGAAGTCGCTCACTCAAAACATATCTCATCCTCATGGTCGATCCGTTAGTAACAGTCACCGCAGGCCCGATAGTTCGAGTAACACCGAATGAACTACATGTCCTTGACTCGGACTATTTCGAAGAACTCTACGTCAAGTCTGGCAAGCTGGACAAATATGCTCCGTTTTCAGCCAGATTCGGTACCGACGACACTTTCTTCACGGCACCGTCCCACGAGTATCACCGCCGTCTGCGCAACTCAGTCGCCCCCTACTTCTCCAAGCGCAAGATCATGGACTTCCAGCCAGTCATTCGCGCCAAGTTGGACACCCTCTGCTCCAAGATCGCCGAGTACGCCGGGACAGACAGAGTACTGCCCCTTCACCGTGCTTGGACCGCACTGACCGGCGACGTCGTGACCGAGTTCTGTTTCGCCAAAGCATACCACCACTTGGACTCGCCGGATTTTGAGGAGACCTTCCACGAGCCTATGCATGCTGCATGCGAGTCGTCCAGCGTGCTAATGCAATTTCCATGGCTGTGGCCCATAATGAACAGCTTACCAGACTGGCTGGTTGTGCGTGTGGAGCCAAAGATGCACATGCACATCCAGGTGCAGCATGTAAGTAACCGGCGAAAACCATGTATGTATGCGTCTCGAAGTGCTGAAACGTGCATTAGGACTTCGAACGCACCATTTCGGCACTGAAACAAACCCATGACGAGACCCACAAGTCCATAGACCATGCGACACTCTTCCACGAAATGCTCAACAGTGATCTCTCGCCCAACGAGAAATCCGTCAGCCGCATGGTCCAAGAAGCACAAGTCATTATCGGCGCGGCTATCCTGACCACCTCGTGGGCCGCGGCCGTTGCGAGTTTCCATATCATCAACAATCTGGCCATATTCAGGAAATTGAGGGCCGAGCTCGAAGAAGCGATCCCTGATCCCAACGCAAAACCGGACTGGCAGAACCTTGAACAACTGCCATATTTGAATGGGTGCATCAAAGAAGGAATTCGCCTAGCGTATGGCATCGCATCACGTCTGCCCCGCGTGGCACGGACAGAGTTGAAGTACAAGGAATGGACAATCCCGGCGGGTACGCCTGTTTCAATGACGATTGTGGACATGAACCACGATGAAGAGGTCTTCCCACAGTCACAATCATTCATCCCCGAGCGCTGGCTGAATAACCCAACGACAAAAGATGGTCAGAGTTTGGAAAGGTATTTCGTCGGCTTCGGGAAAGGTGCCAGGTCGTGTATTGGCCTGAAGTACGTTTCCCACCACCCCTCTCATCATCTTGTATGCTGACACGTACCAGTCTCGCCCAAGCGGAGTTGTATATGGGTCTTGCGACGGTCTTCAGAAAGTTCTCTTTCGAGTTGTATGACACCGACGTGTCGGATACAATTCTTGCTCATGATTACTTTGTGCCAACAGTGAAGCTGGACACAAAAGGTATCAGGGTGAAGGTGAAGTCGGTTGAGAAGTAAGACAATGTCGACTAAGTCCATGTCCTGTTCCTAAGATGATGGGACGTAAAGGTAGTCGGTAAAAAGATTCATGTATGCAATGTGCATAGGACCGAAGTCGATGTTGCAAGCCCGTTGATACTCTAGAATTGATCCGCGCACAGCGACGTCTCAAGCTGGCGGCAAAAATGATGCATATAGCCCAGCTTGAATAAGTGCGTAAAGAATAATCCAACGTATAATGACAGATGCGCGTTTCGGCCGGTCCCTAGTGCTTGCCGCTAACCAGATGTACCACAACGGATATCCGGAAGAGATTCGCGTGATGATCTGGACGTGATAGCTTGTCAATGCTAATACCGAAAGCACAAGCTGTGGCAAGGCCAAACTCGCCGTGACCAGTCTTTGGTGAACGGTCGCTTTGTCAGAAGGACTATCAGCCACCTTGCCCCGAAGCACCTCAGGATTGCGGAGAGTGTCAATGGAGGACTGGACCAGAAGCCATAAGGCTGGCGCAGCAAGGAGAAACAGCGGGAGATTTGACAAGGTCCAGTAGCGAAAAGGGCCAACATTCCTGGAGGCTGTCAGTTGCGATCGAAATCATGGGAGAGGGTACTCCACCAGTAGTGAGACTGAACAAAGGTGAAGATGGAGGGCAGTGTCCACTCGCACCATTCACGCCGATAGCCGGGACTTCGGTCAGCACAATACTCCTGATATGCAAGAACTTGCGGCAAAACCATCCCAACTGCCACCAGCACTCCTCCAAGTCCGACGGAGGCCAACCGAACAATTCGAGTCAAGGAGAAGCCTTGAGAAAGCAATGCAAGCATGGTAGTGACGGCTTCGATGAGGAATGGGATCCCCGCCAATATGCCATTACTTCTGATCAGAGTGGCCAGCCCAAAAGCCGAGCCCGCAACGACCATGCTGATGCATCCGGCAAAAGGTCTAGCATGACTGAAATATTGGTGGGCCCATAGGAATGCCAGGAACCCGGAGAATGAAAGGCAAGCAAAAGCGCTCTCGGTGTATGGAGCTGACAAGAATATCCCCGCTGGTGAGAATACATGAAGCGTCGCAGCAACGAATGGTATTGCAGATTGTGACTGCGCTTTCCCGCCCAGACTGGTAGCTATCGCCCACAACTGAATGACGGCTAGCCAGTGAGCTGCATGGGACAAGAGAATGCCTGCCAGGGCGAAAGAGTTCGACCTGCTGACGACCCTCGAGCCTTCGAGAACTACTGTATGTTCAGCGTTGAGTCCTTGGGATCAGTGGGAAGCTCACCTTTGGCAATCCAAGATATTGTTGACGACAGTCCGATGCCAAAAGCCCATTCCTGCTCATACACATGTCCGTGTTCGGCCATCTGAATGAAATATATCGCATCCCATCTCACGAATTTGAACCATTGGCTTTGTAGTTGACCCGGGCTGTTCAGAGTGAGTGAAGTGGCATTCTTGTCGAACCACAGAAGACTGGCACATGTGTCATATCCGACTCCTGGACTAGCTAAGGCGGTCAAGATAATGATAGACTTCCAAACGACAAAGATCGTAGACAGCGACACGATGGGATGGTCATGTCCGTACTGTACCAGTGTCTCAGTCTTCATCATATACGGCTGCTGTCCAGTATTGGCGTGTAGACATCAAATCATTTAGGGACGAACAGCGTCAACAACATCTACTACTGTCGGCGCTTTGATTCTCCGAAATTGCCAAGGCCCCCAACGTACGTGACCATGTGCGTGACCCTATTATGCTATGGTGGATCATACAAACTTCGTCACGACAAATCCCTTCATCTTGCATCTATGATCTCTCTTTTTTGTGTGTGTACATTCCTTTCTGGTTCTCAGGCCTTCTGTCCTTTTGTACCGCACAAGGCTTCAAGTATCGTATCGTGCAGGACCAGTGGGATGGAAATTCAGGTTCCGAGAATAGCTGACAAGGAGAAAATGGGTGGGGGAGAGACCCATTGGCAGATAAAGCGTGGACTATTGATGGTGGTTCGAAAGAGGGATGTCCAGGTACGAGTGCCATGGAGATCGGTGCTAGCTAGTCTTAGCCAGCCAGCTCGACTGGGCATGAGCAGTATGAAACAGTAGCTGAGATTTTGTGGAACAAAACTCCAGTGTCAGTACGGTAAACGAGGCATGAACTATTCTGTAAGCAGCATCACAATGATGAAAAATGGTAGCCACTGTCGTTCAAAGAGAGTACAAAGTATGCACATGCACACGTGGTATTGACAGAGGCGCTCGTTTCGCAAACGATCTGAATCCAACAAACCATCCCGGTTCTACATGTTGTGTACTGACAGGCAAGATATTGGCCCTAGTTCACGAAGATGGGCTGCCACATGGTTGACGGCTGCCGACCGAACCGAGATGCAGCATTTGCCAGATCGGGATCAAGAGGTTGACCAGGGTCGGCCACATGGGCGTCTTCGGCTACCTTCGACTTCTGCAAAGGGGACCTGGTGAAAGCAGCCCGGCTGTCACTACTTACCGCACCCTTGTCGCTTCCCCGAGGCCGCAGTACATGATCTATATGGTCAACAATATACGTACAAACTTACATCCATGTCAGTAGTGAATGAGAGAATGTCACTTACTAACAACCCTCCACAAGCATCTCGGTGGGTAGTGGCTTTGCTAGGACTCGCCTTGCGAAGCAGGAGTCGAAATATATCGATAGCACCGAAAACAAAGGACGCTCCAAGGATGCAAGAGTCGTCAAGAACTGCCCTGCTGCGAGAGTGTGGACATAGGATGCAGGGTTCTGGGTTGATTCACGCTCACCAGCACCACGTGGTTCTTCCCCTGCCGCCACGTGGAAGACATGGTTGTGCTAGTCTGGATCGAAGCTCTTGCATCCGAAGTAGCTTTAGTGCAGGGAGCAGGGGGAATGAGCACATTCACTGCGTGCGGCTGTGGTGACCGGCGCATCGTGCATTCAGCTATGCTCCCATGGGCGCTCTACTCTGGTTCAGTGGTGAGAGAGGCAGACAGGCATGCTCAGAGTCTCTCAGTGGTGAAGTTTGAGACACCTTGAGTACCTCGGACAGCCCGAAAGGGGAAGATGCACTCGCACAGCATGCATGCAACATGCCCAATCGAGGTTATGGAATGGACACAACATTGATCACTCTATCAACGGGACACACGAGAGGATGTGGAGGTGCCAAACCCACGTTGTCGGGCCTCCTGTCGCTCACCAAAACGTGGCCAACACCTTGTGTAACATTCAAAAAGTCTAGATGGATCGAGATTCGTGCGTGGTGGCTGGCCTAGAACGCCATCGACTCGACCATATTCCAATTGTGAGATGAGTCTCACCGTTCCGCGCCGTAGATTCTGGCTTGAATGACTCAGCTTCTTGATGCGGCGACAGGCGATTGAATGTCGATTGCGATCGGGCCCACCGAACGCACACATCGAGGACAGGCCCCCCAGGCTGGCAAATAAGGGCAGACTGTGGCGATCACGTCGCAAGGATGTCCAGCAGACATCTGAGCAAGCGTTTCTGCACATTGTCGACCTGATTGATCTCCGGCCCTCCACCATCTGGGGTTGTTGACACCAACGCCGGCCTAACTCTGAGCAGATGCATCCGAAATCCTTCGCTGAAATAGACCTGTCTATGCAACCAGTAGAAATGCGCATGGGCTTGCTTGTGGCAGACTCGGCTTCCGGGAGTCTTTGTTCATCTACCAAGTTTAATTTGGCAAAGCCTGTGAGCAAGTTTGACTCCAGGGTTGTTAGCGCCAGATTGTGGAGTTTCTTGAGTCCCTCACGTCCCTCCAGATGGAGATTCTGCTATATTGCAGCCCTGAAGCGATAGGAAAGTCAGATGGAGTTGGGGAGAAGGGTAATTCCATTGTATGCATAGTGTCGAAACCATCCGTAGTAGAATGCCAACGGCTAGGTGCTTGTAAGTTACTAGTTAGGCGAAGTCACTGAGCAAGCCCGGCATGACCGGGAAACTTGTGGGGGCAAAGAGTTGCAGAGGCTGATGGGGCTTGTGCAGGCTCAAGGCTGTAGGCGGGGGTAGGGGTCCTAGGGGTCCTTTAGCCGTCAAATCGGAAACCGTAGCCCTTATTCCGTCCTCGTCAATCGGGGGTGTCCAAGCTTGGTATGGGGCACAAGGACACCAGAGCTAGCGGGATCATCGCAGCCACAGTCACTGATCGATCTCTTCGGTGGGAGAGCCTGGCCATGTCGCTGCGCACTCAGAGCACGCTGCTGGGGTGTCCTCAGACAGTGACAGTGTCCTTCTGCTCGATCCCTGCCAATGCTTCTCGCTTGGAGCGGTCAAGGCTGGCCACCATTGTCACGGCCCAGTTATCACTCAAATCGAAGGAAGTCATGTTGGCGACTGCATATCCTCAACGCTAGTTCGACCCTTTCAAAGGTGCAGAGCGTACTGTTCCGGCAGCCGTTCCGGAACACATTTTGCTCGCTTCGCAACTGAAGTCTGAAACCCAGTCTTGACCGCATAAATGACTAGTCGCAGAGCACAATGTGCCGCCTCCAGTTTCGGGGGACATCGGTTACTTCCAGCATGGCCATGTATGGCATTTCTCGTTGGGGTAGCTCAAGATGCCAAAGGTCGGCAGCTGTTGTAGCTCTTTGATCAGAAGCCCAGAGAGTTGAGGAGGACGCTCAAGGATATTGGCTGATATCGTCCCGTCTTCCTGACATTGAAGGCTCACATGGTACCCACGCTCATGCAGCACAGAACCCTAGTGGCGGGCCTCTTCGAGTCAGCTAGTGCGTTGCACAGCTTTCCAGTGTCCCACAGAAGAGAAGTAAACGTCGGACAACTCTGTGGCGGTGTCGCAGCATGAGGCCAACTGCAACACCCTGCAGCACCAGCCAGAGACTAAGCCTGTCCGAGTCAGGAACAACGCTTCTTGGGCGACAATCATCTCCTGCTCGTCCTAGATGAGGTCGAACTACCCCTGCTCCATCTTATTCGATGGGTCGTTGAGCCAGGTATATTCTGCTTTGGGATCGCAGTGACACAAGGCCTTCTTAGAACTCCGCTTGACCCTTACATAGGAGGCAGCGAAGCGAGAGAAGTCCGCTTGAAGCTTCCTTCCCTCCCAGCCTGCAAGGTCGTATTCTGCTGATGTAGGACTGGGCGCGATCCCCTCCACCATCGACCTGTGGCATAGAGACGGCAGGATCGCAGGCTGTATAGCAATGTTGTCGATGCCGATCGCAAGGCGTGTGATCCGTGATATCCGTTGTTCTGCTATGTGTGTGCCATCTGTGCAAGCATCCACCTCCTGTCTGCCTCGCTGGAATGAGCATTGAGACATTTCTTCACCCGGCTCTTGTTTCCCTGCGCCATCGACGCTTTTGCACCCCTGCTCACGATATAGAGAACATTAGGTCCTGTCTCATCATTGGCCCCGACGAATCTGTTGTTTGTCCTCCTTCTGCATGACACCTTGATCGCACTGTTCATGAGGCTCGGATCGATCCGGCCAAGCTCTGGTCAAGTGTGTCATTTTGGTGGGCAAGAGGGTTTGTGAGAACAAGCCGGCTGAATTGATTGTTCGCTTTTGGACCGATTTAGGGCAAAGGAAAGAGGCTTGCATTGGTCTGAGAAGTGGACTCTGCGTTCAAGAGCACAGGGCACGATCGAGTGAGAAGTGTGTATGGCGACGATTCACCGAGGGAGGGTTACCCTGCATCATCAGTATTGATCGATAGCAACGGCAGGACAGTCCACAGCATCTCCACCCTTGGCCTTGCTGCGAGTTAGACACCGCCTCCATGTTTCGCCATCAACTGCATCGACTTTGACATCACATTCTTCGGTCCAAGTACGTCAGGGCACAGTTGCAGTGCATGCATCCATAAGTGCATCAAGTCCCTACCCAAGACCAGGACCACTCCCTCCTTACTCGACTTAATGTTGATCGGCCACCTCTTGTCGTCAAAACAGCGATCACAGCTGAGAACTCCTTCATGTCACGTCAGTAATTCTCATGGCGACAAATACAGAACTCGGGCTGTCCTGCAAAGCGCATCTCTGAGGCAGTCACCCTCCCATCAACGGCACAAGATGACATGCTGATACCAGCATCCTCATGTCCGGCTGCATATCCCTCGAATCATCACTCCGGCCTCCTGCAAGCTGCAACACTGAACAAGGTGTTGTAGGGGAGACGACCGCTCAAACATACTACGTCGACGAGGAACGTCGAAAATCAAGTTGGATCGCACGACGAACAACGACGAGCGCGGGTCGGGCTCATCGACAGTTAGGGCATCGTCACAGCAGTCAACAACCCCGTGCCACGCCTCTGGCAACGGCGGGAATTGCGGCCGATTCTGCTGGGTCACTTGCTTTGTTCCCATAAGGCTGAAGCCCATGATTTTCGAATTTGATGTGGTTGTGTTTTGGGTGTCCACAACGCCAGAGTCATCAACCATTCTGCCGGTACCATCGACGACTGGTCAAGCTCTCTCATACGACGTTTCCAACTCTGCGCATTAATTGACTCTCAAGGCGTCAAACCTTGAGGGCAACGACGGCCAAGAGCTCAAAGTCTTTTCTCCTGCCATAAAATTGGCCTGCCTCCCACTTTTCTGCTCACCCTCGCAAACATTCACCAGCAAACCACACACATACACACCCAACTTACCTTTGGATATTTTTGACTGAGACCAATTACTCACCTTCCATCTGTTTGGTATTCCTTATCTCTCACCTCGAGAATCTTGTTATCATACACAGCTCTTATCCTTTCCTGAAAATGAGAGCTAGATTTTCGCCCAAGCAACGCCCAAAGCCCATCAATACTGCGATGCGGGACGACCCTAGATTCAACCAACGACTAAGCGAAATAGTCAACTCGAAGCTGAGATATGAGCAGAGGTCGGTTTTTGCGATAGACTATACTCAAGATGCAGAATTTGCCGCCCTTGCGAGCTGTAGAACTGACGGAAGCGCATAATAGTGGTTTTCGACCTCATCAGCTGTCAATCCTTCAGCAACCAGTGATTGGCCGTGTAACAAAGTCGCCACCAGGTCTACTATGCATCGATGATAGCAAGAGCTCCACTGGTGAGATCGTCATGTCGGCATCTGCTGGCAGCATGCTAACTTTGACATAGCGAAAACCAAGGGTCTCTACCCACTGGAACCTCAACTCACTGTCGCATACACCCTCAACGATGACGATACCATGCAATTTCACCGACAAAGTCCATACATTTTCGGCATGGTGACTTTGGAATCCCTCGATCCAGAACAACCTCTAAAGCCAAACACTTTCGCAGGAAGCGTGACTTCGTCATTAAACAAGTGGAGGATGCCAGATGGCGGAGGTAAGAGACTGTCAATACCCACATCATATATGGGCGTTCAATGACATGATGTCGCAGAACAGTGCGTCTTCGTTTTCAACAATCTTTTCATCAGATATCCGGGCGTGTACCGGCTCAGATGCCACAGTTTTGAGATGCGCCAAGGGCAAGTCGAACCGCATCCTTTGTCTGACGTCTCACACACTGACCGTGTCAATAGTTGCAGCGGCTTGTACGCGGCGAAGCTTGCGGAGATTTATGGCGACGTCTTGCGTGGTATGTCTTTGCCAAAATGTCTTTTTGTAGCCTTTCAGAAGCTGACACATGCCAACAGTCGGCGTGGACAAAGCTGCGGCACCTACCAGAGCGTCCACAAAGTTGACCCAGGATCTCCACGATCAAGGTGTCAAGCTGAAGCTCAAGAAGGGAAATAATCGGTGAGTTGTCGCGGCTTCAATGCTGGAATGATGTTGAACTGATTCTTGTACAGTAAACGCACAAGTCCAACAGTCGTCTGGACCGCAGATGGTGCTTCAGGAAATTTCGTCGCCGGTAACAATGCGGTCAACCATCCCACCTACAAGGCTTTGCCCGGGCAAACCGGTGCCATGGCGCCAGCCTTGAACAATGGCGAAGACGTCAGTGGCCGCTTGTCGTTTTCACGCGGTAGCAACGGTGCCATGGCGCCAGCCTTGAACAATGGCGAAGACGTCAGTGGTCGCTTGTCGTTTTCACGCGGTAGCAACGGTGCCATAGCACCAGCACCAGCACCAGCCCTCAGTCATATCCCGGACATGAGCCACCGCATGGCTTACCATGACATGAACAACGATGCTGGTCACGCCTGGAATGCCGGCACCTTCTCGGCCTTGCAGCCTGTGTACCCGCAGTATTCGAATATGTATGCTGCCGTTCAACCGCCGAACATGCTCAACTTTGGTGGTCAGGTGCCGATCATGAGCACCGGTGCTGAGGCGTCCGCCACTTTCGGTACTGGTATGCTCGATGGCTTCGGCTTTGACAATCACCTTAGCAGCTACTGGGTACAGCAGAACTGGACACTGTAGTACTGGACACTGTAGAGTGTGATAGTCCTCGAGATCGCGAGTGGATGAAGGATCAGGTTCTTGAGAAGAACAAAATACCCTTTCGGGCGTTGGAAGTCGGAATCGTTTTGGAGTTGGGCATCGAGATGGAATGGGTAAATTCAGGAAGACCCGGAAAGCTCAGGAAGAGCAGCAAGACGAGAGTAGAGGTCTCCTGATGTGTTTCTGAATGTTGATGTAGTATTCATATCTGATTAATGTCTTCTCCTTCGACCATTGCTCGTCTTCACGATGCATCTGGCCGTTAGCAAGAAGAAAACTATCTAGTCCTAATGAGGTTAGCATTGTGCACAAGGTCTTGGCGAGTGTTCCTACAAATATCTGCCTCCCCCCATTCCCTAGAGGGCTTCCCGAAGTACCTATCCATCACCGATTCAGCCACCCCTCAACCCAGACATCAACTCAGATTCAGATCTGCGTCAGCATGGAATCCCCGTGCTGCAGAGAAGAGTTCGGCTGACCGAACGAGGAAAGTCCTCGTGTGCTCATGAGAGGAGGAGAAAAAAGAGAATCACAACAAGCCAAGAAGGAAACTTGATTATATATGTTTGGTGAATGTCTGGTGAGAATTTTTGTCTTGGCTCAGCATGATTGTTCCCGCAACAGAAACTTCAGGATGTCTTGTTTTGAATTTAGGCTGAAACTCCGATCAATGCCTCTCATCGGACCTGGATCCATCGGCAGAAGTGCTCCGGCAATGTCTCAGTAACAGTTTCTACCAAGTATGCTGGTACGCAAATCGAAATGAGAGCAGTTACGAGTACAACCAAGGGGGCGAGAGTCGGAGAAAACACCTTGGTACTCGACATGAGTAGAGTGTTGAGGGTCCACTATCGGTAGGGGACTGGTTCCGCTGAGTTAGCGTTTTTTCAGTACTCTTCGCGGCCCATACACATCATCCGCTTTCAGCGGGCACATCATCAATGACGGATCAGTCACAGCGATCACAGCAATGCATGGTGGCTTCTGCCTACCTTAGCCTGTCGGGCCTCCTTAGGCACCTTCGAGATTACGTCTCCCTTACACCTCCATATCCCTTATGCTATCGACAGCCTACGCTCACAGCGAGTACATCGAGATGCCGACGTTTCCGGAGCAATGAAGCACAATCAAACTCGACGGTCAGCCATTTTTTCTTCTTTGGCATTGCAGATACTCACCCTCACTCACCCTGAGCAAGTTTGGAGAAACGAGAACGGAATTTGGGGACATGTACCCTCGTTGAAGTCAAAAGATCGGAACTAGTTGCTCCTAAGGCAAGGACTAACCTAAGCCACTCCAGACAGTGTCTCCAGTCGCGCCACCATGGCTGATATTTCTACTCCAAGGAGTCAAGGGCTCGCTCAAGTCCGTCTTACGACAATGGAAGTTTGAGGACGAACGTGCAGAGCAGTGGGCCACAAGCCTTTCCTCAAGAACACGACTCATTGCCCATGAGAGAAATTCATCCAAGTGAGGAGACTGCAAGGGACAACGGTGCAGACAGTCTCACTTTGTGGCTTAGGTGTCTACCAACCTCTGCTCTCCTCGCATCTTTTTGCCCCTTCCTTTTTTTCCGTTCAGCCGCCAAGTCCTACTCCACGCTGCTCATTGAAGTCTCTCAATACTTCCAGGAGGGCAGTCTGATGTGAGGTAAACGTCAACAATGCACGAAACCTCCCTCCAGTATGCTTGAGAAAGGTACGAGTACGACAACATCCCGGCAGGCCAGGGAAGCAGCCCCTGTGGCCGGAGAATGGGAGGCGGATGGAAGAAAAGCACTGTGCGTGCACCAGCCGACACCCATATGACTCATACCTTCCTTCGAGCTCAAGCACCACTTGCTTCTCAACATGCACTTCATTATGCCCAGTGGCAAGCTCGAAAGACCCTTGGGCACAATTGCACTTACAGAAGCGCACCCGCACAGCACATTGCTCTCACACCGCTGCTGCCTCGCTGGATACTGCTTCACTAGCATTTCACTCACAAATTGCGGCTTCTACTCTCTCTCACCTTTCCCTCCTCTTCCAGAGGCAGACCGCCACTATCCTTCTACGACAACTGCGGCTGCAAGAATGCACGAGGCTCTACCGCGTGGTGGTCAGGAACGACTGCCTCGTCTCATGAGTCTCTCAACGAGATGGCCCAAGCTATTTTGGGAGGCACAAGATGTGCTTCCACTGCCAATAAAGGAGGACATTACAACACAAGGCAAGATTTATGTGAAAGTGCACACATTGGTATTTCGTCGACATACAATCCCACTGCCACTTGGGGCGTGGCATATCTGGGGAAGGGTCGGAACAGTCATGATACCTTCATTGAAGGTTGTGGACCTCAACTGGAAGCAATACGAGCCGACTGCTTTGATCAGCACGAGCAAGACAGGCTGCAAATACTTTGCACTGGGAAGAAGCGACTTTTGTTGTCTCGCTCGTGCAGCAATAGGTCCCATGAACATAGCTGGACGGCCATGACGGTATGCCTCAGTCCAGGATCATCAAGAGCCGCAGAGCTCCAGCAGTGGCCACTTCGGCTCGATGCTATCGGATCGAGGCTACACTCGCGCCTATGCAAGCATGCTCGACGACGGAATCATGGCGTTGGGGAAAATGCTCACAACGACAATGATCAGCTTCCGTATTGAATCAACGTTATCACAAACACTCGTTTACTCTGATCATGCTCTTTCACTGCCTCCGGAAAAAGGGGGGTTGGACGAGGCTGGACGAAGTTGAATATAAAAATAGTGGATTCCGGCGTTCCTTTTGCGGAGTACACAGTACAAAGCTCTCGCATCCACTACCACGCCACTCAGTTGATCATTTAGTGCCATAGTCTATAGAAGATCGGCAAGATTTCCCTCCACAGATTTCCACTGCTTTCTAGATCTCCCTGAGGGGGTTTGTACAGATGACCGCAAAATCCGAGATAGGATCTTGTGACTCCAACCTGTGGAAAAGTCAACGCAGTATATGCGCACAAAGCATACTATCTGTACACGAATCTACAAGTACGAGTCAGGCGGGTGTACCACCGATCTCGTCGGGCTGTGGATGAGAAAAAATCGTTGGGTGTCCTTCCAAAACCAAGCTGTCGTGGAGCTGTCAACAACCATCCTCCCATCTTGATTTCCTAACTTCAGCCGTTCAATTAATAGGCGAAGTCCGAGACAGCCCGTCAGTGCCCATCGTCCCATGGGGCACATCATGGCTGTGGGGGTGCATTGGGGGGATCTCCTTTGGTGATCTCGGTGATCTCCCGGTACCAGCCCTAACAGTAAGTTACTCCGTATGTGGATGAACGACTGTCGGCCCAGGGCAACACCAGAAGGGTTTTACCAGATTCTCGGTCCCAGGGTACACCTCCCTATTGGATATTCAGAGAAGCTTTTGCCGTCGCCGGGTATAACGGTGGTGGAGGTGGCACTCCGGATGTCGGCGGCTCACGAGGCTTCGAGGCTGTGGACCCCCTAAAACTCTTATTCAGACCTCCATTTATGGTCCGGTTTAGGCTGGTGAGTGCCAACACTGTAGCTGACGGCAACGACTGTCCAACCCATGACAGCCATAAGTACGGGTGCCTTACCGAGTACATGGTTGCCGGGAGATATACTCCTTGCTACGGAGTACTGTCTGTGGTGTTTGCATTGGAAGAACAGATTGTGTAATGAATTGAACATGCCGTGGGTACTGTACC